>JARNME010000273.1:852334-1099623 GCA_030179655.1 Scaptomyza flava
TAAATCGTTGTAGACTAAACTTTTCACGTGACCCTAAACAGTTTTATAAATTTTTTAACTCTAAACGTAAGTCTTCTTGCTTGCCGTCCTCAGTATACCTTGATAATACAAAAGCAAGTTCTGATCAGGCAGTAGCCGATCTATTTGCTGAGTATTTTCAATCAGTATACTCATTGAATTTATATAGTTGCAGTAATTCCTACCCTTTTCAAATTCAAACGTCAAATTGCATATATGTCCCAGTAATGACTGAGTCTAATCTCTTGAGTGAATTTAACTCTATCAAACCTGGCTACTTGCCAAGTCCTGATGGAGTGCCAGGTTGTATTCTTAGATAATGTGCGGATTCACTTTGTAAACCATTACATAAATTATTTAACTTGTCGGTTGATTCAACTGTGTGTCCTGCTCCATGGAAGGAATATTTCATCATTCCACTCCATAAAAATTCTTCGAGGTTAGGTAAGGTTAGGTTGGAGCGGTAGTGAGAGGTTTGAGGATTGATCCACTCACATAGGCCATGTATTGGCCCGTTGTGGTGCCGCGTTTTGGACTTAATCCAAAAACCGTGTACCCAGAGTGTGTCACACTACTTTCGAGGGCGTGGTCCCAGCCCGAGGCCTGAATAAACGACAGGATATTTTTCAGGTTAATATCTGCCTGTTGAGTGAGGTCCGATAAAAATAAAGAACCAAGATAGCGAATTCTATTTTTGCAGAGTGCCGGACAGTCGCAGAAAAAGTGGGAAACCGTTTCCGCCCCCTCCTCGTCCCGACAGCTTCTGCAAAAATGGTAAGAAGGAAATAGAAGTCTCGCTGCGTGCGCTCCCACTAGCCAGTGCCCCGTAATGGCTCTAATTATGGAAGCACAGCCTAATCTGGTTAGGTGGATTAGGCCTGAAGAGCGCTTCTTGCAGCGCGTTGTCCAGGTTTGCCTAGCAATCCTACCTGTGGCGGTGTTAAGCTGCAATCTCTTGTTTGCTTCGAGTTCGAAGTGCGATCGAACTCTGGGCTTACAGCTGGACAGGGGAATACCCCAGCCCTCCTTGTCTCAGAGGAGAGGCATGGTAGTGCCATGCCTTGCCAGCTCGTCTGGTTTGCAATTGCCCTCGATGCCGTTATGTCCGGGCACCAAATTGAGGTGTATTTCGAACTGCTCTGCTATCCCCTGTAGAGATCTGCGGCAGTTTGTGACAGATATCGAATTTGATGATATGGCCTTTAGTGATTTGATAGCCGCCCGGCTATCAAAAAATATGCAGATCCTAGCTGCAGAGCATTTAGTTATGGAAATGCAGAAGAGTGCCTCCTGTATTGCAGCGATCTAAGCTTGAAACTCACTGCAGTGGTCAGGAGGGCTGAAAGATTTACTGATGAGTAGCTCTTCACAATAGACACCTCCCCCCACCTGGTCGTCTAGCTTTGAGCCATCGCTAAAAATCTTTATTGAGTCTGTCGGCCCTGGCGTGCCTGAGCATAAACCCTCCCTTGGGGGGATGAGTGTATGGAATGAGGTTTTGGGGAATTCCTGAGGACAACAATAGTCCGTGTTTGAGGGTATAAGTGAGTTTCCTACAAGAATATTAGAGTGTCCGTAATTCTGTTCGGACCACTGCTCTGCTTCCCTAATGCGAAGAGCAGAGAGAGTTGCTACTAATTTCCCAATTTGGTCTATTGGTAGGAGATTTAGTATATTGTCAAAGGCCTCAAATGGGGTCGTTGTGAGGGCTCCGGTTGAGGTCAGTACTCTGCCGAGCTTTTGGACTGATGTCTTCTAAGACAGAGTTGGCCACCATACTGACACTACGTATATTAGGACGGGCCCCATTTCAGTCCAATGGACTTCTTGCATGTATATAATGCGACCGAGGCCTTAGCCCATTCTTTAGTGTTAAGATTCCAGTCAAGTTTACTGTCTGAAGTGAGCCCTAAGTATTTGGCGGATTTACTGAAGGCGAGTTCCACCCCATTTAGGGTTGGGGGTTTGAGGGGAGGTATCTTATACTTCCTGGTGAAGAGGACTAAGTCAGTTTTGGCTGGGTTTAGCCCAAGTCCCTTTGAAGTGGTCCATGAGAAAAGGGTTCGTATTGCGGTGGTCATACACTCGCACAAACTTTGGGGGAATTCTCCCGAGAAGACTATAGCGACTTCATCCGCGTAAGCTATCACCCGACAGCCCCCTCCCTCTAAGGAGCGCAGCAAGCTGTTAACAGCCACATTCCAAAGGAGAGGGGAGAGAACACCTCCTTGTGAGGTGCCTCTATAGACGGCCCTGCAAATGTTCGAAGACCCCAGTGTGGCCCTGACGATCCTGCATTTGAGCAGTTGATCAATCAGTTCCACAATGCGGTTTCCAACCCCCAGCTCCGACAAGGTCTCGGTGATTGCGCCCGGTACGACGTTGTTAAAAGCGCCCTCAATGTCTAGAAAGACTATATCCCTCCAGCCTTTAGGCTTTGGGATATCGAGAGAGAACACTATATCGATATACCTGTGATCAGAGAAGGAGTGCTCAACTAGCACCCTCCATCTTGTAAGTCTCTGGTGAAGGGAGGCAGTGGCTAGCGTTAAGTCTAGGACTTCTTCCCTGTGCTTTGTAATAAAGGTTGGGTCGTTTCCTATATTACAAATATTCAGACCTGTCGTGAGGATATAATTAAAGAGTAACTCAACCCGGTCATTTATATCCGAACTCCCCCACTGATGGTGGTGAGCGTTGGCGTCGCAGCCTATTATCAGCTCGGTGTTTTTCGCTTCGCAGTCGGCGATTAGCGCACGTAGCAGCTGATGAGGGGGTGGCCCTAGATGGTCGTGGGCCATGTAGGTTAAGCTGAGCTTGATGTGACCTGACTCTAGCTCGAGGCGCGCAGCAGTGTTGTCGCCATTGCTGAAATTAGGGAGCAGAAAAATGTCTAGATGTTTTCTGGCAAGTATGCAGGTACGAATTTTACCTTCGTTGCGGGCTACAAGCAGCTTGTAGTCCTTAGTCCCCAGTCCAGAAACCTTGCCACAGCAGACCCAAGGTTCCTGAATGAGGACAACGTCTACTCCGCATTGGCTTATACGGAGCAGCAGAGCGGCTGCAGCCGCCTTACAATTGTGGAGGTTTATCTGAAGAAGCCTTAAGGCCCAACCAAACGATGCTTGCATGCGTAAAGCATCGAAGTTGGCAAAGTTTCAACATATGCTACGTCGTGTATCTGCCCAAACGATGCTTACGCACGGTTTCGTTGAGTTTTGTTTTTTTTTAACGAATGCTTAAGCGCCTAAGCATAAGTTCAATCATTGAAAACATGCTTCGATGCTTTGTGCTCTAGAGCTGTCGCTGTTTTTTTATTATATGGAAAATATTTAAAATAATTGTTAGATCTTCATTTTATTGCTTAGAAACATATTGATATAATATACTATTTCTATAAACCTTGTGTTATATTTATTTTTAACATAATATTGCATAAAATGTTACCATTTATTTTTTAATGGAATAAAAAAAGAACATGTGGCAACAATGGTTGGCAAAAAGAAAGAAGAAGAAGAGACAAAGCACTTAAGCAACGTATGGTCATAGGCTTTCATGCTCAATGCTGTTCGTTCAGTCTTTCTCCGAGACGCGAAGCAAGCAAGCATCGTTTGGTTGGGCCTTTAGAGACATCTTCACGTTTCGACGCCACCACTGTCAGATCAGTCTCTTCGTCTGTTTCTGCGTCGAGGTTGATCATGTTGGCCATGTCTTCGGCTAGGTCAGAGCCTTCTGATTGGTGGGCGTCACCTGCCTTGGCGTCAGCCACCGCGTCACTTTCGGTGACAGGGTCATTTGCACAATGGGCTGTAGTGCCGCCTGCAGTGGCCTCCGCCGTTTGCTGCTCACTTGGAGCTTCTAGAGCCGCAGGTGCGTCATCTTGAGCCAACGGCTTGCTAGCCGCGTCCGAACGGTAGCCCGTATTACTATCGGCTTGAAGCCGTAGTGGGCCGAACCATTGGATGCGATAAGGGCCTCAGCTGACCAGTCATTTGGGACTAGAATCACCTGCCGATTGTTGCCTCGACCTTGGTGATCTGCCAGTCGTGCGTAACCAGGTCAAGGCTACTCATCTGAAGGAGTTTGAGAATCCTTTCGGGTTCCTCGGCTTTGGCGGAAACCCAAACTCTAGCTCTTGTTCGACTGGGCACATCATTGCAGTCAACTGCCTCTAGCTTCGCATCAGGATAAATCTCTCCCAAGAGGGCGACAGCTTTTTTGTAGAGCTCTGCGGATTTTTCGTCCTCGCAGGCTTTGGCCTTGAGGACCCCAATGAGGACTTTCTCCTTAGCGGTTTCGGCGAAGGACCGAGTCAGCAGTTTTGGACGCGGGAGTGGCCTGATCCGCTTGGTTTGCGGGGCCGTCACCTCAACGGAATGTTGGCGCTTATGGTGGGCTTTATCAGAAGTGGCCGGGATCGCTGGCTTAAAATCCGGAAGGATTTTCTTAGCCCACTCGTCCAGGTGGACACCGTTGGGGGATGAGGGCTGGGCGGTTAGGCTTTCTTGCAGAATCTCCATCGGGCGCCGCCGGTCCTGAATGGACGATTTATTTGCCGCTGTGGTAGCGGGCTCCAAGGCAGTTGCCTGCGTCACGGACAGAGAAGCTGTTGTTGCAGACATATGCTGCAGTCTCCTGCGCCTGTAGAGGTGCTACCACAAATTGGGGGATTGGCAAAGACATGACTGAACGAAGGGCCTGCTTCCACTGCACGGTCGCGCATTCAAATTGGCGGTATGATGCGTTTCCCGTCGGCGCGCGTACTTCCCCTTATTTCTCCAATTGGCTGACGGCAAGAAAAAAAAATTCGTCTAAGTCTAACCTTAAATTTATTATTTATAAATTATAGGGTAATATCAAAAAGTTCCGCCATTCCTAAAGTCTTTGAAAAAATTATATGATCTCAATTGCAACACACATGTAGTTCAATAATATCGCCGTATCAACACGGTCTTGTAAGGCGTAAATACCCTACCACTTACCTTCTTGAATTCACTTCGCTTGTTATCAAAGGGTTTCAGGAAAAAATGAAAACTGACGTTGTTTACACCGAGTTTATTAAGGCATTTATTTCTGTTAGTCATTCTCTGTTGCTTCAAAAATTGAATACTATTGGATCTCCATAAAATCTCTTATTGTTGTAGTTTTTAAATCTTCTGTATCTAAACCTATTTATGTTACCTCTGGTGTTCCCCAGGGTAGTCTCCTTGGACCTTTGCTATTTAATCTATTTATTAACGATCTTGCAGCTGTTATTACTAACTTATATGTATATATGTTTGCTGATGATGTGAAGCTATGTTTCACATATAATGACGCTTCCCTGTTTAATTTACTACAGTCGGATTTGGGTGCTTTGTCAGCCTGGTGCCGTACTAACTTACTAAATTTAAATTGTTCAAAATGTAAAGTCATGTCTTTTTGTAGAAGTACCCCTCATACTGCTCACTACTTGCTTAATGCTTCACCACTTGACCGCGTGTTTGAAATCAAAGATTTAAGCATTATTCTTGATCCTAAATTAAAGTTTGACGCTCATATTTCGTATATGGTCAATAAGGCCATTAATGTCCTTGGCTTCATCAAGCGGTGGTCGAAAGAGTTTAATGATCCGTACACCACTAAAACGCTTTATACATCCTTAGTACGTCCCATTCTGGATTATGGATCTTGTGTGTGGTCCCCACAATACTCGATTCACCAGGACAGAATTGAATCTGTGCAGAAGAAATTTCTTCTATTTTCCCTTAGAAGTTTTAACTGGGTTGCTGGAGTTGACTTACCCCCGTATTCTAGTAGACTCTTTTTAATAAATCTTCCATCCCTGTTAAACCGTAGAACTCTGCATGGAGTATTATTTATTACTTACCTATTTAATGGTAAAATCGACTCATCAGTTCTATTGAGTCGAATTAAATTTAATGTCCCGGTTAGATCTTCACGTAACTTTTATCCCTTAGCCTTGATCGTTGCTTCAGCATCTATTTAATTCATGAACCATTTCGTGTTATATGTTCTGACTATAAGAAACTTTATTCTCTTGTCTCCTTGGAGGCCTCAACTCCAGTACTAAAAAGATCGATCCTTTTTGCTTTATCTAATCGTAACCACTAATTACTAATCTAACGCTGGTCTGATTGGGTTTTTCCCAATCCTCGCAACAAATGTTGGACTACTCAATTTTTTATTGAATTTCCCAGAGCTTTAACGTTAACTTTTAAATATATTTTCAGTTTTATGTATTATTTTATATATTACTTAATATAATTTTTTTTTTTTTTTTTAATTTAAATTAAATTTTATTCATTTTAATGTCAGCTGTTCTTAGCTGACTATAAATAATTAAATAAATTTATAAATAAATATATTTTAACCCCAGTAATCCGTAACAATTACTTGACAGATTAATCATTACACCCAAAACCACTTTGCTAGCCTTCTTTGACCTATGTACACGCGATGAGTTTGCAAGAACGCTTTTATATTGTGAAGTTTCATCGTATTTTACATGGAACAGTAAACAATTTCAAAGAAGAAAACGAAGGCATGATGTGCCAAATTTTCTTAGAGTTAAGAGAGATTCAGCTTTGGGAAGAGTTTACACTATTCATCCCAATAATACAGAGTGTTTCTATTTAAGACTTTTACTACATTTTGTAAGAGGCGCAACTTCATTTTCAAATTTAAAAACCGTTAATGGTATAGCATACGCATCATTTCAATTGGCGTGTAAAGCTCTAGGATTACTTGAAGATGATAAGCACTGGGATTTAACTATAGCCGAAGCTGTCATATGTCAAAATCCTACAAAACTGAGAGAAATTTTTGCAATAATGTTAGTATATTGTCAAATTTCGGATGCTCTTAAGCTTTGGAATACTTATAAAGAGAGTTTCTCAGAAGATATTTTAAGGGCCTATCATATTTCACAAGACAGAAAATTGATCAAAGTATTGTGAATTTAATAAATGTTCTTTGTACATAGAAGATATACTGTACTGTCTATTGGGGGTCAAAACTTGATTTACTATGGACTTCCACTACCAATCAGATCCGAGGAAATTGTTCAAAATAATAAATATCATAGAGAAACAAGTTATGAAAATTGCGATAATTTGGTTGTTAATAATGAGCTACTCCTTACTGCTGAGCAAAAACATGATGAATACGAAAATATACTACATAGCGTTGAAGCAGAAAATGGAGAAATCTATTATTTAGATTTACCTGGTGGAACAGGTAAAACGTTTCTTTTAAATTTATTATTGGCAAAGGTACGGCAAAGTAAAAAAATTGCATTGGCCGTTGCCTCTTCCGGTATCGCAGCCACTTTATTAAATGGTGGTCGCACAGCGCATTCTACTCTAAAGATTTCATTTAAGTTGTTTCATTTAGAATCACCACATTGCTCAATTTCAAAGCAATCTAATATTGCTGCTGTGCTCAAAGATTGCAAGCTTTTTGTTTGGGATGAGTGTACTATGGCCCATAAAGCTGCTTTTGAAGCTGTAGATCGATCTTTGAAAGACATTCGAGATAGTGAATACTTAATGGGTGGCATAACTGTTCTCTTAGATGGTGATTTTCGACAAACTCTTCCAGTGATCCCCAGAGGAACAAGAGCAGATGAAATAAATGCGTGCTTAAAGTCTTCAATTTTGTGGCCCCAAATACAGAAAATTGCATTAACGAAGAATATGCGAGTGTACTTAAAAGGTGATAGCATAGCTGGTGAATTTGCAGAAATGCTTCTTAAAATAGGAAATGGATTATTTCCAACCCATGATGGCAAAATAAGTTTTCCATCAATTTTGTGTCAATTTGTGAAATGTATTGAAGAGCTAACTCAAAAAATACTTCCTGAAATTACAAATATCTCTAAGAAATCACTCGAATGGTTTTCAGAACGTGCTATTTTGACTGAGAAAAATGACAATACATTTGGAAATAAACGACTTTTTATTAAAATCATTTCAAAGTGACGGAATGACATATAACTCTATTGATTCTGTGACTGAAGTCGAAAATGCAGTTCATTACCCCGTCGAGTTTCTTAATTCATTGAATCCGGCATTAAAGCATGCCTCAACATAGATTAACTTTCAAGATTGGTTCACCTGTAATATTGATTCGCAACTTAAAGCCGCTTAAACTGTGCAATGGTACAAGATTGCAAGTTAAAGTCCTTCATAAGAATGTTGTCGAAGCAATGGTCTTTACTTGCAATGGTATAGGGGAAACGGTTTTTATACCGATAATTCCATTAAAACCTTTTGATTCAAAATTGCCATTTCTTTTTAAAGATTGCAATTTCTTTTAAAAGTTTAGTTGTATTAGCACCTGAAGGAAAAACAATCAACGTCGTTTATAAAGAAGCTCTTAACAAATGTTAATAGTTGCAAATTAAATTCAACAAGTGCATAAGTCCTACTGGGGAAACCACAATAAAAAAATTAAGCGCCTGATTCTCTACCTCAATGGTGGCGTGGAAAAGAGAATATTAAATACTTTATTTAAATTTCTTGTTAAATGTTTTCTTATTTATTTTATATCTATCTTCTATTGCTAAAATTTATCAGGGGTGTGCCAGAAATCTCTAGAGATTTTGGCTCGAGCAGGTTTTCAAATCTCTAAAACAAAACCGTAGGTGTGCCAGAAGTTTGGGAGATCTCATTTTTCGGTAAAATTTTCGGAGAAAATACGTAAACCGAAAATGGCCAAAAAGAGTTGCTACCTTTGAAAACTAAAATTGCCTAAAATGTATTTGCTATTTTTGTCATTGTTTTCAAGGTTGGCCACAGTGCATTAGTGTTAAATTTAATAATTGGTAAAATAAAAATATGTTAGGTCATATCTCTGGTAATTCTAATACAAAATTAATATTTAATATTTTGCCCGCCAAGTAACTCATGTTGCTTGACAGCCCTGCCGTGATAGCTCGCTTGTACAGCTGTTCTACGTATTTCGTTAATAGCAAATCTGTTTTGTTTACATTTTAAAAGTGCAAAAGTAAAAGTGAAATTAAATAGAAATGCCTCTGGAAGTTTTCTTTTGCTTGACATGCTTAGAAAAGAAGAGTTGGCGAAAGAAAAGGTTGAGCGCCGGCTACTTACTGTAGGCATTCACACACCTAACCAACACCGCAAAAGCTGCCACCTTATAAAAAAAGGTTTGCTGCAATAACTTTGTTAAATTTAGAACAAACTGTTCACTGCTCGACCATGCAATTTTGTTACCTAAAAGTAAGATATTTTTATGTTTATTTGCCACAAATATGTGTCTTTTAAATTGACCTATTAAAGACTCCGAATAATAGTTATGATTAAACGAACTAGGTGGCACCTCTCTTGTTAGGGACGGTTTTGCACGCTTACATGGAACGGCAAATAGTCTTAGAGATTTGTTAGAGATTTATTAATATCTAAAATCATGAATTAAAATACTTATAAAATTCAAATGTATTTGCAATATGCAATTTAGCTTAAAATTACCTTTCGAAAAATTAACACTTGTTATGCAATAGACATTTAATATTGCTTAAACTAACCAAATCTCTGACCAAATTTGTGGAGATTTCAAAACCATCTCGAACTCTGCTCTGGCACACCTAAAACCAGCTCGAGGTTGGTTTTAGGTTGGAATTCGGTTGGTTTTGATGGCTGGCACACCCCTGTATATAAACTATCCGCGCAGCGTTTTAAACGGGGCACTTACTTTGTCGTATATACGGATATTGTATGATTTCATCAGATGTGCAAGTGATCACACAGGGGTTTCAACACACGATTATTTTCAAACGTTATAATTGCTTGCATTGCAAAATAGAGCGCACAGCGCCAGGGGGGTTGGCGAGCGAAGCGAGCAGGGGGGGACCCCCTAGTAGTATATATACGCGTTAATATATATATATATATACACGCGAGGAGTATTAGACACGCTACGGTTTTGATTTGCAGGGGTCAAATATATGAGAGATCGGCGGAGGGCATAAAACGGAGTCTTCCCTTGCCATTCCCCGATTACTCAATCGGTTCAGTACTCCGCCAACAGCATTAATAGCCCCCTTTCCGCATTCCTACTAATCGGCGAACTGATCCCCGATTCGTAAGGAGCAGCATTGGTGGAGTCAGCGGAAACCGTTAGAATGAACATCATCCCTGATATCCCTGTCTCTTTGGCCGCGCAACCCTGGGGTATATCGGTAATAGAAACTTGCTAAACATAATAGCTAACGCGTCTCAGCAATATATAAATTATTTCTTGTACGCGAGCCTTCTCCAGACTGAGATCTGTACCTCGGCTAACAAAACTGCTTTACAAATTCTTTTTTTTTTTAACAGCCCTGTAGTTTTTATTCGGCCCTTTAAATATACTGTTTTCTATACTGTTGACTTACCCTATTGAAGTAGACTCCTTAGCCCCAAAAAAGGAAATAACACCCCAAATTATATTAAAGATCGTTTTTGTTGTGACCTATATACATTTTTGGGCCTTATTTAATTTTTTTTATACCCTTAGCCCATAAAATGGGTAAATAAGGGTATGATGGTTTTGTGCAAAAGTATGTAGCAGGCAGAAGGAAGCATCTCCGACCCCATAAAGTATGTATATTCTTGATCAGCATCAACAGCCGAGACGATATAGCCATGTCCGTCTGTCCGTCTGTCTGTCCGTCTTTCTGTCCGTCTGTCTGTATTTCTGTCTGTCCGTCTGTATGAACGCGTGGATCTCAGAGACTACAAGACCCAGAGACTTTGTATTTGAGTTTTCCTATACCATGAGCAGAACAAGTTTGCTTCAAATTATCGATAACTATTATGGTTTCCGATATACACATAATATCGCTAACAAAAAATATCGAATTTAGAAAATCTTAAAATAAGGGTTGAAGTAATGGGTAATGATAGAATTTTTCTCAAAATTTCGTCCAAATCGGTTGAGAAACACCGGAGATATTGAACTTAATCGATTGAAGCTAAGTCAGCATACCAAAGTCTTATATAAATTTAATTTATTTATTGCAACTGGGTTAAGGGTATCTTCTATTCGGGCTCTCCTGACTTGTTTTTTCTTAGGGCCTTATTTAATTTGGGTGTTATATCACAGCGCCAACCTTCTTGACTATTTGGTCCTCAAGATCTACCAATATGTACATTGGCCTTGGACTTCATTAAAAAAAGCACTTCACCTTTCTCGTGAGCAGTTACCATTTCCACGTCAGTTTCTTTAAATAACGTTTGTTGGCCGCTTATCTTGGCTTTGTCGGCAACTTCGAGTTTCATCAGAGACTCATTTTAGTATCTGATGTTTACCATTGTAATTTCATATATTTTTACAGTAAAATAATGATGATCGACGACTACAATTTTCATCAGCATATCATGATTGGAAAATAATTCTGCTGCCATTCACACATGTGAAACAGGGTATATTGAGTTTGTAATGAATCTGTAACGCCTTAAAGGAATGATGGGAGACCCCATAAAATATGTATCAAAATGATCAGGACGAGCTCAGGAATTGGTTTCCGCGTGTCCGTCCGTCTGTCTGTTTCAACACGATTTCTGGCCAAACTGCTGAACCGATCTTGATGAAACTTTCACAGATTGCTTAGATCATGTCGGGTTTGTTCACTATGAAATTTCATCCCGCTCGGAGCATTCTATGACATAGCCACCATACAAATTGACCATATCGTACTATCAATTGTTGTTGCTGTCGTGCATTTTCAAGTACCTACATATAACTCATTTGCTTTAAAAGTGGTATAACGCAAAAAATTGTTAAATTGTTGTTGTTGTAGGCGCTTACGAACAAGTAAATGACGCTCAAGAGTAAAAATAGGATCGAAAAATTGCCAACAACTGCACAGAAACATAAGTAAGAGGGGGGAGCATTGATTTGGCTGACTGTCTACCGTCTAGCTGACAATAACAGCCAAACCACAACACTTGTTAAAAAATAATAAATTAAAATTCAATTTATTGGGGCTTCATATTTTTTACATGCGACTTTGCTAAGTTAAATGATTGTATACTTAGGACTATAAGTTAACGGTGGAGCATAGTTCTAACGCTGCACACAGGCCAGCGACCCAGCGGATCTGCCGTTGACCAGACTGAAACGCGAGATCTTGCACGAGGCGCAAGATCAGCAGTTTCGCATCCAGCGTAGCGGCCGCGTAATGGCAGCATAGCTACAGCGTAGCGAAAAGCTAGGGCTTTAAAATGTAAGCGATTTGTATCTTAGAGTTAGCTCTTTATCGGCTCCATATCAAGACGCGTCGTCTGATGTGACAATAAATAATAATATTGAAAACACACATTGTATTATTCACTTTATAACTTTGGCTGTTGTCCGATAGTATCACCAAAGGAATTTGCAAACTGGCGCTCAACGTGGGGCGGAACCCACCCACCATACAACACACAAGTGTAACAAAGTAAAATACAAATAATTGACAAATACAAACCAAAACAACTTACGAACATCCGCAAGTACAAACAAAACTCTGTGCGTGAACAAAACAAAGATCATTCAAAAAAACTTACAGACGAAATAAAAAAAAGAATGCAAGAAAAGTACATGAAATAAGTGCATAAAATAAACAAATCATAAACATTGGCAAGTGTAAACAAAACTCAGTGCGTGAACAAAACGAAAATCGTTCACGAAATATTTAGGGTATTCAGTAGCTATGCTATGTGCGTTAAGTACTAAAGTGTTATATGAAAGCTTTACAACAAACACATAGAAGCATTTTTAACACAGCAAACATGCCTCTGGGTATGTTTGCTACTATTGTACTATATGTGTTATTGAGTGGTTGCCAGACTATTTATAAAAACAGCTGCTTTCGAGATTATTGAATTAGTGAAATTTGGTCACACTAGGCGAGTTTTGGTTGTAAAAGTAAGTAAATTTTATTAATTATTAATTTAAAAGACTAAGCTGATGTTTTTAAAAGTGTCAGAAGCGGCAAAAGCAAATAGAGTGCGGGAGAATGATATAAAACGCTTTATTTTATTTTATTATTTTCAGTTTAACAATTAATCAATTCAATTTCAATATCGATTGTATTGTCATCGAACTGGCAAACAGCTGACTTAGCACTTATACGACAAAAGAAACGTAAAAAGTGCACTCACTAGCTACACTGTATTATATATAACACTTTACGCACATAGCATAGCTACTGAATACCCTAATTAACAATTGAAAGTAAAGAGAACGCAAAATAGTGCACAAAAAGAAACAACATGGAAGGCGCAACAACTAACTCGAAGGCAGGAGGATTGAAAAGCAGCACCAGGATTGATTTAAGAAGACAAAAAAACAAAAAAAATGTTCAGCTATTCAGGCTGCTCAAAGATTGCATTATAAATTCGTAGCGACCGAGCCAGTGTAACCCGATACGGTGCATAGTTTGTAAAGCCACTGTTTGGTCCTTTCATTGTCGTTTATTTAGCGCACACATTGTGACAACCAAAATAATATCTTATTGCTTGCTATAGAAAAAAAAAGAAGATAAAGATAAACACAGTGTCGACAACGTCCTACGTTTACAAACGACGAAAGCGATTCAGACAGCATTTCTGATTTATTGACTGACTTAGAAAAACTCAAGTTAGCCAACAACAAGACGAACATGGACGCGCAGACTCTTTCAAACATTATAGGAGCAGCAGTAAGCGCTGCACTTGAAGCACAGACAAAATAATTTAACGAAACAGTTCAGCAGCTCGCGGAAAGTGTTAAACAAGTATCAGAAAGCGAGCCGGTTGTGAAGATTTTTGAAGATGTTCACTGTACAACTACAAGAGGCGACGAACCACTCGACGCCGTAAAATCTTTACCCGAGTTTAACGGGATACAGGACACAGCCACAGCCGCTTTTCAAAGATATCGATGGTAGCACCAGCCATTATCAAGCAGTGATCATAATCAGAAACAAAATAAGGGGCGTGGCAAACCACACGCTTTCATCTTTCAACACCAAGCTTAATTTCGAAGCCATCATTGAAATGCTAGACTTCACAAACGCAGATAAACGCCCTGCACACCTCATTGAGCAAGAGCTAACCATTCTTAGGCAGGGTAACATGAGTCTTTTAGAGTTTTATGATGAGATTGAGAAAAAGTTCGCTCTCCTCACAAACAAATCGATAATGTCATATGACACAGTGATAGCTAATCATATGAATGAGAAGTATCGTGCAGACGCATTGCGTTTCTTTATATCAGGACTCAGAAAGAACCTTACCGATGTTCTATTCTCAGCCCAACCAAAAAGTTTACCAGCCGCCCTCACTATGGCACAAGAATTTAAGTCAACCATGAGAGGGACAACTTTGCAGCAAATTATGCAAGAAGTCTCGACGAGAGAGAAAAACGGCAACAAGCCGAGCCGAAAGTTAGGGGGCCTAACAGAGGCCAGGGTAAAAACCCACACTTCAAAAGGGACAACCCTAACCAACCCCAAAACAAGCCTCGGGGAAACGACCGAGTAGAACCGATAAAAGTAGACTCATAATCATTTAAGTTGAGGCAACAGACAAACTTTCAGCGGCAAGGTCAGGGTCAAAACCAACAATCTGCCCGCACAAATCCCAGCCATGCAAAACGCTCAAATAGTACAGAAAGGCAATCACACTAAAGACGCCAACGAGTCAACCACATTACGCAAAATGACTCGCAAGAAACGGTACAAGCTTATGAAATCATAACCAACGCCGCAGTAGCTGACATCGAAGAATGTGCCCAAGACGATTACGTATGCGACACTGTTCATTTTTTAGTGTACAGTCCCTGCTCGCGTTCATCGAACGCAAAGTCGCAGGGCAAACATTAAAACTCTTGCTTGAAACAGGGGCTTCAAAAAACTACGTTCGATCTACCCTAGAGCTAGATCACAAGCTTCCTGTTAAAGAACTTTTCCATATCGGTACCATCCAAGCTGTACCCATTTCCAATGGACGCAGCAGATTTTGTCAAAAATGAAGTAAAAGACCTTTTAAAGAACGGAACAATCCGTCCTTCTAAGTCACCCTATAGTAAACCCAATTGGGTCGTTATTAAAAAAGGAGTTGACGACTCAGGAGCCCGAAAAAAAATGGCTATCGATTTCAGAGAGCTCAACCAAAAAACTATCGCCGATAGATACCCCATGCCAAGTATTACTGTGATATTAGCGAACTTAGGAAAAGCCAGATTTTAAACAACACTGGACCTAAAATCGTGTTATCACTAGATCACCTTAGCACAACAAGACCGTGAAAAGACGTCTTTTTCTGTTAACGGGGGAAAATACGAGTTCTGCCGACTGCCGTTCGGCCTCAAGAACGCAGGAAGTATTTTCCACAGAGCAATTGATCATGTGCTACGAGAGCACATCGGCAGGACTTGTTATGTCTATGTCCATGATTTCATCATCTTCTCAAAAAACGAAAAAGACCACGTTCAAGACGTAGGTCAGATCTTAAGATGCCTTCACGAAGCAAACATGAAGGTGTCAAAAGAAAAATCACACTTCTTCAAAGAAAGTGTAGAGTACTTGGGATTCATCGTGACCAGTAGTGGTACAAAGACCAGTCCCGACAAAGTATGAATATTTTGAATATTGGACGTAGATGTACTAACGAACAGTACAGTCAAGTGGCCCAACGATACCAAGCACCGGCTTGTTAGCGCGCGGACCCACGCACAAAGCGACCCACCTCCCGCCCATCCGACCGAGGGGCGCTCCGCTTATCGTGCGGTTACGATGATCGCGAACATGTAGACAAATGACACAAAACTAACTTTTTAAAAGAGCAAGTAGGAGTGGAACTGTGTATTAAGTGGGAAAGATCGTTATAAATAGAACACAGAATACGAAAAGGGTTATGAAGAGCATAATTAGAATTACAAGTTTGAAGAGCTATAGGTACAAAATTTCTAGTATTTCTAATAGGAACAGCAAAGTTAATTAGGTAAATTAATTCAGAAGAATCAATTTCACCATTAATTAATTTGTGAAAAAAGGAAAATGAAAGCATTATTCTACGATCACTCAGAGAAGGAAGATCTATTAGTAAAAGTCTACTACGATAAGACGGCAAATTATTGTTAGTGTCCCAGTTAAGACCTCTAAGTGCGAAGAGCAGAAATTGTTTTTGTACCGATTCTATTTTATTCTGATGAATTTCGTATTTCGGAAACCATATACAAGATCCATATTCCAGAATCGGTCGTACAAGAGAAGTATACAGAGTTTTTGTTAAGTAGGGATCGTTAAACTCCTTCGACCAGCGCTTAATGAACCCCAAGACACCAGATGCTCGATTGGAAATTGAAGAAATATGCTTGTCAAACTTAAGCTTTGGGTCCATAAGGATGCCCAAATCGTCAACCCATTCAATTCTATCTAGTGGTTTGTTGTCAAGAAAATATATATTAAAAAAGGGCAAACATCTAAAAAATTACATTACTTTACATTTACTGTAATTAAGATTTAAAAAATTTACTTTACACCACATTTGAAAGTTGTCTAAATCTCTTTGAAGCTGTTGAGCAGCTAGGGGAGTTGCAGCTGACGCATAACTTTACATCATCAGCGTACATCAAAACCCGAGAGAACTTTATAACCGATGGAAGATCGTTTATAAACAAAATAAATAATAAAGGACCAAGATGACTACCCTGAGGAACGCCTGAAGTGACCTGAACCGTCTTGGAAACGGACCCTTTAAATAAAACCCTCTGAGTTCTAAGAGTTAGGTAGTCTTTAATCCAAAGAACTAGAATATTTGAAAAGCCCAAGAGTTCTAGTTTATGTATTAGGAGATGATGATCTACAGAGTCGAAAGCCTTACTAAAATCAGTATAAATAACATCAGTCTGCAATTTGTCCTGAAAACCCTTGATAACAAACGAAGTAAATTCTAACAAGTTAGTGGTAGTAGATCTTTGTTTCATAAATCCGTGCTGGCACGGTGAAATAATAGATTTACAAAGGTGTTGAAGATGGGAGGTTATTAATTTTTCAAATATCTTAGGAATAGCAGACAACTTGGAAATACCCCTATAATTTTGAACATTAGATTTGTTTCCTTTTTTATGGAGAGGAATTATAAATGACTCTTTCCAAATTTTTGGAAAGGAGCCTAACTCCAGGGACAAGTTAAACACTTTAAGCAACGGCTTTAAAAGACCATGAGCGCAGTGTCTAAGCACACAGCTTGGCACTCCGTCAGGTCCTGGGGAAAATATAGGTTTCAAAACATGAAGATTATTTTAAAGTGAGTTTTCAGTGATTTTCAGTCCAAAGATGCGATTCGAGCCATTAACCCGATAAGGGTAAGGCAAACCGACTTGAGATTGACATGAGCTATAAGTCGTTTGAAAAAATTGGGCAAATATATTTGCAATCTCCTGATCAGAATTGGCCTTCGTTTCCTCAAAGAATAATTCCGTTGGGAGTGTCGATGACCTACGCTTCGCATTAACAAAATCAAAAAATCGCTTTGGATCCTGCTGAAACTGTAATCTACACCGAGTCAGGTAATTCTTATAACATAGGTTATAAGATAGCAAAACTGGCACGAGCAATCAAGTATGCAGAATAGGCCACCGATGAGCCGTTTTTTCTAAATCTCTTGTAGAGTTTAGATTTTCGATTTTTGAGAATTGTCAACTCTCGGGTAAACCACACAGGTTTGTTAGACCTGTTTAGCTCACCAACCGGGACACATAAATCAAATAAAGAATATAAGGTATTATAAAAAATACTGATTGCCACGTCCAAGTCGTCAGACTCGTAGAGGGGAGACCAGTCAGTTTGGGATAAAAGCAGAGCAAGTCCCTCAAAATCAGTTTTCCGAAAATGACGAACTCGACTCAAAGGCATCCTGAAATTGCAACGCGTTCGGGAAGGTAAATTAATCAACAGCTCCAACGTAGGATGGTATAAGTCTTCGGGATAAGATATAGGCTGGGAACGGGAAACGGATGAAGATGATGAATCCAAAACAAAAATCAGATCAAGCATTTTATTGAGAGAATTTGGGATAGCATTAATTTGACTCAATGACATCCCAAGTAGGTCGATTAAAAATTCATTCGGGGCCGTGGGAGTCAGGGCACCAGAGTCAGGACAAGAAATCCAAGTAGCTTCAGCAATGTTGAAATCACCAAGAACTACAAGAAAATCACGATCAGAAAGCAAGGCAGAGACAGAATGAATAGCAGATAGATGTGTCTCATAGATAGAGAGATCAGAAGAAGGAGGTATATACGAACAAGTGATAAAAATGTTAATACCGCAAATGTTTAGCTTTACAGCAATAAACTCTATATCAAAAGAACTATCTAATACGACAGTTTCAGAAGGAAAGTCTACATTCACAGCAATAAGCACTCCACCACCACGCCGAAGAGTACGGTCCTTTCTGTAAATAGAATATGTACTACATAGAATTTCGGAATTGAGAATGTCTTGCCTTAACCACGTTTCAGTAAAGGCAATGACATGGAAGGGGAAAGAAAGACTATTAAGGTATAAACTAGTGAGTTTACTACAAAGACCTCTTACATTCTGATAGCCAAGTTAGAAGGAGGATGTTAGTTTTTTGAACTATCAGTTATTGGGAGAGTTACCTTAGAACCAACCACCTGAAGGGTAGATACAATCGGGGGCCGATTTTTTTTCCTTGCAGTATACTCTTTCACAATTATGTGTTCTGGCCAAAATTCTTTGCAGCATATAGTGCAAAAATCTTGATTCGGAACACTGATTTTAAAAGACGAAATGTTCCGATCATAAGCAAATTTGAATTTCTCCACCGTGAAATTGGCATTCGATTTGGCCTTGATATAGACCTTGACATCATCTGATGCTAAATCAGGGGGAAGCCTTGAAACAAATATTTGTTTTTTAGGTGGAACAGCAACAAATTTTTTAATTATATCCTCCACTGAGGCTGGTTTGGAAGACTCAGTCTCGGATAACTGAATATTTGGCTCTTTAAGTTTGATAGAGTTTTTTTGTTGATTAACATCAACACTACTAACCACCAAAGAAACCGAAGGATCGGGATCAGATAACACAATATCCATGGGAGTTATTGGTATATCATCTAAGTTCTCGATAACTTTAGTTGGAGGGACATGAAGATTTTTATTTACTTTATTTACTTTACCCTGCGGTATCGGAGCGTTTGGAGTATTTTCAAAGTAAAGGCAATAAAAGAATTTTCCCAGCCAACAAATCTCTTAGCAGTTCGCTCGTTCTTCGGATTGGCTAACTACTAGACCCCATTTACACGCTGAAGTTTTTTCTTTCTCTCTGAATCTTTTGTTTGAAGGCAAGGGGAGTAGAGGTGTAAAAATTCAAGCAAAAATTCACTACTTGTTAAGTCGTGAATTTTTCTTCTTATTTTGCTTTGCCTTATTCCGATAGAATGTAAACACAGAGTTATTGATACGAAATATCGCACAAGCAAATATTAGCGCAAATAGTAATTATATTGTTGTGGTCTATAAATTATTAATATAAATGTTATGGAAGAAAGAATTTATTGAACTGGTGTTAACTGTGTCTGTTTATTTACCATAAATTTAAATCAGAGTTGCATTTTCACTGAAAAACTTCAGCGTGTAAATGCTACCTGAATTCCGAAAAAGTTTTAAAACAGAATGAAAAAAAAACTTCATGAAAAAACTTCAGCGTGTAAATGGGGTCCTATAGGTGTTTCATCATAGACTTTGCCCCAATCGCAAAGCCATTGTCCGATATCTTAAAAGGGGAAAACGGGAAGGTTAGTAAACAAACCCATTACCTTGAACGAAACACAATACCAGACCTTTGACAAGCTCAGAATATTCTGGCTTCTGAAGAAATAATTCTTCACTACCCTGATATCAACAAACCCCTTGATCTTACAACGGACGCCTCGTCCTCAGAAATAGGAGCTGTTTTGTCCCAAGGCGGGAGACCCATTACTATGATTTCTAGGACCTTGAAAGATAGAGAAGCAAACTACGCAACAAACAAAAGAGAGTTGCTAGCGATAGCATGGGCCTTAAACACCCTGCGCCACTACCTATATGGGGTCAACAACCTTAACATTTACACAGACCACCAGCCCTTAACTTTCGCGGTATCTGACAAATTCCCAACGCAAAAATTAAACGTTGGAAAGCGTTCATAGACGAACTCGACTCCAAAATTTTTTATAAGCCCGGAAAAGAAAACCATGTGGCTGATGCCTTGTCCAGGCAAAACATAAACGCGCTAGAAAATCCTCCTCAGTCAAACGCAGCCACAGTACAAAGTGAGGAATCACTTACCCACACAATCGAGTCGACCGATAAGCCGGTCAATTTTTTCCGAAATCAAATTATTTTAGAGGAAGCTGACAACCCTTCCAAGAAGACTCGTCGGAGAAAAGACTCGACATTTAATCAACTTCAGTAATTGGGATTCAATCATTGACACTGTAAAAGATGTAGTGAAACCCAATGTTGTAAACGCAATACATTGCGAGCTCCCCGTCCTTGGCCGCATACAACATGCCATAGTTCAAACATTCCCTTCAACAACATTTTGGTTCTGCAAAAACAGAGTAATGGACGTATTTAACAAAGATGAGCACAGAGAAGTTGTTACCATCACAGAGCAGCGTAAGGGAATGAAAAACAAATCTTGCGTGACTACTATTTCCCGAAAATGAACAAATTAGCTACCGAGGTAGCGACAGCATGCAGGATTTGTTTTTGATCAAAATACGATCGCCACCCTAAAAAACAGGAACTCGGAATCACACAGATTCCGTCCTATGCTGGAGAAACAGTACATATAGATATTTACTCCACCGCAGGGAAATATTTTCTGACCGCGATTGATAAGTTTTCAAAATTCGCAATAGTGCAACCAATCGCTTCCCGCACAATTCTGGACATAAAGAGCCCCCTTTTACAGATTACAAATTTTTCCGAAAAAAAATTAAAACAGTCTACTGCGATAATGAGGCAGCCTTTAACTCAGAAACCATCAAGTCCATGCTCAGAAGTTTTGACAATATAGAAGTCGTATTTGTCCGCCGCTACACAGCACATCAAATGGTCAAGTGGCGCGCCTCCACAGTACTTTGGGTGACATGGCAAGATGTCTTACTGAGGAAAGAGGCATCACCGATATAGTAGTATTAATTCTACAAACAACAATAGATTATAACCGGCCAATCTACTCGGTAACGGACAAGACACCCATCAAAGTAATCCTTTCGGCCTTTACCAGACTTATAAGAGGACATACGGAACAGACTCAGTAATGCACAAGAAACGCAGCTAGGAAGAAACAACCCTTCTAGACAAAATAGAGTATTCGAGGAAGGAGAAAGGGTATTGGTAAAGACTAACGAAAGGATATGAAACAAGATCACCCCCATGTATACAGAAGAGCGAATACAAGCTGATTTAGGGACAACGGTTCTCATTAACGGGAGGACGGTTCACAAGGACAACCTGCGTACAAGCCCAAATACCAAACCCCAAACATAAAATAAAAAGTATATAAAAAAATTAGTAAACATTTCTTATAAAAAATGGGTTTATTACAAAATCCACAAAAATATAAAATGAAACTAAGGCCATTTTTCATAATGTTCATTTTCGCTCGAATAGGTATCTTTTCATTTTATTATGGGTTACAATGACGACCGCCAAACTAACAGACTACACGCACTCTAACTACATACCGATACTCGACGGGACTGCTTTATTCTGCAACGAGACAAACTACCTACGCCACTCGACGAACCTCACCGAATACGACAGACTAGTACGAGAGACTGCTGACATGACAAACTTATTTCCCCAATCCCATATGAGGAAGATACTCGACGCGGACATCGGACACTTGACAACACTACTATCGACGCTGGACGTGCATCACCGACATGCAAGAAGCTTAAATTTCTTAGGCTCTGCGCTAAAGGTGATAGCAGGGACACCGGACTTTGACGACTTACAAGAGACGCGATAAACAGAAGCAGAATGAATCAGAGAAAACAATAGACAGATTGTAATAAACACAAAAACTCAAGAACAGATAAATAGTTTAACAGCTACAGTCAATGAAATTTTAAAATTCACAAAAAAACAAGAAATCGATGCGTCACATTTATACGAAACACTCTTAGCAAGGAATAGGATACTTACCTTACAACTAGAAAATTTAAATATCGCAATAGCACTGGCCGGCATAAACCTTACTAACCCCGCAATAATAAACAATGATGATTTAAAAATAATTCTGCGTGAAAGCTTCACGGGCATTAATGTAGCCAAAATAATGAGCGTATCTAAAGTTAAAGTTTAAGCAGATAGTAACTCCATTCATTTTATCATTAAATATCCTAAACCTAAGTTAGTCTGTAATAGAATTATTATTTACCCTATCGCTCACCGCGGGATAGTCCTACAACTACCAGAAAATTCAGTTGCGGAGTGCAACGACAAGATAGTGGCACTGCAATTCTGCAGCGCCTCAACAAAAATGGCATTCTGCAAGGAGGCATCCGGTCCAACTTGCGCAGAAAAACTACACTCCGGTGGGACACCGCACTGCAACACCCAACCGAACTATAGGCGATAGACGAAGGAATCATCCTCATCAACGATAGCCCAGCCAGGGTAAGCCTCGATGAGGGACCAGAGATCAACATCAACGGTACTTACCTACTAACCTTCAACGAAGTGGCACACATAAACGGAAGAAAGTTTACCAACTACAACGGCACCCCAAAAAGATGCCCAGTTCAGCAGCTTCGCCAGCGCTCAACATAATTCAGCACCAAAAGCTACTAAGCATGCCGCTTCTCCATCAAATACGCATCGAAAACTTGAGGCACATCGGCGTGCTACGGTCGCAGATAAAAACCAGGTCCATAGTAGCGTCTGCAGTTGGTCTGATGCTGTGCGCAAC
This sequence comes from Scaptomyza flava, assembly GCA_030179655.1. NCBI lineage: Eukaryota > Metazoa > Arthropoda > Insecta > Diptera > Drosophilidae > Scaptomyza > Scaptomyza flava. The sequence goes on from JARNME010000273.1 coordinate 875,319, forward strand.
GGCTGTCCTAATATCGTTATTTGTCCGTTACAAGAAAAGAGTCAACAAAAAGCAACGATTCGTAACGTGATAAAAGATCTTAATGTGACCGAGGACGGTCCCAACTTGAAGGGGAGAGTAGTTAACGGTGGAGCATAGTGCTAACGCTGCACACAGGCCAGCGACCCAGCGGATCCGACGTTGACCAGACTGAAACGCGAGATCTTGCACGAGGCGCAAGATCAGCAGTTTCGCATCCAGCGTAGCGGCCGCGTAACGGCAGCATAGCTACAGCGCAGCGAAAAGCTAGGGCTTTAAGACGCGTCGTCTGATGTGACACTAAATAATAATAAGTAAAACACATATTGTATTATTCACTTTATAACTTCGGCTGTTGTCCGATAGTATCACCAAAGGAATTTGCAAACTTAAATACATACGTTTTATCCTAATTTTATTATAATGAAAATTACCTCAGTGACGACTATTGAACACATTCGCTTGCTCTCGGCGAATTGTGATTGCTTTTGAACTCATACATACTTAACAGAGCATAAATAAACAAAAACAAAAACAACTGGAAACGTTGCAGTCGAAAGCAACCGACTGCGGCATACTCGAAACTAGTATTCAAACAGGTAAAAAGAGGCCAAAATACAAAGGGGTACGGATGGGGCAGGGGTGTACGCTGCCTTAAATATTCTCCGATGCAGATGGGGATGCCACCAACTATCTTCCTTCCAAATTTGGTGACTCTAGCTGAAACTTTGTAATAGCTGTTGAAAGGGGGTCTGGGGGCGGTATGGGTGGGTGTGACATCTAAATTTTTACTGCAGATCTTTGCGAAATGTCATTTGCTATCTTCGTACCAAATTTGGTGACTCTAGCTCGAAGTTTGTAAAAGTTGTGGAAAGGGGGCTGGGGGCGGTATGGGTGGGTGTGGCATCCAAATTTTTAGTGCAGATCTTTGTGATATGTCAATTGCTATCTTCATACCAAATTTGGTGACTCTTGCTCGAAGTTTGTTAAAAGTGGAGAGGGGGGGGGGGGGGGCTGGGGGCAGTATGGCTGGGCGTGGCATCCAAATTTTTGATGCAGATCTTTGTGGAATGTCAATTGCTATCTTCATACCAAATTTGGTGACTCTAGCTCGAAAATTGTAAAAAGTGAGGAAAGGGGGGCTGGGGGCGGTATAGGTGGGCGTGGCATCCAAAGTTTTGATGCAGATCTGTGTGAAATATCAATTGCTATCTTCATACCAAATTTTGTGACTCTAGCTAAATGTTTTAAAAAGGTTGGGAAAGGGGGGCGAAATGGGTAGGCGTGGCTCCAAAACTTTGATGAAGATTTTTGGGGTCGTTTGCAGCTATCTTCCTACCAAATTTGGTGGCTCAAGCCTCACAACTCTGAAAGATACACGCATTCTCGTTTTTGACGAAGCGTTGGGGAGGATGGAGTCGGCTAGGGCAGTATCGGTAGGCGTGGCATCCAAACTTTTGATGCAGTTTTTGGGGGGTCATCATCACCTATCTTGGCACCAAATTTGGTGGCTATAGCTCAAAAACTGTGGGAGATATAGACTTTTTTGACTTTAAAAAAGTTGTGGGGGGGGGGGGGGCTGGGGGTGGAATAGGTGGGCGTGACTCCAAAATTCTTGATGCAGCTTTTTGGGGGTTGATAGTAGCTATCTTCTTACCAAATTTGGTAGTTCTAGCTGTAAGGATGTGCGAAATATTTAGATTTATCGGTTTTGAGTTATCGAATTTATCGATTTGCCAGCCCCCCAGTTATCGTAGAACCCCAATCTTGACACTTTAATTTACTATCCCATAGATAAAGAGAATTGCAAAGTTTTAAGTCTCTAGCTTGAAGGGTGTGGAAAACAGTTGCGCTCATACAGACGGACAGACGGACAGTCACCATGACGGACATTGCACAAACTCAATATACTCTTAACCTTCGGTATAGAGATAAGCAACAAGCATATAAGAAGACTGGTAAGTGGCCCGCTTACTTCGCTGCGTGGATAGTTAATATAAATTTTAGCAATAGAAAATAAATACAAAATAAATAAATTAGAAAATATTTCACAAAATATTAAAGCAAAGTATTTAATATTCTCTTTTCCATCCTTGAGGTAGAGAATCAGGCGCGTAATTATACTCTATACCGAAGGTAAAGAGAATATTGAGTTTGTGCAATGTCCGTCTGTATGAACCCAACTTTTTTCCACACCCTTCAAGCTAGAGACTTGAAACTTTCCAATTCTCTTTATCTATGGGATAGTAAATTAAAGTGTCAAAATTGGGGCTCTACGATAACTGGGGGGCTGGCAAATCATAAATTCGATGACTCAAAACCGATAAATCCACATATTTCGCACATCCTTACAGCTAGAACTACCAAATTTGGAGGGAAGATAGCTAATAGCAACCCCACATTTTAAAGTCAAACAAGTAAGAAGGCGCTAGTCGGGAGAGCCCGACTAGAAGATACCCTGAACCCAGTTGCAATAAATATATTTAATTTATATAAGACTTTGGTATACTGGCTTAGCTTCCATCGATTAAGTTCAATATCTCCGGTGTTTCTCAACCGATTTGGACGAAATTTTCAGAAAACTTCTATCATTATCCATTACTTCAACCCTCATTTTTAGATATTCCAAATTAGAAATTTTTTTTTATCGATATTATGTGTATATCGGAAACCATAATAGTTATCGATAATTTGAAGCAAACTTGTTCTGCTCATGATATAGGAGAACTTAAATACAAAATCAAAAGTCTCTAGCTCTTGTAGTCTCTGAGATCCACGCGTTCCTACAGACGGACAGACGGACATGGCTATATCGTCTCGGCTGTTGATGCTGATCAAGAATATATATACTTTAAAGGGTCGGAGATCCTTCCTTCTGCCTGTTACATACTTTTGCACAAAACCATTATACCCTTATTTACCCATTTTATGGATTAAGGGTATAAAAACCTATATCTCTAGAGCCACCAAATTTGGTGCCAAGATAGGTGATGATGACCCCCCAAAAACTGCATCAAAAGTTTGGATGCCACGCCCACCAATACTGCCCTAGCCGACTCCATCCTCCCCAACGCTTCGTCAAAAACGAGAATGCGTGTATCTTTCAGAGTTGTGAGGCTAGAGCCACCAAATTTGGTAGGAAGATAGCTGGAAACGACCCCCAAAAATCTTCATCAAAGTTTTGGAGCCACGCCTACCCATTTCGCCCCCCTTTCCACACCTTTTACAAACATTTAGCTAGAGTCACCAAATTTGGTATGCAGATAGCAATTGACATTTCGCATAGATCTGCATCAAAAATTTTGATGCCACGCCCAGCCATACTGCCCCCAGCCCATCTTTCCCCACTTTTTACAATTTTCGAGCTTGAGTCTCAAAATTTGGTATGAATATAGCAATTGACATTCCTCACAGATCTGCATCAAAACTTTGGATGCTACGCCCACCCATACTACCCCCAGCCCCCCTTTCCCCACTTTTTACAATTTTCGAGCTAGAGTCACCAAATTTGGTATGAAGATAGCAATTGACATTTCGCAAAGATCTTCATCAAGATTTGGATGCCATGCCCAGCCAAACTGCTCCAGCCCCCCTTTCCCCACTATTTATGGGGCTTGGGGGCGGTATAGGTGGGCGTGGCATTCAAATTTTTGCTGCCGATCCATGTGGGTTGTCAATTGCTATCTTCATACCAAATTTGGTGACTCTAGCTCGAAGTTTGTATAAAATGGGGAAAGGGGGGCTGGGGGCGGTATGGTTGGGCGTGGCATCAAAATTTTTGCTGGAGATCCTTGTGGAATGTCAAATGCTACCTACATACCAAATTTGGTGACTCTAGCTCAAAGTTTGTGTAAGGTGGGGAAAGGGGGGCGGAATGGTTGGGCAAGGCTCCAAAACTTTGATGCAATTCTTTTGGGGTTGTTGCCAGCTATCTTCCTACCAAATTTGGTGGCTCTAGCTCCACTACTCTGGAAGATACACGCATTCCCGTTTTTGACGAAGCGTTGGGGCAGATGGGGGTGGCTAGGGCGGTATTGGTAGGCGTGGTATACAAACTTTTGATGCAGTTTTTGGGGGCTCATCATCACCTATCTTGGCACCAAATTTGGTGACTCTAGCTAAAAAACTGTGGGAGATATAGGCTTTTCTGATTTCAAAATGCGGGGGGGGGGGCTGGGGGCGGAATGGGTGGGGTAGCTCCAAAACTTTGATGCAATTCTTTTGGGGTTGTTGCCAGCTATCTTCCTACCAAATTTGGTGGCTCTAGCTCCACTACTCTGGAAGATACACGCATTCCCGTTTTTGACGAAGCGTTGGGGCAGATGGGGGTGGCTAGTGCGGTATTGGTGGGCGTTGCATCCAAACTTTGGATGCAGTTTTTGGGGGGCCATCATCACCTATCTTGGCACCAAATTTGGTGGCTATAGCTCAAAAACTGTGGGAGATATAGGCTTTTTTGACTTTAAAATGCGGGGGGGCTGGGGGCGGAATGGGTAGGCGGGGCTCCAAAATTTTTGATGCAGTTTTTGGGGGTTGCTAGTAGCTATCTTCTTACCAAATTTGGTAGTTCTAGCTGTCAGGATGTGCGAAATATGTGGATTTATCGGTTTTGAGTTATCGAATTTATCGATTTGCGAGCCCCCCAGTTATCGTAGAACCCCCATCTTGACACTTTAATTTACTATCCCATAGATAAAGAGAACTGGCAAGTTTCAAGTCTCTAGCTTGAAGGGTGTGGAAAAAAGTTGCGTTCATACAGACAGACAGACGGACAGACGGACAGACACCATGACGGACATTGCACAAACCCAATATACTCTTTACCTTCGGTATCGAGTATAAAAATAGATCTCTCCCTTTTCTGCTTCAACGCTATGTAGTATCTTTTTGGCAAACTTGTTTTTGCCCAGCAGTAAGGAGTAGCTCATTATTAACAACAAAATTATCGCAATTTTCATAATTTGTTTCTCTTTGATATTCAATATTTGGAACAATTTCCTTGGATCTAAGTGGTAGTGGAAGTCCATAATAAGTCAAGTTTTGACCACCAATAGACAGTACAATATCTTCAATGCAAATAATACATTTATTTAATAGATTATTCACAATACTTTGATCAATATTTCTGTCTTGTGACAGTCACCGACTATCTCTCTTCGAGTGCGAACGTCTGTGTCTTATCTATCATCAGTGCTTTCATCTTCTTATTCTTCTTCAACAGTTTTTTTCTTTTTGCTCTAACGCGCACGCGTTCCCAAATCAAGTGTAACAGCTGCTGATTCTATAAGCATGGCCCCCGGCCCCCCAATTTAGGGGACAACCGCTTTGCAAGTCTTAGCGCAAGCCCCAAAGCAAAAAAAAAAAAAGACCATACAATAAAGTTCCAGAGGAATTCCCTGAATTACCTGACGCTACCCTAAAAAATCCTATATTCATTATCATTGCCTCCAAAAACACCGACAAACCAATTTCTGAGTTCTCGTGCTTCGCAGTACACCGAGCCCTAAATAATGTAAGCAAAGAAATTATCTCGATCTCCACCCTCCGTGACGGCAACTTGCTGATGTTGGCTAACTCAAAACAAATCGGCAAAAAATTCACAAAAATCACCCATCTGCCCGGCATCTGCGATGTTGAGTGTAAACTCCACGAAACACTGAACTTTATTAAGGGCACGATTTACGCTCCCTATATTATTAATATACCCGATGAAGAAATAATTGCAGAGCTTAAGTCCCAAAATGTGCATTCCATTTTTAAGTTCACTAGAAAAATTGATAACATCCCAAAACCAACCTGTGTAATTTTGATCACCTTCGATCTATACAGTTTACCAAGCAAACTGGACATTTGCTGGCACACTGTCAAGGTAAGGGAATATATTCCCAATCCGATGAGGTGCAAGAAATGCCAGTTACTAGGCCACACAGAAAAACACTGCAAAAACCCAGCCACATGTACTGCATGTAATTTGCCTATCCATTCCCCCGATCCCTGCACACGCACACTCTGCGCTAACTGTAACGGCGATCACCCCGCCTCCTCTCCGTCATGCCCAAAATACCAGCAACAAAGGGAACTACTAAAAATAAAAACATCGAAAAAGTGCAGCTTGCGAGAAGCACGAATTATTCTAAAACAAAAACAACCAAACACTACAATTTACTCACCGACCACTTATGCTGCTGTAACGGCTATTCACAACACCCCACCCCCGGCGACCACCAAAACCAAACAACACAACCACACCTAACGGCGATAAGCCAACCGAGATATGCATTGCAGACTCTCCGATCTCTTCCCAAAGCTTACTCTCTTACAAAAACATAGAAAGCTCAATTGCTAACCAACTTGATAAAGCTCGTGCTCTTGTATTAGCAGCACAAGTCAATAATAAACCAAAACATAAAAACGACTCTCTTAAACCCAACCAACTAAACGACCACCACGAATGTATTTCTTCTACAGAAAATAATACGCAAGACTCTGATACATCATCGGCAGATCTTGACTTATAGTCAGGATTCGGCCAATCGGTATATCAAAATTTTGTAAACATCTTAAATCTTCTTTTATCTTTCAAATGTCCATTAAAATTTTACAATGGAACATTAATGGTATTTATAATAATTATAATGAACTTACTCTACTAATAAAAGACCACTCACCCGATGTTTTATGTTTACAAGAAACACATATACCTCAAAACTTTAAAAACTTTATCTGCCCCAAGGCATTTACTGGCTACTTCCACAACTTTCCACAAAACACATCAGCCAAACAAGGGGTCGGTGTGCTTATTAAACGACACATCCCCCACACGTATACCCTCATCAATTCCAACATTTTCTGCTCCGTCCTACAACTAAATCTTGAAAACAATATAAACATAATAAATATGTATATACCGCCTTGTCAAGGTTTCAAAACCAGCGACATCACTGATATAATTAGCCAAACCAATGGTCCAGTAATATTATTAGGCGATTTTAATTCATGGAGCCCCCTATGGGGCTCCCCGCATTTAAACGCCAGAGGCAAAAGCATAGAACGCGCAATTGCTCAAAAAATTTGGTTGTGCTTAATGATGGTTCACCCACTCATTTATCAACCCACAACACCTTCACTCACGTTGATATCTCAATGACATCACCACAAATCACTCATCGGTGCAGCTGGTCTATCATGGAGCACCTCCATGGCAGTGACCACTTCCCAATTACCATCGTTTTATTCACACAGTTCAGCACTGATAAAACCCCTCCCCTGCCAAAGTATAAGACAGATCTGGCCAACTGGGACCTCTTCGAAAACAAATGCACTGAACTCGCAGAAAACTGGGCAACCGGCTGCTTACACCAGCAAGTTGCCTAATTGACAAAATTTATAAGAGCCGCTGCCAACTGCAGTATACCGCAAACTAAACGAGTTCCCCACAAAGCCAAAGTTCCCTGGTGGACCCCCACCCTTCAGCACCTAAGGGACGAAAAACAGAGCCTTTTCCGTAAATATAAATTGCATATGTCCAATCCCAGCCTTATTAAATATAAAAAAGCTAATGCAATTTTCAAAAAAGCTGTACTCTCGGCAAAACGAAACTGTCTCGAAAATTTTACTTCCCGTATCTCTCCTCTATCTACCTCAAAGAAAGTTTGGACAGACATTAAAAAATTAGCTGGAGTCCCACCTACGCCTTTAAAATATATCAAATTGGGCACAGAACTAGTGACTTGCTCACATCGTATTGCCGATGAGTTTGGAAAAGCCTGGTCCAACTACTCTGCGAACAGCAATTTTTCTGCCGAATACGTTCAGGAAAAAAACATTTATCAGTCAAGAACATACCATCCGTTGACACTCTCCAATACCGCAAAATGTCTAGAAGCAAATTTCACACAAATAGAAATTGAAGCTGCAGTAGCAACTGCAAAAGGCAAAAGCCCAGGTGCTGACAGAGTATCATACCCCATGCTTAAGCATATCCCCACACCGTTAAAACATAAAATCCTGGAGATATTTAACAACATTCTTGATTCCAGCATCTACCCACACACATGGAGATCTGCCGTCGTTATTCCCATATCAAAGCCCAACAAAACACCCCACGAAATAAGCAGCTTCCGTCCTATCTCTCTTCTATCTTGCCTAGGTAAAACACTTGAAAAAATTATAGCACGTAGGCTAATGTGGTTTATCACACGTCACAATTTAATTTCACACAACCAGGTAGCATTCAAGATTAAACACAGCACAATGGACGCTTTGTTGCGCACCCAACACTTCGCGTCGAACGCTCTTTCGACAAAAAATCACGTCTCCATTCTGGCGACGGATTTTGAAAAAGCCTTTGATCGCGTGGGGATACATGCAGTGCTTTGCAGTCTCGAGCGCTGGGGAGTTGGTCCCAGGCTTTATAACCTTATAAAGGCCTTTATGACCAATCGTACCTTCAGGGTTAGAGTCAACAACATCACTTCCAACACCTACAATTTATTCAACGGAATACCACAAGGCTCCCCATTGTCTGTAGTTCTATTCATGATAGCGTTTGAACAGCTAAATAACATTTTGTCAAGGTACAAAGATATAAAAGTATCTATCCACGCCGATGACTTCATTATTTTTACAAAAATAAAAAATCTGAATGCTGTAAACTTATTATTTAAAGACATCCTACAAGACCTGGACTTGTGGGGCGCCTTTTCGGGTGCATCACTCGCCGTAGAAAAATGTCAGCTACTTCACGTTTGCCGTAAGCACCATTGTAAATTGTCGGATATAGATTTTGAGAACAAATGCATCAAATGTGTAGATAACCTAAGAATACTGGGCATAATCTTCGACTCGAAGCTTCTTTATAAACATCACTGCACTTACCTAAGAAAACAGCTTGAAGTTCGCTTTAATATAATAAAATTCCTTTCCTCCAAATTTACCAGCATACACATAAATACACTTATTAACATAACTCGTGCCCTAATGCTCTCTAGAATCGAATATGGCCTTCCAATCTTCGGATGGTGCGCGAAGGCACACATAAAAAAAATTCAATCCCCATACCACGGAGCCGTTCGCCACGCTATTAATGCATTTCCCACCTCCCCCATTGCCTGCATATTGGGAGAATCCGGCCTACCCAGCATGTCGGAACGAATCGCAGAGACAACTATGCAGCTAATCCCAAAATTATACACCACAACCAACAACCTGCTAAAAAAAAAGACTTCTCTGCCGTTTTTAAGCAAAAACAAAACAAAACAAGTAAGAAGGCTCTAGTCGGGAGAGCCCGACTAGAAGATACCCTGAACCCAGTTGCAATAAATATATTTAATTTATATAAGACTTTGGTATACTGGCTTAGCTTCCATCGATTAAGTTCAATATCTCGGGTGTTTCTCAACCGATTTGGACGAAATGTTCAGAAAAGTTCTATCATTATCCATTACGTCAACCCTCATTTTTAGATTTTCCAAATTCGATATTTTTTTTATCGATATTATGTGTAAATCGGAAACCAGAATAGCTATCGATAATTTGAAGCAAACTTGTTCTGCTCATGATATAGGAGAACTTAAATACAAAATCAGAAGTCTCTAGCTCTTGTAGTCTCTGAGATCCACGCGTTCCTACAGACGGACAGACGGACATGGCTATATCGTCTCGGCTGTTGATGCTGATCAAGAATATATATACTTTAAAGGGTCGGAGATCCTTCCTTCTGCCTGTTACATACTTTTGCACAAAACCATTATACCCTTATTTACCCATTTTATGGATTAAGGGTATAAAAACCTATATCTCTAGAGCCACCAAATTTGGTGCCAAGATAGGTGATGATGACCCCCCAAAAACTGCATCAAAAGTTTGGATGCCACGCCCACCAATACTGCCCTAGCCGACTCCATCCTCCCCAACGCTTCGTCAAAAACGAGAATGCGTGTATCTTCCAGAGTTGTGAGGCTAGAACCACCAAATTTGGTAGGAAGATAGCTGGAAACGACCCCCAAAAATCTTCATCAAAGTTTTGGAGCCACGCCTACCCATTTCGCCCCCTTTCCACACCTTTTACAAACATTTAGCTAGAGTCACCAAATTTGGTATGCAGATAGCAATTGACATTTCGCATAGATCTGCATCAAAAATTTTGATGCCACGCCCAGCCATACTGCCCCCAGCCCATCTTTCCCCACTTTTTACAATTTTCGAGCTTGAGTCTCAAAATTTGGTATGAATATAGCAATTGACATTCCTCACAGATCTGCATCAAAACTTTGGATGCTACGCCCACCCATACTACCCCCAGCCCCCCTTTCCCCACTTTTTACAATTTTCGAGCTAGAGTCACCAAATTTGGTATGAAGATAGCAATTGACATTTCGCAAAGATCTTCATCAAAAATTTGGATGCCATGCCCAGCCAAACTGCTCCAGCCCCCCTTTCCCCACTATTTACAAACTTACAAACTTTCGTATGAATATAGCAATTGAAATTCCACACAGATCTGCATCAAAACTTTGGATGCCACACGCACCCATACCGCCCCCAGCACCCCTTATTAGATTGCTTTGAAATTCAGCACTGTGGTGTTTCTAAATGAATCAAATTAAATGGAATCTTAAGTGTAGAATGCGCTGTGCCACCACCATTAAGTAAAGTAGCTGCAATACCGGAAGAAGCAACGGCAAATGCAATTTTTTTACTTTGCCGTACCTTTGCCAATAATAAATTTAAAAGATACGTTATACCTGTTCCTCCAGGTGCATCAAAAAAAATAGATCTCTCCCTTTTCTGCTTCAACGCTATGTAGTATCTTTTTGGCAAACTTGTTTTTGCCCAGCAGTAAGGAGTAGCTCATTATTAACAACAAAATTATCGCAATTTTCATAATTTGTTTCTCTTTGATATTCAATATTTGGAACAATTTCCTTGGATCTAAGTGGTAGTGGAAGTCCATAATAAGTCAAGTTTTGACCACCAATAGACAGTACAATATCTTCAATGCAAATAATACATTTATTTAATAGATTATTCACAATACTTTGATCAATATTTCTGTCTTGTGACAGTCACCGACTATCTCTCTTCGAGTGCGAACGTCTGTGTCTTATCTATCATCAGTGCTTTCATCTTCTTATTCTTCTTCAACAGTTTTTTTCTTTTTGCTTTAACGCGCACGCGTTCCCAAATCAAGTGTAACAGCTGCTGATTCTATAAGCATGGCCCCCGGCCCCCCAATTTAGGGGACAACCGCTTTGCAAGTCTTAGCGCAAGCCCCAAAGCAAAAAAAAAAAAGACCATACAATAAATTTCCAGAGGAATTCCCTGAATTACCTGACGCTACCCTAAAAAATCCTATATTCATTATCATTGCCTCCAAAAACACCGACAAACCAATTTCTGAGTTCTCGTGCTTCGCAGTACACCGAGCCCTAAATAATGTAAGCAAAGAAATTATCTCGATCTCCACCCTCCGTGACGGCAACTTGCTGATGTTGGCTTACTCAAAACAAATCGGCGAAAAATTCACAAAAATCACCCATCTGCCCGGCATCTGCGATGTTGAGTGTAAACTCCACGAAACACTGAACTTTATTTAGGGCACGATTTACGCTCCCTATCTTATTAATATACCCGATGAAGAAATAATTGCAGAGCTTAAGTCCCAAAATGTGCATTCCATTTTTAAGTTCACTAGAAAAATTGATAACATCCCAAAACCAACCTGTGTAATTTTGATCACCTTCGATCTATACAGTTTACCAAGCAAACTGGACATTTGCTGGCACACTGTCAAGGTAAGGGAATATAATCCCAATCCGATGAGGTGCAAGAAATGCCAGTTACTAGGCCACACAGAAAAACACTGCAAAAACCCAGCCACATGTACTGCATGTAATTTGCCTATCCATTCCCCCGATCCCTGCACACGCACACTCTGCGCTAACTGTAACGGCGATCACCCCGCCTCCTCTCCGTCATGCCCAAAATACCAGCAACAAAGGGAACTACTAAAAATAAAAACATCGAAAAAGTGCAGCTTGCGAGAAGCACGAATTATTCTAAAACAAAAACAACCAAACACTACAATTTACTCACCGACCACTTATGCTGCTGTAACGGCTATTCACAACACCCCACCCCCGGCGACCACCAAAACCAAACAACACAACCACACCTAACGGCGATAAGCCAACCGAGATATGCATTGCAGACTCTCCGATCTCTTCCCAAAGCTTACTCTCTTACAAAAACATAGAAAGCTCAATTGCTAACCAACTTGATAAAGCTCGTGCTCTTGTATTAGCAGCACAAGTCAATAATAAACCAAAACATAAAAACGACTCTCTTAAACCCAACCAACTAAACGACCACCACGAATGTATTTCTTCTACAGAAAATAATACGCAAGATTCTGATACATCATCGGCAGATCTTGACTTATAGTCATATATATAAACATCTTACATCTTCTTTTATCTTTCAAATGTCCATTAAAATTTTACAATGGAACATTAATGGTATTTTTAATAATTATAATGAACTTACTCTACTAATAAAAGACCACTCACCCGATGTTTTATGTTTACAAGAAACACATATACCTCAAAACTTTAAAAACTTTATCTGCCCCAAGGCATTTACTGGCTACTTCCACAACTTTCCACAAAACACATCAGCCAAACAAGGGGTCGGTGTGCTTATTAAACGACACATCCCCCACACGTATACCCTCATCAATTCCAACATTTTCTGCTCCGTCCTACAACTAAATCTTGAAAACAATATAAACATAATAAATATGTATATACCGCCTTGTCAAGGTTTCAAAACCAGCGACATCACTGATATAATTAGCCAAACCAATGGTCCAGTAATATTATTAGGCGATTTTAATTCATGGAGCCCCCTATGGGGCTCCCCGCATTTAAACGCCAGAGGCAAAAGCATAGAACGCGCAATTGCTCAAAAAAATTTGGTTGTGCTTAATGATGGTTCACCCAATCATTTATCAACCCACAACACCTTCACTCACGTTGATATCTCAATGACATCACCACAAATCACTCATCGGTGCAGCTGGTCTATCATGGAGCACCTCCATGGCAGTGACCACTTCCCAATTACCATCGTTTTATTCACACAGTTCAGCACTGATAAACCCCTCCCCTGCCAAAGTATAAGACAGATCTGGCCAACTGGGACCTCTTCGAAAACAAATGCACTGAACTCGCAGAAAACTGGGCAACCGGCTGCTTACACCAGCAAGTTGCCTAATTGACAAAATTTATAAGAGCCGCTGCCAACTGCAGTATACCGCAAACTAAACGAGTTCCCCACAAAGCCAAAGTTCCCTGGTGGACCCCCACCCTTCAGCACCTAAGGGACGAAAAACAGAGCCTTTTCCGTAAATATAAATTGCATATGTCCAATCCCAGCCTTATTAAATATAAAAAAGCTAATGCAATTTTCAAAAAAGCTGTACTCTCGGCAAAACGAAACTGTCTCGAAAATTTTACTTCCCGTATCTCTCCTCTATCTACCTCAAAGAAAGTTTGGACAGACATTAAAAATTAGCTGGAGTCCCACCTACGCCTTTAAAATATATCAAATTGGGCACAGAACTAGTGACTTGCTTACATCGTATTGCCGATGAGTTTGGAAAAGCCTGGTCCAACTACTCTGCGAACAGCAATTTTTCTGCCGAATACATTCAGGAAAAAAACATTTATCAGTCAAGAACATACCATCCGTTGACACTCTCCAATACCGCAAAATGTCTAGAAGCAAATTTCACACAAATAGAAATTGAAGCTGCAGTAGCAACTGCAAAAGGCAAAAGCCCAGGTGCTGACAGAGTATCATACCCCATGCTTAAGCATATCCCCACACCGTTAAAACATAAATCCTGGAGATATTTAACAACATTCTTGATTCCAGCATCTACCCACACACATGGAGATCTGCCGTCGTTATTCCCATATCAAAGCCCAACAAAACACCCCACGAAATAAGCAGCTTCCGTCCTATCTCTCTTCTATCTTGCCTAGGTAAAACACTTGAAAAATTATAGCACGTAGGCTAATGTGGTTTATCACACGTCACAATTTAATTTCACACAACCAGGTAGCATTCAAGATTAAACACAGCACAATGGACGCTTTGTTGCGCACCCAACACTTCGCGTCGAACGCTCTTTCGACAAAAATCACGTCTCCATTCTGGCGACGGATTTTGAAAAAGCCTTTGATCGCGTGGGGATACATGCAGTGCTTTGCAGTCTCGAGCGCTGGGGAGTTGGTCCCAGGCTTTATAACCTTATAAAGGCCTTTATGACCAATCGTACCTTCAGGGTTAGAGTCAACAACATCACTTCCAACACCTACAATTTATTCAACGGAATACCACAAGGCTCCCCATTGTCTGTAGTTCTATTCATGATAGCGTTTGAACAGCTAAATAACATTTTGTCAAGGTACAAAGATATAAAAGTATCTATCTACGCCGATGACTTCATTATTTTTACAAAAATAAAAAATCTGAATACTGTAAACTTATTATTTAAAGACATCCTACAAGACCTGGACTTGTGGGGCGCCTTTTCGGGTGCATCACTCGCCGAACAAATGCATCAAATGTGTAGATAACCTAAGAATACTGGGCATAATCTTCGACTCGAAGCTTCTTTATAAACATCACTGCACTTACCTAAGAAAACAGCTTGAAGTTCGCTTTAATATAATAAAATTCCTTTCCTCCAAATTTACCAGCATACACATAAATACACTTATTAACATAACTCGTGCCCTAATGCTCTCTAGAATCGAATATGGCCTTCCAATCTTCGGATGGTGCGCGAAGGCACACATAAAAAAAATTCAATCCCCATACCACGGAGCCGTTCGCCACGCTATTAATGCATTTCCCACCTCCCCCATTGCCTGCATATTGGGAGAATCCGGCCTACCCAGCATGTCGGAACGAATCGCAGAGACAACTATGCAGCTAATCCCAAAATTATACACCACAACCAACAACCTGCTAAAAAAAAGACTTCTCTGCCGTTTTTAAGCAAAAACAAAACAAAACAAGTAAGAAGGCTCTAGTCGGGAGAGCCCGACTAGAAGATACCCTGAACCCAGTTGCAATAAATAAATTTAATTTATATAAGACTTTGGTATACTGGCTTAGCTTCCATCGATTAAGTTCAATATCTCGGGTGTTTCTCAACCGATTTGGACGAAATGTTCAGAAAAGTTCTATCATTATCCATTACGTCAACCCTCATTTTTAGATTTTCCAAATTCGATATTTTATTGTTATCGATTCCATGTGTATATCGGAAACCAGAATAGTTATCGATAATTTGAAGCAAACTTGTTCTGCTTATGGTATAGGAAAACTTAAATACCAAATCTGAAGTCTCTAGCTCTTGTAGTCTCTGAGATCCACGCGTTCATACAGACGGACAGACGGACAGACGGTCAGACGGACAGACGGACAGACAGACGGACAGACGGACATGGCTATATCGTCTCGGCTGTTGATGCTGATCAAGAATATATATACTTTATAGGGTCGGAGAGGCTTCCTTCTGCCTGTTACATACTTTTGCACAAAACCATTATACCCTTATTTACCCATTTTATGGGTTAAGGGTATAAAAATAAATAAAGATGTACAAGAACAAACTTAAGTCTTACATACAAATGTAAATCGAAAATTTTGGAGCCACGCCCACCCATTCCGGCTCCAGCCCCCCCCCCCCCCCCCCCCCCCTTCAATTTAAAGTAAAAAAGCATATATCTCCCACAGTTTTTGAGCTATTGCCACCAAATTTGGTGCCAAGATAGCTGATAGCACCAAACTGCATCAAAAGTTTGGATGCCACGCACACCAATAATGCCCTAGCCGCCCTTTAACGCCCCAACGCTACGTCGGTGATGCGTGTATCTTCCAGAGTTGAGGAGCCAGAGCCACCAAGTTTGGTAGGAAGATTGCTGGAAGCGACCTTCAAAAATCTGCATCAAAGTTTTGGAGCCACGCCCAGCCGTTCCACCCATAGCCCACAACATTTTAAAGTCATAAAAGCCAATATCTCCCACAGTTTTTGAGCTCTAGCCACCAAATTTGGTGCCAAGACAGGTGATGATGACCCACCAAAAATTGCATCACGACCACCTATACCGCACTAGCCGCCCCCATCTACCTTAACGCTTCGTCAAAACGAGCATGCGTGTATCTTCCAGAGTTGTGGAGCTAGAGCCACCAAATTTGGTATGAATTTAGCTGGCAGCGACCCCCAAAAATCTGCATCAAAGTTCTGGAGCCACGCCTACCCATTCCGCCCCCCCTTTCTCCACTTTTTACAAACTTCGAGCTAGAGTCAGCAAATTTAGTATGAAGATAGCAATTGACATTCCACAAAGATCTGCAGCAAAAATTTGGATGCCACGCCTACCCAATCTGCCCCTAGCCCCATTTTCCACACCCTTTACAAAATTTTAGCTACAGTCACCAAATTTGGAATGAAGATATTAATTGACATTCCACAAAGGTCTGCAGCAAAAATTTGGATGCCACGCCCACCCAATCCGCCCCAAGCTTCCCCTTCCGCACCTTTTACAAGCTTCGAGCTAGAGTCACCAAATTTGGAAGGTAGCTAGCTAGCTGTATCTCCATTTGCATCGGGTAATCTTTAAGGCAGCGTACACCCTTGCCGCATCCGAACCCCTTTGCAATCAGGCCTCTTTTTACCAGTTTTAATACCGCAGTCGGTTGCGTTCGACTGCAATGTTAACACATATTTTTTCGTCTGTTGTTTTGATCATCTGCTTGCGCAGATTAACGTGCGTACGTGCGTATATAAAGTAACTTTCCCAGAAATATTCGTAATAATTTTTAATAAAATTAAATAATTATTTGCACTTTCACCTACCTCACATTATTTTGTTCGAATCTTATGCTACTCAAAATAAATACTGAAAAAAAAAAAAAAAAACCAACATGTTAATAAAAAAAATAAATGCAATTAAACGCAAAACAACAATTTGCAGCTAAATTTAAATTTACAATGGACAACTAAACTAAAATACACAGCACTATTATATACATCACCCCAAAACAATTATTACTACGTTTATGCTTGCTGTTTCATGATTTTTTAAAATCACGCTTTTTAAAATACGCCTGTTTATGCTATTTTATAAAAATCATGATTTTTCTGAAGAGTGGAGCCACCTATGCAGCTTCATATGAAAAAGGTGGCAGCACATCAGCACAAACAGCTGATAAACCGAAAGCCAAAACGTTAAACGAATTAAATCTTCAAAATGTTAAATGAAAATGCAAATTTTTTTTAATTCAACGGCAAACGCGAACATCAGAGATGGTTCGTTGTCTTTTAAAGTCAAGAATGGAGCTGCTGTTCGCAGCAATTTAATTAGTGCGGAACAGCTGATATCACACAGTAGCGTTGCCAGACTGCTTACACAAAAAATCATGATTTTTCCAAAAAAATCATGATTTTTCCAAAAAAATCATAGTCAAAATACGTGTGTAGAAAAAATCACGATTTTTTGTTTATGCTAGTATATTTTAAAAAAAAGCATGATCTGAATTCATGCTTTTTTGCAAGCATAAACGTAGTATATGTTAGCTTAAGATCAAAACTTATAATTATTCTTAATGTAAAGCATACACAAAAAAAAAAAAATTTTTTTTTTGAATTATTATTATTATTATTAGAGTTAGGCTAATTTAAAAAACTAAGACTAACTATTTGGTAATAGCACTGGCTACGAGGCCTTTGGCTATGTGAGCTTTCTTAATTTAGGTTTGTTATTAATAATTAATATTATTATTATTTACATTTTTACATATTTACATTATTTGTTTTTTTGAATTTATATTAATTTATTATTATTAAATGGAACATATTTTTATAAGCAATTTAAATGAATTTATACAGAATTATATGGATAGTTGAAATGAACTGTTCTTGCCTTTAAGTAGATGACAGGGCATGATGAAATAAGTATAAGGTAGTCTCGTCGGCAGCCGACGCACAGTGGCGCCCGTTGAACAAGTCAAGTGTGAAAAATCAAAAATTGCATGTGCCTCTAAAAAAAATTGAATGAACCTACATTATAGGAAATTTTCCAGCGATTTCAAATCTGCAATCCATAATGTAACCGGATTTTTTGTTTAGAAGATATAGCTTTTCAAAGTTATCTGATTTTTTGTGTTACATAAAAATCACAATTTTAAGGTAATTTGGTCGGCTTTGAGATACAATATCTCAAAAACTAAGTTACGGATCGTCATTATTTTTGGTTCTATTGATAGATCTTTTTATTAAGAAAAGAATAAAAAAAATTATACTGTTTGCTTTACGTTTGGCCAGGCAATTCAATATTTACCAACTATCCACTTTTTCACTATTTCTCAACTTTGATGGAAAATAAAAAAAATTTATATCATATTATATCGGCTATTTTTTAAAATTAATTTCTTTGATTATTCCTCTATTAAATGCAAAAGTTTCATGTGCCCGTTTTTGCCCCTTTTTTTTAAATGTAAAAAAAGTGAAAAAAGTCATATGAAAAAAATGTGTTGCATGCATTTTTGGGCAATTTATGACACATAACCGTGAAAACCCATTTTTGTTGTTGTTGTTACGTTCGTTATTGTGAAGATACTTGACTTTTGTTTTTCATTCTGTAATGCTTACCTGAGATCATTTGTCAAATCCTGGTCCCTAAATTCAGGTGCAGTTACAGGATATTCAAATAAATTACCAGGTACGCACCGAATACAGAAATTGCGTTGGCGTACAACTAGTCACACATCCCATTCAGGTAGGCACAAATCTTATTCGGACACGTGCCAAGTACCCAAATTGCATAAATTGACCTTATTGACCTGGACTTATACAAACAATAGGTAAATTTGTTAGGCATGAAAGCTAACTCTTTTCTTGAACCCTTAATCCAAACGGTATATATCAGGTAATAGATTAGACTATATAATGAAAAAAAAACTATAATCCTGGATTAGTCTACGACTGAAAGTTGGCGAGACAAGTACTGTTTTACACTTCAAACATGTCGTTGAGCAACCATAAATTATTTGACCTGTTTAGGAAGTCAAAAACAGTAACGAATTTCACGGAAGCTGCCTTCGAAGAACTTGATAGTTTATACGGCAATATACAGAGAAGCGAAGATATAAAAAATAAACTCTGCATGATTTATGCCAGTCTAAACTCGAGATGGATAAAAACAAACAGAATGACTGAGGGATTCAACACCAAACACCAGGACTGGCTTCAGATCCACTAATTTCATCACTGAGGCATGTTAAGTCACGAAAAGAATTAGAAAATACTTATAGTTCAGAGATGATTTCTCTTTTAGATATACCATCTTTTACGGATTTTATTTATTTTTAATTATTTTAATATTAATTTTAGATTATAAAAACCATTAAAACGAAACAATAAAAATCAAAAAATTTAACAAATATTTTTTTTCCTTCCCGTAAAGCTGATTTTTCCACAAATTTCAACTTTGCATACCCATAAATAGGCACAGAAAAATCGTAGAATTCATTTCAAACGCTCATTTTATAGGTTGATTAATTATCTATCATATGCTTTTTAAATTGTTCGATTATCTCATTTGGTTCAAAAGTTATGATTTTTGATATGAAAAAACTCAAATGGCCCCACTGTGCGACGCTAGCACGATTAAAGGCCTTAGCTTCAGTGCGTTCGTGCCTGTTGAAGAGAAAGGTTGTGTGCGGACGATTTTTTTCTGAGCATTTAACACTTAAGCGCACAAAAAAATGAGCTGCTTTAAAAACTTTTTATTATAAAATTAGAATATATTTAAGAATTAAGAACTTAAACAAAAAACTTTGTACACAAAACCAAAAAACAAAGACTATTGGCTGATTCATAATTATTGAAAATTAAACTCTTAAAACAAACTTCACTTCTTTGTATTATAAAAAACACCACGGACTAGTCGAGGGTTAATAAACAACTCAACTCTACAGTCGTTTCGTTTACACTCATTGTTAAGTGTGCTAAGGCTGTGCTTTTGCCGACGAGACCACCTTATAGTTATTCCACCATGTGACAGGGTAAACAGAATTTGGGAGCTTTTCAGAATTTTCTCGCCCAGAAAAGCTCATAGGTAGGGTAGGGTTGTGACGCAAATCAGCAGCTATATCATCTTAGCATGCTGAAGTATTTGGATGCAAGGGGCTTGATTGTAGTAGTAGGTATCTTTCTTTCTTCTGTCCCCTCTTTCTATCATTTTGGCTAGGTTTTCTTATTTTAAATTATGTGCGAACTCGTGCGTAAATTTAGTTGGATTCTTCAACGAGCCCCCCACAGGCTGTTTTTGCTAGTCGTTTATACGAAAACCAAACGAGGACATTCCACTAGCTTAAAAGTTTGCATGGACATTTAGTTATTTCCCCAGCTACGTGTAACAGTCCGTTACAGCCCAGTTTTGGTAGTGCTAGATGTGAGTTTTAACGAGTGTTGTTCCGAACAGCGTGTTGCCACAAAAGCGGTCGTGTTATTCCTGTCCTTTATAGGTTAACCCTACAAAGAAGCTATTTCTTTCCATTATAGAATTTGGCGCACCACGTGGAGCATTTACTTCATTACATAATTTCATCACTCTGGCATGTACACTGAGAAAAAAAAATTAAGAACAAATGTTCTTAGTTTTTCAGACTTTTCGCTCTAATTTTTTTGGTATTAAAATACGAACGGCGTTCTTAAAACAGGTTCTTAATTTTGATTTTGTTTTTAAATTATGAACACACGTTCTTGATTTAAGAACCGTATGTTTATATTGGTCCATTATAAGAACATTGGTCCTATTGGTTCTATTTGTACCAACTTAAGAACACTTTTCATAAAATATGAACGCATTTACCACCCGAAGCTGAGCCGAAGTTTCATTGGTTAACATTAAACTTAACTGCGAACGAAATTAGTTCGGCAACAGCGCAATAGCTATGGCATCCGCGAGGTAATCGAGAGGTCTCAGGTTCGGAAAAGGCATTGAAGTTTCGCTATCGGTAAGAGTATACAAATGAAATAAATTTATATTTAAAATATTTCTCTAGCATATTAAAGCTATTAATTATTATTAACCATTAACAAAACAGCTTAATACAGTACAATACTTAAAATATCTCCATACTTTTTCATAAGCAGTTAGTTAAATTTTAAAATTAATAATGTATTAATTGCTTTTCATTTGTTCAATTTCTCTGCTACGGCAACGAACATCAACGAATCAAAATGTTTTATTCGTTTTTCATGTTGCGTACAATTTTCGTTTACGTTCTGCATCCACGTCTGCATTTACTTTGACACATTCATGGCCTAGCCTACATGGAATAACACTTCCCTAACCGATTTGACTTTGACTTGCCCATTGTAGCCATCCAATGGACTAGTCTGTGTGAGTCCAAACTAAAACCGTAGAGTACATAGAGGATGACCAAAAAGTGCACGCAAATTCGGCCGCGGGCTTGGCAAGAGGTGATGCTAACGGCAACATTGTCGTATGTATATCTTACCTATTTAGAGAGCTGTAAGCGTCATACGTGTGTATTTGTGTGTTTAAATTTGTTGTCCTATGGGACAAGTAAAGACAATGCTTGGAAAAATTGATGCAAGAACACACCTCATATACATTAATCTCGCTAAGTTGATTTCTCAGTCGTGTTCATTAAATTTATATGTTGATACAAATTGCTCATTTGCGTAGTTGCTCCCAGGCTTCGGAACAATAATATCAGAAATTTTCGGAAATTGCAGTATTTAACCGGGCAAAGTTGTTTATAAAATTCTACTATGCACTCTGACGCCTTGAAAATTTTCAGGTCAGATACATTTTGAAGATCTGTGATTTCTAATTGAATTTTGGGGTGCCATATAAGGGTCTGCGGCTAGTAGAGATGCATATTTTAAACTTGCGCTTGAGTAGCCGCAGTTCTGGGAACCTTTCCGCAAACAGGCAGTCAAGTTCGCTTATTTGTTGAACGAAGGAAACATAAGCATGAACTCAAAAATATCCTTCACAATTTAAAATTTTGCGATGCACCCATTTCCCGAATTCGAGCAATAAATCCTGGTAAGCACACTGACATCGATTTTGCTCCATCAGTTGCTATGCTTACAATCTTGCTCCAGTTCATTCAAATGTGAGTCGTTTAATCCTGGAGGCATTTAAATATGTCCGCTCCCGTTGTTGTACCTCTAATTGGAACATTGTATTACAGCTCCTCTGTTATATTAAGCTTTCTGCCTAATCTAGTAAAAATAAAAAAAATTGCCGGTTGGGCGATGTCAGTGCTTTCTTCTATTGCCAAAGGAAGTGCAACAAAAGAACGAATTAATTCTTGAATCTGTACCTTATAACATGTTATCTGCCAACTTATATGTGCTTCCGCCTCATTTCTCCGCGATAAGCTTATTGCTTCAAAAAATGGTAGAAAGATTTAAGTTATAAATATGCTGCTTTTATAATGCTTCAAAATTCGGTGACTCTAGCTGTCGAATATATGTGGATTTCCAATTAAACATGGCGGTATGGGTGGGAGTGATATCAAAATTTGTTATAAATTATGATTATGAGTATGAGTTTCGTACGTGAAGTCATTTATGTAAAACCTCATAGCTGTATAAACCATGCATGAGCGCAACGCATCCTCCGCTCATAAGAAACAGTTGGTATTTGGAGCGAGTTGGCAGGCATGCATGGTTGGAAAAAAAAGAAACAGAGAAGCCGGCAACAGGTGGGATGATTTGGCAAAATTTCGCAAAAGGCAGTTCGAAAAGTGCGAAGCTTTAACCCGCGATGGTTAGAAAGACAACGCACCACGGCAGCCCCCGTAGCAATGAAACAACAGCGCCAGCAGCCACCACAACACAACGGCAGCAACGACACTAGCAGCCGCGATCAGCAGCCGTGGCAGTAGGGATAATTGCAACAGCGCTAGACTGCTGATTGCGACACAGCGGTGGCAGCAAACTGCAGCAGGCATACGCACACATCACCCGACACCCAGGCATACGCGCAAACACACCCCAGCACACACAAGTATACGCAACCACACCCCCCGGCACACACATGCAAACGCACAACCAGGCACACGCATCTAAAAACCCAGGCACACCGATCTACACCCCGATCTACACCAGGCACGCGCGTCTACACAACTAGGCACACTCATCTACAAACGCATATACCTACGCACAACCAGACACACCCCTGCAGTCACGTTGACTAGGCCAAACATAGTGTTTGGACTAGTCCACATGGGCTACTACTAGTCCACGTTTATGCCATTTCAATGTATTTCTTCTATTCCATTTAACACGGGGATGTCATTGGAGTGGACGTATCGGCCGCCTCTGCAGCCACGTGGACTAGTCTATAAAACAGGCCACGTAGACTAGTCTATAAAACAGGCCATCAGGACTAGTCAAAAAACACACCAAATGGACTAGTATTATAATAATCTGGGGTAAAAAGATGCCTACGTAGCCCATCATATAAACGTTAAATTAGCTATTGTTATAAATATTACTTAAATGTAATTTAAATTTAAATTATGCAAGTGTTAGAAGAAATATAATACAAATAAACTTACCGATTATGAAATATGATGGTCTACGACGGGATTCGAACCTGAAACTCTCGTTCACTAAGTAGATTCCTTAGCCATTGCGCTGTTGCCAAACATATTTCATTAGCAGTAAGTTATATTGTAAATTGAAAAATGTACAAATTGCATTTCACTCGTTTGTTTTTTTTTCCGCTGCAACGAACATAAACGAGGCGCAAAATTGTGTTTGCTTTTCATGATTCGTAAAATTTACGTTTTTGTTCCGCATCCACGTCTGCATCCACTTTGACGCATCCATAAACTGGTCCACGTGGAATAGACAGTTTACACACAAATGCTCGATGAAAATTTTAAGAAGTGTTTTCCCCCGCTGCATCTACACAGACTAGTTCAGTGTAAGCCTACGTGGGAAAGTCGTGGGCTAGGCTTGAACAACAACAATAACAAACACTAGCACAACCAATGTAATTTTCTGCACCACCTTGGACTAGTCCTTGACTTGTCCATTATAGCTAGTCAATGGGCTAGTTTATATATGCAACTAGCCCATACAAAATCCGTAGGGACGCTTCTACACTCAGGCACTCACATACACACTCCGGCACACACCTATACACCCAGGCACACAAGAAGTGTAAGCAGAGAAATTACTACGCGCGTAAATTGAGCTCTGGTATGATAATAATTTGCAGTGTACTTAAACGGTCTAAAATAGAAAATTGCGTTTAGTGTGGGGTCCAAAGAGGCTGCGCGACTTACCTCTATATTAATTCACCTCCCTCAGGTGCATTTCTGTCACTGTTGGTATTTGCTGTCTAGCAGAGCCCTAATCGAAGATAGCGACGTTTGTCTACGTGTTGTTCTGCTGAATCTTAGTGGTGTGCGTTCAACTTGCCGTCACCACAAGTAAAATTTGCTGATAGTGCGCAAATTGTTTTTGGGTGACCTCAGTCCCAGCTGTTAGCACTGCGTTCTAGGGCTGATAAGCTTTTTATTGTAAAAGCTGAACTTAGAGCGCCACTTGAGCTTGCACGAAGGGATTCAACACTTGATCGTGGTTCGTGCATCGACTAATTGAGTGGTCTGCACCTTTTTGTTGCATACCCCCAAGGGCGGCGCTTAAGTGTAGCACATCCCACCGGCGGGTCCTTTGCCAAAGAGGCTTCTAGCAGCTAAGTACAAAAGGCCACGGAACCGCTCATTACCAACGCTGCCCCGCTGTGGCGTTGCACAAATAAGGAGGCACTGTTGGACCGAGCAGGGGGCGGTATAACCCCCAGCAGGAAGCGGTTTGGAAATCTTCTGTCACCGTTGGACTGCTACAGAAGCTCTTGGGCAGGGACCCACGGTTACCAGGATGGCGGATGAATCACCGCCATTCTTTCGCAGGCCGGCGCTGCAGTGTTCTCCACCGTCGCTGTAGCTTTATCTGGTGTCAGCCCAGCTTCAAATTGGAGCTGTGTTCTCGACTATAGATGCAACTTCACCGGCTGAATTGTTAGTAGCATTGCCAGTCTCGTCTACTCACGTAGCTTCTGCTACGGTGACAGAATGGCGAATCTCGACGTGGTTCTTCTTAACACTGGGAATACGTTCAGCAGGGGCAGCGCTGGGTCAATCATCGACCTAACCTACTTAAGAAGTGCACTCGCCCGTACGGCCCATTAGCGCATATGTGACTGCTACACGAACATGAGGCCATCGTTTTCTCAGTAGGGGAAACTCTGCGGGCTCCGGCAAGGCCCTCCTCTGGAAAAGCGTTCCGTTTTGTGGCTTTTAGCATGACCATCTTCGCCGACGCAATCTCGCGTATGACAGCAAGGTGACTGGCCCTGGTTATGGCGGAACAGGTAGCTGAACAACTATGCGCTGCTTGCGCAGCTAGCATGATAGGAGATGGGTAGGACTATATCTGTGCTTCGGGCAAATGCCAGAAGCTTTTTGGGCTCCTGCTTACTGGCTTCTACGAGCTAAGCCAGAAAGGGAGTTTGGAAGTAGCGTAGTCTTTGTACTGCCAGTGCGGGGCAGCTGCAAAGGAGGTGCTCAAGCGTTTCCTTAGTACCTGGTTAATTGCATCTCCTGCATTCGTCGTTGTCTGTTATGCCTAGCTTTTTCGCGTGTACTGCCACTGGGCAGTGACCTGTGAGGAGGCCCACAAGCCTTCAGCAGTCATGCCTTTGTAGCTTTATCATATATTTCGTAAGTTTTTCGTCGTAGGTTTTGCACATTATTTATGAGATTTTAGAGAAGTTTGTCCACCTTAGTACTGCTGCGTCCCGTACCTGTGTTTCTATGTAGAAGTGTAGCTTTCGCAGGGAGATCGGAACTTCCTCAGCATTACCGTTGAGTCCCGTTGCACCTAGCTTAGCTAGAGTGTCTGCTATTTCATTGCCCTCGAAGCCCTGGTGGCTTGTAATCCAGTAGATGCGCATTTTTTTTAAGGTGCCGAGTGCATCTAGTGTTTCTCTGCTCGCCAGGACATTGCGAGAGTTTATGTGGTGGGCCTGCAAGGCTTCGTTTGCCGCCTGACTATCCACGAATATGTTCACTTTGTCCTGCGTTGTGTTTGTTTGTAGGACTGCTTCTGCTGCTTTCCTAATTGCGAATATCTCCGCTTGGAATATGCTGCAGTGGTCGGGGAGTTTATATGACCGGCTCGTGGGTGGTTCGGCGCAGTACACTGCTGCGCCGACTGCCCCCTCACTTTTGAGCCATCAGTGTATATGTTGATGGCCGTCTGCTCTGCTCCTGAGCGCCATTCGTCTTTTCCTAGGAGCGTGGGCGTTAAGTTGAAATTGTTTCTTGGGGTCATATAGTCTGTTTCGACTTGGATCCCTCTTCCAATTGTACTATGCCCGTAGTTATGTATCTTGATGTTTCCTATCGTGCAAAGACGTTGTGCAGTCTTTTTTGCTATTAGGCGTGCCTGTATGTCCACGGAGCTTACAATCAGTATGGTCTGTAGTGCTTTAGTAGGTGTAGTGCAGAGCGCCCCTGTGATGCACGTAAGTGCATTTCGCTGAGTTTTTTCCATTAATTTTGAGAATTTGGACTTCTCTGTGGCATTCCACCATACCAGTAAACCATAGGACAGTAAGGGGCGCACAATCAAGATGAGAATCCAATGTGTCAGTCGTGGTAAGAGTCCCCAAATGCTACCCAACATCTTTTGCGATGAATAGAGTGCATTGTTGGCTTTCTTCACCCTTTCCTTCACATTCAGCTTCCAACTCAGCTTGATATCCATTAATATCCCTTGGTATTTGACACTCTCTTTGGCTTAGGGGAAGTTATGTTCCAAATTGGAATTATCTAGCTCTTATAGTCTTTGAGATCGACGCGTTCAAACATACAGACGGACGGACGGACAGATGGACGGACGTACAGATGGAAAAACGGACAGAAGGACCGACGGACATGGCTATATCGACTCAGCTGTTGATGCTGATCAAGAATATATATATTTTATGGGGTCGGAGATGCTTCTTTCTGCCTGTTACATACTTTTGCACAAAACATTTATGTATTCCCTTTTGTACCCATATCATGGGTTCAGGTTATACAAATAAGGTAATAAGTATTTTACGCATCGATTGCTTGCAAAACAAAGTTTTCTTATATTTTGTAGCTACAGTAAGGTAAAAGAGCGAAGAACAAAGAATAAGAAATATAACTGTAAATGGTACTCATTGCAAGCAGCATGCACAGCTGAGCGAATATTTGCAAGTCTGCAACACAAAGAGCGGCTTAAAGCTTGATCAGCGCACGCGTCGCTCTTATGACTGCCGCTAGATATAACATAATTTGAATGCAATCATGCGTCTTTGTTTTTGCCCATTTGCGCTCACTCTTTTGTCTATGCGCGCGCTCTGCATGTCAAACATATATCTTAATAACCCTATCTCTTTCACACTCACTAAGCTAAGCTAACCATAACTTAAGAGGCTGCTATTTAAGAATTTGCATTGCCTAATTTGCACCACCCATACCTAGCTCTTAATCGCAAGCGTTATATGTAATTTTATACTCGATACCGAAGGTAAAGAGTATATTGGGTTTATGCAATGTCCGTCGTGGTGTCCGTCCGTCTGTCCGTCTGTATGCTAGAGACTTGAAACTTTCCAATTCTCTTTATCTATGGGTTAAGGGTATAAAAAACTGCACATCAACCCTTAGGCGCTGCGCCAGCTACAGCCTACAGCTCGGCTTACCCCCACCACACGCACTATGTTCCAAAAAACAGCCAGCATACTGGTCAAAAAACAAAAAACCAAACATCAACATAAACCTGCATAGCTCTGCAAAGAACAAGACCAGCAGCTCCGAATTTCTGGCTTGCTTTCTACGAGAAAAGGAAAAACTCGGTGCTAGGACTTGGCTGTACACAGATGGCTCCAAAACAACGGAAGCAACAACTTTCGCCGTTGTCAACAGCGTAAGTGAAATGATTGCTGGAGGATCACTCACAGCCTACAACTCTATTTTTACCGCCGAAGCATTTGCCCTGCTAAAAGCTTGCCATTTTGCTGCAAAAAACAGAGGTCCATTTGTTATAGCCACCGACAGCCTCTCTACAATTTCTGCAATACAAAACTGGAACCATAGCGATCCCACAATCCAGGAGATAAGGAACATAACCTCCACACATCATAACAAGCCAACCATTCTCTGGATCCCCAGCCACCAAGGGATTCCTGGGAATGAAGCTGCGGACAAGGCAGCTAATGACATGAGGCTCGCTATAGCCCCCATCTTTACCCCAATCAACGCAAAGGACATAACCAACAAAGTGAAGCTACATCTCCTCAACAAAAAACATACTGAATGGGGACTCTACACTCACAAATACACTGCAGTAAACCAAAGCTGCGCAAAACTCATCTTACCCGCTAATCTTCACAGACGAGCTTGCGGAATCTTCATCCGCCTCCGCATCGGACACACACAGTGCACACACGAACATCTCCTCACCGGTGCGACACAGCCCCCCTGTCCTCTCTGCGGTGAAATCCTAAGCGTAGACCATATCCTCGATTCCTGCCGTACATTAGAGAGCATTAGGGTTTCCCACTTTGGAACACAACTCCCATCCACCTTCTTAGAAATCCCATCACAAATCAACATCTCGAAAATATATAACTTTATCATTAAAGCAAACGTAAAAATATAAATAACGTAGTTAACCAAATATGCGACTCGAAGACCCTAGCAGCTAGTGCTCGTTAAACTATTATTAAGCTTAGTATTAAATACGAGACTTAATCTGTTAAATAAATAAATAATCTGTCTTGTGAAATATGAAAGGCTCTTAAAATATCTTTTGAGAAACTCTCTTTATAAGTATTCCAAAGTTTAAGAGCATCTGAAATTTGACAATATACTAACATTATTGCAAAAAGTTCTCTCAGTTTTGTAGGATTTTGACATATGACAGCTTCGGCTATAGTTAAATCCCAGTGCTTATCATCTTCTAGTAATCCAACACGCCAATTGAAATGATGCGTATGCTATACCATGAACGGTTTTTAAATTTGAAAATGAAGTTGCGCCTCTTACAAAATGCAGTAAAAGTCTTAAATAGAAACATTCTGTATCATTGGGATGAACTCTTCCCAAAGCTGAATTTCTTTTAACTCCAGAAAAATTTAGCACATCATGCTCTCGGTTCGTTCTCAGAAATTCTTTATTGTTCATGTATGGGTAATGCAAGGATTCTCCATACCGCTTCTGAGCTACTTATATAAAGGCCACTTTCGTACATATTAATTTCATCAATTGTTTTTCGTTGGTGACGGATGTGATTTTGAGTGCTCTTATTAATTTATTAATTTCTTGTGTTTGTGTACGGTGTTTTATTCGGTTTATTTTGGTAAACGTCTCTAACATTGATCGCAAGTGTACGTTGTGTGTATTTGCGCGTGCATTATTGAATTTTTCTTGTTGAATATTCATTTAATTTAACTTGCAGTCGAATTGACGCTGCAGTGCTTGAAAAGTAAACGAGCATACGTTCATTCATACACTCATATATTTGCGGTTTTATATTCATACTTTGTGTTTTATATATTCTTCTTCTACTAACAACAAACATCTTGTCTATTTGCTTGATCTCGCTCTCCAGCACCACTCCCGCTTTGTCCGCTCTTATCTAGCGGTTGTATTTATCTGCAATTGCCCTCACGCTCTTTCACTCAACCGCTCTCTTGATTTTAACCGTTGTATCGTGCTCATTGCTTCGATACGTTTCTACTTACATACTTGCACTCTACCTTGTTTTGCTGTAGCATATCGATTTCTTTAGTAAATTTATTGACATATTTCATAATGCTAGTTTGCTGCAGCAAAAATTGCAAATTGGTTGGTACAACCAATCAAGATTTTATTCTGTATGGATTGTGCGACAACATGATCGACATGAAATGTGTTGGCTTTACTGCCAAAACCAGGGACTGCTTCATTGCAGACACAGGCCTTAAATGGTATTGTGAGACTTGTAGGGAGGTGGTTAAAGAGTCTTCAAAATTCATGAGACAGACTCATTTAGGCTTAATGCACTGCAAAACTCCTTTACAGAGCTTGAGTCTAATTTCAAAAATGGCAAGGTTACGACTGAATCTCCGAAGCGTAAAAAGACTTCGGGTCCTAATCCGCCTATTGTCCCACCTATCATCCCCACAAAGCCCCTTCTGGTGCCCAGCATTAATCAACCTACGGCCAGCCCATTAATGTTATTTAATTCGCAGACAAGAACCATTACTAATAACCTTTCTTCTGATCCTATGCATGAAATCGGCTCAACTGCCTGTGCGCCTATTGATCTCAATGCAGGTACAACTGGGGCTCTCAAGCCTCTTGTTGTTGTGCCATTTAGGTTAGGTTAGGTTAGAGCGGTAGTGGGCAGGTGAGAGACCCTTCCACTCACTTAGGCCAATTGTTGGCCCATTGTGATGCCGCGATGGACTGCGTCCACAACTCCGTCTACCCGAGAACAGGGTGTGTGATACTATTTGAGAGGGCGTGGTTCCAGCCCGAAGCATGAATAAAGGAGAGAATACTCTTGGGGGTGGTGTTCGCTATCTCTGAGAGGTCTGTTAGGAAATAGGAACCGAGAAAGCGATTTCTATTTTTGCAGAGTGCAGGACAGTCGCAGAAAAGATGGGAAACAGTTTCCTCCTCTTCCTCGTCCCGACAGCTTCTGCAGAAATCGTTAGAAGGGGCTAGTAGTCTCGCTGCATGAGATCCCACTAGCCAGTGCCCCGTAACAGCCCTCACTACGGAGGCACAACCTGATCTATTTAGGTGGATTAGGCTTGAAGAGCGCTTTTTACAGCGCGTTGGCCATGTCTGTCTGGCTATATTGCATCTACCGGTGGTGTGTTGCCACCTTTTATTTGCTTCGCGTTCGAAATGCTCGCGAATCTTAAGTTTACAGCTGGCCATGGGCATGCCCAAACCCTCCTTATCCGAGAGGAGGGGCATGGTAGTACCATGTCTTGCCAGCTCATCCGCCCTACAATTGCCCTCGATGCCTTTGTGACTGGGCACCCATATGAGGTAGAGATCGAACTGCTCTGCCATCTCTTGCAGAGATTTGCGGCAGTTTGTGACGGATATCGAGTTCGACGATATCGCGTTGAGCGATTTGATAGCTGCTTGGCTATCAGAAAAGATGCAGATTTTGGCTGCAGAGCGTTCAATTCCTTGTAAGGATTTGAGCGCTTCTTGTATAGCGGTGATTTCTGCCTGGAAAACACTGCAATGGTCAGGTATATTAAAGGAATTATTTATGGACAGTTCTTCGCAGAAGACACCTCCCCCTACCCGGTTGTCTAGCTTTGAACCGTCCGTAAAAATTCTAATTGAGTCTGTCGGCCCTGGTATCCCTTCTCTCCACTCTTCCCTCGATGGGATAATTGAGTGGAAAGAAGTATTTAGAAACTCCTGAGGGCAGCAGTAGTCAGTTGCTGGGGGAAGAAGCGAGTTTCCATTGAGAATACTTGAGTGACCGTGTGTCTGTGCGGTCCACTGGTTTGTTTCCCTCATGCGAAGTGCTGAGAGGGTTGCTACTAGTTTGCCCATCTGGTCGATAGGCAAAAGATTCAGTATATTATCGAGAGCCTCGTTAGGGGTTGTTCTGAGGGCTCCAGTGGCGGTCAGTCCTGCAGCGCGCTGCACCTTGCCTAGCAAGCGAACTGACTTTTTCTTTGAGAGTGTTGGCCACCATACTGATACTCCGTACAGTAGGATTGGCCGAATGATGGCCGTGTACAGCCACAGAGTTATGTGGGGGGCCATGCCCCATTTCAGTCCGATCGACTTTCTGCACGTGTAAAGAGCAACTAGGGCTTTCCTAACACGCTCTTCGGTGTTAAGATTCCAGTCCATTTTGCTGTCTAAAGTGAGCCCTAAGTATTTGGCTGATTTGCTGAAGGTTAGTTCCACCCCGTCAAGGGTGGGCGGCCTAAGATTCGGGATTTTATATTTCCTAGTAAAGAGGACAAGATCAGTCTTCGCTGGGTTCAGTCCAAGTCCGTTTTTCTTTGCCCAAGTGGACAGAGTGCGCAGCACTACGGTCATGCGTTCGCACAGGGTTTGGGGGAATTTTCCCGAGAAAACAATCGCAACATCATCCGCATAGGCAATCACCCTGCAGCCACCTCCCTCAATGGAGCGCAGCAGAGGATTTACTGCCACGTTCCAAAGGAGAGGAGAGAGAACTCCACCTTGAGGGGTGCCTCTGCAGACGGACCTGGAGATTGTCGTGGAACCGAGAGTTGACCTGACGATCCTGCATCTTAGCAGTTGATCGATCAGATGCACAGCACGGTGCCCGACACCCAGATCCGTTAGCGCCTCTGTGATTGCCTCTGGTTGACGTTGTTGAAAGCACCCTCTATGTCAAGGAAGGCGACTAGAGAATAATCCTTCTGGTGAAGCGATTTTTCCACTTTGGAGATTACAGCATGAAGTGCTGTTTCCGTGGATTTGCCTTTTTGATACGCATGTTGCGCACGGGAGAATTGATGTGTCGGTATCGAATTCCTTAAGTGAAGGCCCAGCACCCTTTCAAAGGTCTTGAGTAGAAAGGATGTTAGGCTTATTGGACGAAAGTCCTTGGGAGTTGTGTGGGAGGCTTTGCCCGCCTTTGGAATGAAGACGACTTTGGATTCAAGCCAGGGCTTTGGGATGAGTCCAGTCGTCCAGACTCCAGTGAAAATTTGTAGGAGCCAGTTTAAGGCAGTCTCACCTGCATGCTGCAGTTGGGCTGGAAAGATGCCGTCTGGCCCTGGGGATTTGATGGGCATGAAGCTGTTGATAGCCCATGAGATTAATTCTTTAGTCAGGAAGTTTGTGCCATTTAACAAATTTATATTTGTGTCCAGGCTGGCATCCGATACTTCATCGGATGATGTTTCAGCTTATGTTAAAAGTAAAATTGATTCTCCTTTTATTACTGTTGAGAAGTTTAAATTTAAACACGCCCGAAGTATATCTTCTTTCAAGTTAAGCGTGCCGCCTGAACTCTTTTCGACAATTTGTTCAGAAAAATTCTGGCCGCAGCAGCTTGTTGTAAAGGAGTATGTGAATAGGCGAAGTAATAATAATAAGGGCATTAGGATTAGTAGTGCACAGCCTTTTAGCCACCCAGTTGCCTCAACCTCGGTGGCAAAAAACTAACAAAACAACTTAGTTTGGCCTATCAAAACGTTAGAGGCCTTAACACTAAACTTTCTAAATTATATGTTAACAGCTTATCATTTGATTCACATATAGTAGCACTCACGGAAACCTGGCTTAAACCCGATATTTCTGATTATTCCGTTTTTCCTTCAAAATATAGCTTGTACAGATGCGATCGCACCTCCTGCAAGGGGGGTGGTGTTCTCATTGCTGTTGAATCTTGTTTTTCCTCTGAACAGATTCATTCTCATGATCTTCCGGACAAAGAGTTTTTATGTGTTAAAATATTACTAAACGGCCGTTCACTTTATGTTACTTGTTCTTATATTCCTCCTCATTCTGATACTACCATTTACTCATCCCATCTTAGTGCCATGCAACTTGTTTCGTCATTGTTGACAGATATGTATAATCTGATAGTGGTTGGTGATTTTAATCTGCCACATGTTGTATGGTCTGTGAATGACACATCTTCGGCGATATTACCAGTCACTTCTGATGATTTTATCGATGGCCTACTGGAGTTAGGCCTATCGCAAGTTAGCAGGGTGCATAACTGTAGTGGTAGAATGTTGGACTTGATATTTGTTTCGGACTCAGATTGCAGTAATGCTTGTAGAATACCCCCTATAGTGCTTCCGGAAGACATCTACCATCCAACCTTAGAACTATCCATCGAAATTTTTAACCCTAGTGCAGTATCTTATAGTACTTTAAAAACCCGTTGCTATCGTAAAACTAACTTTACTAAATTAAATTATCTTCTTCAACATACTAATTGGTCTCGTCTTTATTCTTGTAGTGATAAAGAAACTGCCATTGCCAAATTTTATATTACCTTGAATTCGCTTTTGGATATTTGCGTTCCCCTCACTTATTCTTCAAGTGTTAATAAGCCACCTTGGTTTACGAGGGAACTATCGAAATTGAAAAACGCGAAGACAAAATCTTATGAAAAATTTAAAAAATCGGGAACCACTTTAGATTTATCTTCTTATTTAATAGCAAAATCTAGTTTTATTTCCGTTAACACATCTTGCTATAATAATTATCTTAATCGTTGTAGAATAAACTTTTCACGTGACCCTAAACAGTTTTATCAATTTGTTAACTCTAAACGTAAGACTTCTTGCTTGCCATCCTCAGTATACCTAGATGATACAAAAGCAAGTTCTGATCAGGCAGTAGCCGATCTATTTGCTGAGTATTTTCAATCAGTATACTCATCA
Organism: Scaptomyza flava; assembly: GCA_030179655.1. Classification (NCBI taxonomy): domain Eukaryota; kingdom Metazoa; phylum Arthropoda; class Insecta; order Diptera; family Drosophilidae; genus Scaptomyza; species Scaptomyza flava. The sequence goes on from JARNME010000273.1 coordinate 909,908, forward strand.
AATATGTATAGTAGTAGTAATTTCTATCCTTTTCAAGTTCAATCATCTTATTGCATATATATCCCAGTTATAACTGAGTGTACGCTTTTAAGTGACCTTAACTCTATCAAACCAGGCTATTTGCCTGGTCCTGATGGAGTGCCAGGTTGTATTATTAGATACTGTGCGGATTCACTTTGTAAACCATTACATAAATTATTTAACTTGTCGGTTGACTCCTGCTATATGGAAGGAATCTTTTATCATTTCACTCCATAAAAATTCTTCTAAGTCTAACGTTAAAAATTATAGGGGCATATCCAAGTTGACCGCCATTCCTAAAGTCTTTGAAAAAATTATATGTTCTCAACTGCAACACACATGTAGTTCAATTATAAATAACAATCATAAAGCAACTTGTCTTTCGTTGGTGACGGTCGTGTTTTTGCGTGCTCTTGATTATTTATTGATCTCTTGTGTTTGTGAACGGTGTTTTTACTCTGTTTAATCTGGTAAATAGTTTTAGCAGTGATTGCAAATATATGTGTATATATTTACGTTTACATAAAAGAGTTTGCCGAGTTTATACTCACTTTAATTAGCAGTTTAACTGAGACTGCTCTGCCTGAACATAAAGAAAACATAAAGTAGACATACGTTCATACTTACATACATATATTTGCATTTGCATATTCTGTGTGATTACTAACAACAAATAGTTTGTCAATTTTTTTTCGCTCTCGCTTTACAGCTCTCCCGCTCTTACCCGCTATTATCCGTCGCACTTGCGGTTCTATCTGCCTACGCGCTAACGCTCTCTCATTTAAGCGCTCATTTGATATTTACTGTTTTATATTGCTCTTGCAGTGATACGTTTTACTTATACTTACCGTCGCCTTACCTTACTTTGTTTTGTGCTAGCATATAAGTTGCCAGATAAAACCTTAAGTCAATTCGAAAATGTTTGCATGCTGTAGCACCAATTGCAAAGTGGTTGGAACCACCAACCAAGATTTTATTTTGTGTGGATTGTGTGACAACATGATCCACATGAAATGTGCTGGCTTCGCTCCCAAAATCAGGGACTTCTTAATTGCAGAAACAGGCCTTAAATGGTACTGCGAGCCCTGCAATTTAGCTGTGAAAGAATCGACCAAGTTCATGAGGCAGACTCATGCTGGCTTTAAAGCTATGCATGTAGCTTTTAATAATCTGCAAGCGTCGTTCAACGAGCTTGAGCTTAATTTAAAAAATGGCAAGGTGATTACCGAATCTCCGAAGCGTCCTAATCCACTTATTGCCCCACCTGTTCTTCCAACCAAACCCCTTCTAGTGCCTAACAATAATCCTTCAATTGGTTCCAATGCTAACCCACTAATGTTATTTAACTTTCCTGCTAGAAATCCTATCAACAACCTAGCCACTTTATCTTCCGAACCTTTGCATGAGCCCTCTGGTTCAGCAGCTCGTGTGCCTATTAATCCTAATATAGGTACAACTGGGGCTCACAAGCCTCTGGTTGTTGTACCACTCAACAAATTTGTTTTTGTTTCTAGGCTGGCATCCGATACGTCATCGGATGATGTTGCAGCATATGTAAAGAGTCAAATCGATTCCCCTCTTATTGTTGTTGAAAAGTTTAAATTTAATCATGCCAGAAGTATATCTTCCTTCAAGTTAGGTGTACCGCCTGAACTTTTCTCGACAATTTGCTCTGAAAAGTTTTGGCCGCCGCAACTTGTAGTTAAGGAGTATACGAATAGGCGAATTAATAGCAATAATGGTATAAGGATTAATAGTACACCGCCTGTTAACCAACCTGTTGCCTCCACCTCGGTGGCAAAAAACTAACAAAACAACTTAGTTTGGCCTATCAAAACGTTAGAGGCCTTAACACTAAACTTTCTAAATTATATGTTAACAGCTTATCATTTGATTCACATATAGTAGCACTCACGGAAACCTGGTTAAAACCTGATATATCTGATTATTCCAGTTTTCCTTCTAAATATAACTTGTACAGATGCGATCGCACTTCCCGCAAGGGGGGTGGTGTTCTCATTGCTGTTGACTCCTGTATTTCCTCTGAACAGATTCTTTCTCAGCATCTTCCGGACATAGAGTTTTTATGTGTTAAAATACTACTAAACGGCCATTCACTTTATGTTACTTGCTCTTATATTCCTCCTCAATCTGATAATAACTTTTACTCGTCCCAACTGAGTGCCATGCAACTTGTTTCGTCATTTTTGACAGATATGTATAATCTGATAGTGGTTGGTGATTTTAATCTGCCACATGTTGTTTGGTCTGTGAATGACACATCTTCGGCGATATTACCAGTCACTTCTGATGATTTTATCGATGGCCTACTGGAGTTAGGCCTATCGCAAGTTAACAGGGTGCATAACTGTAGTGGTAGAATGTTGGACTTAATATTTGTTTCGGACTCCGATTGCAGTAATGCTAGTAGAATACCCCCTCTAGTCCTTCCGGAAGATGCCTACCATCCAACCTTAGAATTATCCATCGAAATTCTTAACTTTATATTAGTATCTAAAAATACTTTAAAAACCCGTTGCTTTCGTAAAACTAACTTTACTAAATTAAATTATCTTCTTCAACATACTAATTGGTCTCGCCTTTATTCTTGTAGTGATATAGAAACTGCCATAGCCATATTTTATAGGACCTTGAACTCGCTTTTGGATATCTGCGTTCCCCTCACTTGTTCTTCAAGTGACAATAAACCACCTTGGTTTACGAGAGAACTATCGAAGTTGAAAAACGCAAAGACAAGATCATATAAAAAATTTAAAAAATCGGGAACCACTTTAGATTTATCTTCTTATTTAATAGCAAAATCTAGTTTTATTTCCGTTAACACATCTTGCTATAGTAATTATCTTAATCGTTGTAGAATAAACTTTTCACGTGACCCTAAACAGTTTTATCAATTTGTTAACTCTAAACGTAAGACTTCTTGCTTGCCATCCTCAGTATACCTAGATGATACAAAAGCAAGTTCTGATCAGGCAGTAGCCGATCTATTTGCTGAGTATTTTCAATCACTATACTCATCTAATATGTATAGTAGTAGTAATTCCTATCCTTTTCAAGTTCAAACGTCAAATTGCATATATGTCCCAGTAGTTACTGAGTCTATGCTCCTGAGTGAATTTAACTCTATTAAACCTGGCTACTTGCCTGGTCCTGATGGAGTGCCAGGTTGTATTCTAAGATACTGCGCGGATTCTCTTTGTGCGCCATTAAATAAATTATTTAACTTGTCTGTTGATTCAAACGTGTTCCCTGATATATGGAAGGAATCCTTTATAATTCCACTCCATAAAAATTCTTCAAAATCAAACGTTAAAAATTATAGGGGCATATCCAAGTTGTCTGCCATACCAAAAGTCTTTGAAAAAATTATATGTTCTCAACTGCAACACGGATGTAGTTCGATTATATCGCCTTATCAACACGGTTTTGTTAGGCGTAGATCTACTGCCACTAACCTTCTTGAATTCACTTCGCTTGTTATCAAAGGGTTTCAGGAAAAAATGTAAACTGACGTTGTTTACACCGATTTTAGTAAGGCATTTGATTCTGTAAGTCATCCTCTGTTGCTTCATTAATTAAATATTATTGGATTTCCATCAAAACTATTATTGTGGCTTTCGGAGTACTTGTGTGGTCGAACACAAAAAGTAGTTTTTAAATCGTCGGTATCTAAACCTATTTTTGTTACCTCTGGTGTACCCCAGGGCAGTCACCTTGGACCTTTGCTAATTAATTTGTTTATTAACGATCTGCCAGCAGTTATTACTAACTCTTTGTGTATATGTTGCTGATGATGTAAAGCTATGTTTCACCTATAATGACGCTTCCCTGTGTAATTTTCTACAGTCGGATTTGGGTGCGTTGTCAGTCTGGTGCCGTACTAACTTACTCAATTTAAATTGTTCAAAATGTAAAGTCATGTCTTTTTGTAGAAGTACCCCTCATACTGCTCACTATTTGCTTGATGGTTCACCACTTGACCGCGTGTTTGAAATCAAAGATTTAGGCATTATTCTTGATCCTAAATTAAAGTTTGACGCACATATTTCGTATATGGTCTATAAGGCCATTAATGTCCTTGGCTTCATCAAGCGGTGGTCGAAAGAGTTTAATGATCCGTACACCACTAAAACGCTTTATACATCCTTAGTACGTCCTAGTCTGGAGTATGGATATTGTGTGTGGTCCCCACAATACTCGATTCACCAGGACAGAATTGAATCTGTGCTGAAGAAATTTCTTCTATTTGCCCTTAGAAGTTTTAACTGGGTTGCTGGAGTTGACTTACCCCCGTATTCAAGTAGACTCCTTTTGATAAATCTTCAGTCCCTGTTAAACCGTAGAACTATGCATGGAGTATTATTTATTACTAACCTACTTAATGGTGAAATCGACTCATCAGTTCTTTTGAGTCGAATTAAATTTAATGTCCCAATTAGCCTTGATCGTTGCTTCAGCAGCTATTTAATTCATGAACCATTTCGTGTTATATGTTCCGACTATAACAAACTTTATTCTCTTGTCTCCTTGGAGGCCTCAACTCCGGTACTAAAAAGTTCGATCCTTTTTGCTTCATCTAATCGTAACCACTAATTACTAATCTAACGCTGGTCTGATTGGGTTTTTCTGGGTTTTTCCCAATCCTCGCAACAAATGTTGGACTACTCAATTTTTTATTGAATTTCCCAGAGCTTTAACGTCATCTTTTAATTATTTTTTCAAATTTATATAATATTCTATATTTTACTTAATTTATATATTTTAACTATTTTTTAGTTTAAATTAATTTTGATCTTTTTAATGTCAGCTGCTCTTAGCTGACAATAAAAAAATAAATAAATAAATTACGTTGGTCTTCAAGAGTAAATGATGCTTGATCGCTGCCCGTGTTAACATATTTACAAATGTATTTAATAGACTTTACGGAACTACAATACTCAACATAAATGTGAGCTTCAAATGTTCTCAATAGTACCAACCCAACGATTATCTATGCAATTACCATTTATATTAATTGCATTACCACCATCTTCTATCGCTCTTCTACGATATAGAGGGTAACTATGTTTTCCAGTCACAAATTCTTTAAGTAATTGTCGAGGAAACCTTTTGGTACATTCTCCATTTTTCATGCATGGCGATTTATTATTAAATGCACCGCAAGGACCATGAATCATATTTGACCTAACAATGTTAAATAACAAAGGATCCTCATCTGCGTTTGGTATTTCGGCACAGATAATTTTATCGATTTTATCTGGTCTTATTTTATTTTCTAACCAAAGCAGAATATGTATATGTGGTAAACCCCACTTTTGCCATTCCACAGAGTACATGAAACATTGCACGTTTCCAAACAAAGAACCTTTCGTCAATAGTGACAGTAAAGCTTTAACTTTTTAATTAAAATCTCGAACTATAATATCGTGACGATCATGCTGTTTTTGACCCGGTAATAAAACACTTTTTATGTCATACCATTGTGGATTGCGTGTGAATGTTATGAAAAGATCTGGCCGCCCATAATGGCGAACATATGTCTTAGAATCTTGAGTCTTTTCATGCATATATCGTGCAGAGCTTGTAAAAGAAGATGGTAAAATTACCATCTGACCAAGTTGAGCTGCGGCAACATCTTGTTGGCCTATTGCATCTTGTAGATGTATATAGCTATCTGCTCTGAGTTTCGCTTGAATGTAGCGAATATAATTTAACCTTTCTATTTCAATTTTAGCATACATATCAACCAAAAACTGAGTAAAAAGGGAACGACAATAAATTAAATGATTTATCTCAGATTGACGAATCATTATTTTATAGCTGTAAAAGCTTAACGCAGACATCATTTTTTTTTTTTGGTTCCTCCTTTTTTAATAATGGATTCCATTGTGTATATCCACTGAATAGCCATCTTCGCCATAGAGAAATACCAAAGGGTACTGTAAGGCATCGTATGATCGATGCACCTCACTTATACGATGTAATTTATTATTATGGCTTTCAATAATAATATCGCGCTTTTCAAATTGCTGACCAACAATAACTAAAGCTACTTCGCTTGATTGAGGTGCATTGTAAAGCCCTTTGTAGAGTTTAGTACATGTTGGTATTTTATTGAGAGCCATTTTTAGATCTTTAATATGACGATTATGCTGATGAAACATACATTGAAGATCCTTTATTACGCTATAATGAATATTTGAAATATTTTTGCAATGTAGTTGAGCTTCCTTTTCATCATCACCAACAAAATAAATTTTAAGAAACTTCATTTCTTCATTTGGCAAAGGTCGGACACTACCAATTAGGTGATACACTTGTCTATGGACTTTAAAGGTTGACCAACTTTCATTTATAGTTTTTGTACTTCCAAAAGAAGTCATTTGAAAGCAGCAATTATTAAGCTTTTAAGTGGATCGGGCAAACTATCATTTTGTGAAAGATTACCTTTTCCTGCCTTGCAACAGATACCCATAGGCTAATTTTTCCATTTTAAGGCATTAATTACAATGTTTGCATATCAAATTCCTACTACCAAGTTGAGTAATTTTATCTGACTTGTAAGCTATTTCAAAATCATAGTTTAAGCCAGACATGGCTTTAACAGTCCATGCACGCAAACGCCTTTCTTGACGTGCATCAGGATTATTAGCCTGATGTCTTCTCACTGCAACTCTATGAGCCTCAAAATTATGCGCTTATCCCAATTAAAATCACGATTTTTTTTTAATGAATGTTTTAGTACCTTTTTTCTGCCTTGTCGGCGAACTGACTAAATCTTTTAACGGGATTTTTAACATTTTCAGTTTTGCATTCACTTGACGTATTAGAATCTTGAGTTAAAACTTTCTCTAAAGGAGTATAAACATCAAAATGTCCATTCATTAATGGACCTGTAAAACGCAACAGGATGCTTATTATTTCCGAATGCTTGTAATAAATTTCCATTCTGAAAAAGTTGGAAATTTACAGCAAAAATTTCTGCTGCTGCTTAAAGCTCACATGCAGTACCATAAGTATGACATAGCGCACTAATATTGTTTAGAAGAGCTTTAAAAAGGCAGGCTCCATCACCAATTATAGCTATTTCGGCTAACTCTCTTATGTATGCGCGCGCTCTGCAACTCAAACAAAGAGCGTAGTATCGCTACCTTCTTCGCAAGCACTGAACCAATGCAAAACATATCTAAGAGGCTGCAGTTAAGTGAATTGTATATTGCCTTTAGCTTTAATTTAGTGTGTGTGCGGAGGAGCTAGGGTTATTAAACTTTATGATTGACATGCAAAGCGCGCACATATAATAGAGGGAGAACGTAAATAAGCAACAACACAGAGCATGATCGGAGCGAGATTTAAAATTATCTGACTATCATAAGAGCAACACCCGCGCTTATGTGAACGCCCTTTGCTTGTTCGAAATTGTATATTAATAATATATCAATAATGTTAGTGTGTTACGTTTTGTCTAAGTTATATAAGCAGCAAGTAGGCGAATCCACACCCATAACATATTCTGGTGTGGGAAATTTTTCTAGACGCACCAAGTTTTGTTATGTTGTTGTTGTTTTTTAAAATAAATGACACCAATAACGCGAATTTTGTACAAAGGAAGGCGTGTTATATAAAAAACACAGTGGCGCATAGTTAATTTTGGCTATGCCAAGACTATGATTCCCTTCACACAGCCAAATCAATGCTCCCCCCCTCTTATTATTGTTTCTGTGCTGTTGTTGGTAATTTTTCGCTAATATTTTTACTCTTGAGCGTCATTTACTTGTTCGTGTGCGACAACAACAACAATTTGACATGCAGGTACTTGAAAGTGCACGACAGAGGTTTGGCCAGAAATCGTGTTGATATGGTAAATTTATATGGTGGCTATATCGTATAATGCTCCGATCGGGATGAAATTTCATAGTGAACAAACCCGACATGATCTAAGCAATCTGTGAAAGTTTCATCAAGATCGGTTCAGCAGTTTGGCCAGAAATCGTGTTGATATGGTAAATTTATATGGTGGCTATATCGTAGAATGCTCCGATCGGGATGAAATTTCATAGTGAACAAACCCGACATGATCTAAGCAATCTGTGAAAGTTTCATCAAGATCGGTTCAGCGGTTTGGCCAGAAATCGTGTTGATATGGTAAATTTATATGGTGGCTATATCGTAGAATGCTCCGATCGGGATGAAATTTCATAGTGAACAAACTCGACATGATCTAAGCAATCTGTGAAAGTTTCATCAAGATCGGTTCAGCGGTTTGGCCAGAAATCGTGTTGAAACAGACACACGGACAGACGGACAGACGGACGGACAGACGGAAATCAATTCCTGAGCTCGTCCTGATCATTTTGATACATAGCTTATGGGGTCTCCCATCATTCCTTTAAGGCGTTACAGATTCATGACAAAGTCAATATACCCTGTGAAGCAACAAGAATGAAACTTATATAGAGTCGTCATCTTGAACAGAATGGAATTAAAATCTCATGGGAGGAATCTGTTAAATATTTAGGAATTACTTTAGACAAAAAATTGTTATTTAGTAGCCATATAAGTAACACCATAGATAAAATTAACAAAACTGTTCGTATTCTTTATCCATTTATAAACCGTCACTCTAAACTTTCAAATAAAAATAAGTTAACAATTTACAAATCAATAATACTTCCAATGTTAATGTACGGATCTGAAATATGGAACTGCTCGGCAGTAACACATTTGAAAAAACTCCAAGTTGCCCAAAATAAAATTTTAAAAATGATCCTCAACCTACCACGATATCACAGAACCGCATCTCTACATAAAATAGCTGATATTAAAATGATTGATGAGCGCATCAGTCACTCTAAAAACAAATTTACAATTAAACAAGTGGAAACGTTGCAGTCGGACGCAACCGACTGCGGTATACTCGATACCAGTATTAAAAATTTTGATGCCCATCCATGTGGGATGTTAATTGCTTTCTTCATACCAAATTTGGTGACTCTAGCTCGAAGTTTGTATAAAGTGGGGAAAGGGGGGCTGGGGGCGGTATGGGTGGAATTGCATCCAAATTTTTGATGCAGATCTTTGTGGAATGTAATTTGCTATCTTCATAACAAATTTGGTGACTCTAGCTCAAAGTTTGTAAAAGTGGGGAAAGAGGGGCTGGGGGCGGTATGGTTGGGCAAGGCATTCAAATTTTTGCTGCAGATCCTTGTGGAATGTCAAATGCTACGTTCATACCAAATTTGGTGACTCTAGCTCAAAGTTTGTATAAAGTGGGGAAAGGGGGGCTGGGGGCGGTATGGGTGGAATTGCATCCAAATTTTTGATGCAGATCTTTGTGGAATGTCAATTGCTATCTTCATAACAAATTTGGTGACTCTAGCTCAAAGTTTGTAAAAGTGGGGAAAGGGGGGCTGGGGGCGGTATGGTTGGGCGTGGCATTCAAATTTTTGCTGCAGATCCTTGTGGAATGTCAAATGCTACCTTCATACCAAATTTGGTGACTCTAGCTCAAAGTTTGTATAAGGTGGGGAGAGGGGGCTATGGGGCTGGGGGCGGTATGGTTGGGCGTGGCATCCAAATTTTTGCTGCAGATCCTTGTGGAATGTCAAATGCTACCTTCATACCAAATTTGGTGACTCTAGCTCGAAGCATGTAAAAGGTGGTGAAGGGGGGCTATGGGGCTTGGGGCGGTATGGGTGGGCGTGGCATTCAAATTTTTGCTGCAGATCCATGTGGGATGTCAATTGCTATCTTCATACCAAATTTGGTGACTCTAGCTCAAAGTTTGTAAAAGTGGGGAAAGGGGGGCTGGGGGCGGTATGGTTGGGCGTGGCATCCAAATTTTTGCTGCAGATCCTTGTGGAATGTCAAATGCTACCTTCATACCAAATTTGGTGACTCTAGCTCGAAGCATGTAAAAGGTGGTGAAAGGGGGGCTATGGGGCTTGGGGCGGTATGGGTGGGCGTGGCATTCAAATTTTTGCTGCAGATCCATATGGGATGTCAATTGCTACCTTCATACCAAATTTGGTGACTCTAGCTCAAAGTTTGTATAAAGTGGGGAAAGGGGGGCTGGGGGTGGTATGGGTGGAATTGCATCCAAATTTTTGATGCAGATCTTTGTGGAATGTCAATTGCTATCTTCATAACAAATTTGGTGACTCTAGCTCAAAGTTTGTAAAAGTGGGGAAAGGGGGGCTGGGGGCGGTATGGTTGGGCTTGGCATTCAAATTTTTGCTGCAGATCCATGTGGGATGTCAATTGCTATCTTCATACCAAATTTGGTGACTCTAGCTCGAAGTTTGTATAAAGTGGGGAAAGGGGGGCTGGGGGCGGTATGGGTGGGCGTGGCATCCAAATTTTTGATGCAGATCTATGTGGAATGTCAATTGCTATCTTCATACAAAATTTGGTGACTCTAGCTCAAAGTTTATAAAAGGTTGGGAAAGGGGGGTGGAAGGGGTGCGCGTGGCTCCAAAACTTTGATGCAGTTTTTCGGGGGTCGTTGCAAGCTATCTTCCTGCCAAATTTGGTGGCTCTAGCTCCACAACTCTGGAAGATACACGCATTCCCGTTTTTGACGAAGCGTTGGGGTGGATGGGGGCGGCTAGGGTGGTATTGGTGGGCGTGGCATCCAAACTTTTGATGCAGTTTTTGGGGGGTCATCATCACCTATCTTGGCACCAAATTTGGTGGCTCTAGCTCAAAAACTGTGGGAGATATAGCCATTTCTGATTTCAAAATGCGGGGGGGCTGGGGGCGGAATGGGTGGGCGTGGCTCCAAAATTTTGATGCAGTTATTTGGGGGTCGTTACCAGCTAGCTTTCTACCAAATTTGGAGGCTCTAGCTCCACAACTCTGATAGATACACGCATTCCCGTTTTTGACGAAGCGTTGGGGTGGATGGGGGCGGCTAGAGCAGTATCGGTGGGCTCGGCATCCAAACTTTTGATGCAGTTTTTGGGGGGTCATCATCACCTATCTTGGCACAAAATTTGGTGGCTCTAGCTCAAAAACTGTGGGAGATATAAGCTTTTTTGACTTTAAATTGCGGGGGGGCTGGGGGCGGAATGGGTAGGCTTGGCTCCAAAATTTTGATGCAGTTTTTTGGGGGTTGCTAGTAGCTATCTGCCCACCAAATTTGGTAGTTCTAGCTGTAAGGATGTGCGAAATATGAGGATTTATCGGTTTTGAGTTATCGAATTTATCGATTTGCCAGCCCCCCAGTTATCGTAGAACCCCCATCTTGACACTTTAATTTACTATCCCATAGATAAAGAGAATTGGAAAGTTTCAAGTCTCTAGCTTGAAGGGTGTGGAAAAAAGTTGCGAACATACAGACGGACAGACGGACGGACACCATGACGGACATTGCACAAACCCAATATACTCTTTACCTTCGGTATTGAGTATAAAAATCTCAGATAGCTCAGGTTTTGATCTAATAGGGCCTTTGCATTACTATTTATATATAGTCAATGCCTTAAGTCCCTTCTTTGTAGTTTTAAGATAGTACCTAAGTTGCATTTGAAGGTTTTTTTTTCATCCATTTTCCTTTATATTCTAAATTTATTAACAACTTATTTCTAAACATGTAAATAAAATATCTCAGCTGATCAGGCATAAATTAAGTCTAAACTCTGTAAATAAAACAATAAGCTAGCTTTAACCTAAATATAATAATATGGAAATAAAGCAATGAAGAAATGAAATGAAATGAAATATAGAGTCGTCATGAGGCCAAATTCTGACTGCCAGTTGGAATAGGCAATCGTGGCGACACCTCTCTCACAAAGCGCTGCTGCTGCTTTTTTCTCTGCAAGCGCATTTCGTGCCCGATTATCAAGCCACTCGGCTTGGCGACTGTTATACGCTTCTTTTCCCTCATAGCACAGCCAGCCAGCCGTGCTCTGAGTATATGCCCATAGCCAGCGATTTTGCAGCGCGCAGTCGCTTCTTCGCTTGCTGTTCGCCCTTCTTTTCCATATGAGCGTGTTGTTATTTTGTTTGGGCTGGCTAGTGTTAGTGTGTTAGTGATTTTGTATTTCTACATGATATATTTAATTGTATGCGTAGCATTTGCCATGGCATTCATTGACCTTTCTCTACTATTATCAATTCAATTTGGTGCAGAATTTGTATTTTGCCTATAAAAACCTAAAAAGCAATACTTTCAAGGCAGCCAAATATCATATTTTGTGCTGATCGACCATTTGCCGTATCAGGCGAATAAGTTCTATTCTTGTTGGGTGGGATCATACATAACTCGCGCGCTTATGTGAACGCCCTTTGCTTATTCGAAATTCTATATCAATAATATATGTATCAGTAAATGTTAGTGTGTTACGTTTTGTCTTAGTTATATAAGCAGCAAGTAGGCGAATCCACCCCAATAACATATTCTGGTGTGGGAAATTTTTCTGGACGCACCAAGTTTTGTAATGTTGTTTTTTATACCATTCACAGGGTATATTGACTTTGTCATGAATCTGTAACGCCTTAAAGGAATGATGGGAGACCCCATAAACTATATATCAAAATGATCAGGACGAGCTCAGGAATTGATTTCCGTCTGTCCGTCTGTCTGTCTGTTTCAACACGATTTCCGGCCAAACTGCTGAACCGATCTTGATGAAACTTTCACAGATTGCTTAGATCATGTCGGGTTTGTTCACTATGAAATTTCATCCCGATCGGAGCATTCTACGATATAGCCACCATATAAATTTACCATATCAACACGATTTCCGGCCAAACTGCTGAACCGATCTTGATGAAACTTTCACAGATTGCTTAGATCATGTCGGGTTTGTTCACTATGAAATTTCATCCCGATCGGAGCATTCTACGATATAGCCACCATAAAAATGTACCATATCGTACTATCAATTGTTGTCTCTGTCGTGCACTTTCAAGTACCTACATGTCAAATTGTTGTTGTTGTCGCACACGAACAAGTAAATGACGCTCAAGAGTAAAAATATTAGTGAAAAAATAGTGGAAACGTTGCAGTCGGACGCAACCGACTGCGGTATACTCGATACCAGTATTAAAAATTTTGCTGCCCATCCATGTGGGATGTCAATTGCTTTCTTCATACCAAATTTGGTGACTCTAGCTCGAAGTTTGTATAAAGTGTGGAAAGGGGGGCTGGGGGCGGTATGGGTGGAATATCATCCAAATTTTTGATGCAGATCTTTGTGAAATGTCAATTGCTACCTTCATACCAAATTTGGTGACCCTAGCTCAAAGTTTGTATAAAGTGGGGAAAGGGGGGCTGGGGGCGGTATGGTTGGGCGTGGCATCCAAATTTTTGCTGCAGATCCTTGTGGAATGTCAAATGCTACCTTCATACCAAATTTGTTGACTCTAGCTCAAAGTTTGCATAAGGTGGGGAAAGGGGGGCTTTGGGGCTGGGGGCGGTATGGTTGGGCGTGGCATCCAAATTTTTGCTGCAGATCCTTGTGGAATGTCAAATGCTACCTTCATACCAAATTTGGTGACCCTAGCTCAAAGTTTGTATAAAGTGGGGAAAGGGGGGCTGGGGGCGGTAAGGTTGGGCGTGGCATCCAAATTTTTTCTGCAGATCCTTGTGGAATGTCAAATGCTACCTTCATACCAAATTTGTTGACTCTAGCTCAAAGTTTGTATAAGGTAGGGATAGGGGGGCTTTGGGGCTGGGGGCGGTATGGTTGGGCGTGGCATCCAAATTTTTGCTGCAGATCCTTGTGGAATGTCAAATGCTACCTTCATACCAAATTTGGTGACTCTAGTTCGAAGCATGTAAAAGGTGGTGACAGGGGGGCTATGGGGCTTGGGGCGGTATGGGTGGGCGTGGCATTCAAATTTTTGCTGCCGATCCATGTGGGATGTCAATTGCTACCTTCATACCAAATTTGGTGACTCTAGCTCGAAGTTTGTATAAATTGGGGAAAGGGGGCGGAATGGATGGGCTAGGCTCCAAAACTTTGATGCAGATTGTTGGGGGTCGTTGCCAGCTATCTTCCTACCAAATTTGGTGGCTCTAGCTCCACTACTCTGGAATATACACGCATTCCCGTTTTTGACGAAGCGTTTGGGCAGATGGGGGTGGCTAGGGCGGTATTGGTGGGCGTGGCATCCAAACTTTTGATGCAGTTTTTGGGGGGTCATCATCATCTATCTTGGCACCAAATTTGGTGACTCTAGCTAAAAAACTGTGGGAGATATAGGCTTTTCTGATTTCTAAATGCGGGGGGGCTGGGGGCGGGATGGGGGGGCGTGGCTCCAAAATTTTTGATGCAGTTTTTTGGGGGTTGCTAGTAGCTATCTGCCCACCAAATTTGGTAGTTCTAGCTGTAAGGGTGTGTGAAATATGCGGATTTATCGTTTTTGAGTTATCGAATTTATCGATTTGCCAGCCCCCCAGTTATCGTAGAACCCCAATCTTGACACTTTAATATACTATCCCATAGATAAAGAGAATTGGAAAGTTTCAAGTCACTAGCTTGAAGGGTGTGGAAAAAACTTGCACACATACGGACGGACAGACGGACAGACGGACAGACACCATGACGGACATTGCACAAAATTACCAATAACTGCACAGAAACATTAATAAGAGGGGAGCATTAATTTGGCTGTGTGAAGGGTATCATAGTCTTGGCATAGCCAAAATTAACTATGCGCCATTATGTTTTTTTTTAATCAATGACAACAACAAAACTGACAACAACAACAAACGCTACTTGGGTCGTAAATCAATTGTCAAAGGCACACAAATTTGAAAAAAAAAAGAATGTGCACTGTGGGAAGTGATACATGTACATAAAATTATGAAAATTATTTTCAAGCGCACTGTTCAACAAATTGTGTATGCACATATTCATTAAGAAGCAGAAATCCGTTTCGTTTTTGCAAGTGTCGAACCTTTGCCTGCGACATTTTAAATGATTTGTATTACTAAAAACTTTTAACTTAACTTTAACTTTTTTTAGTGCAATAACGCCTGCGGGCGTTATTGCACGCCCCCGAATTTTATATTGCCTTTAGCTTTAATTTAGAGTGTGTGCGGAGGAGCTAGGGTTATTAAACTTTATGATTGACATGCAAAGCGCGCACAAAAAATAGAGAGTGAACGTAAATGAGCAACAACAAAGGCGCATGATCGGAGCGAGATTTCAAATTATCTGATTATCATAAGAGCAACACACGCTCTTATGTGAACGCCCTTTGCTTATTCAAAATATTATATCAATAATTTTAGTGTGTTACGTTTTGTCTAAGTTATATAAGCAGCAAGTAGGCGAATCCACCCCCATAACATATTCTGGTGTGGGAAATTGTTCTAGACGCACCAAGTTTTGTTATGTTGTTGTTGTTTTTCTAAAATCAATGACACGAACAAAAAGTAGCAGTGCGGGCCCAACAACAACACTTACAACTACAACAAACGCTACTTGGGTCGTAAATCAATTGTCAAAGGCATACAAATTTGAAAAAAAGTGCACTGTGCAAAGTGATACATGTACATAAAATTATGAAATTTTAATTTTCAAGCGCATTGTTCACTTAATTGTGTATGCAAGTGTCGAACCTTTTCTTATGATTTTGCTTGTGCGACGCGAAGACGTCACTGCGCATTTGTTTTGTTTTTGTATTCTCGCTCGCGATCAAACCCTCAGCTTGTGCGACAATCAGGCGACAGTAGTGGAATGGGTACTTGTTGTAATTGTAATTTGTTTTTTAAAATGGGTAAAAAGTGCTCCAAATCGTATGGGAGGCACTTGAAGGAGTTGTCCAAATAAAAATTCCCTTCTTAGTGCTCACCTCCTACCTGCATGGAAAATTGTGTGAAAATTTCAGCCTTCTAGCTCTTTTCGTTTAGGCTGTGGCTCTTCCATTCTAGTCAGGACAAACTCTTTTATATTTATAGAGATAAGGCATTTACAATTCTCATACATACTTACAATTTATTTATTTATTTATAGTCAGCTAAGAGCAGCTGACATTAAAATGAATCAAATTTAATTTAAATTAAAAATAGTTAAAATAATTAAATTAAGTAAAATATAGAATAATATATAAATCTGAAAATATAATTAAAAGTTAACGTTAAAGCTCTGGGAAATTCAATAAAAAAATTGAGTAGTCCAACATTTGTTGCAAGGATTGGGAAAAACCCAGAAAAACCCAATCAGACCAGCGTTAGATTAGTAATTAGTGGTTACGATTAGATAAAGCAAAAAGGATCGATCTTTTTAGTACTGGAGTTGAGGCCTCCAAGGAGACAAGAGAATAAAGTTTGTTATAGTCAGAACATATAACACGAAATGGTTCATGAATTAAATAGTTGCTGAAGCAACGATCAAGGCTAAGGGGTAAAAAGTTACGTGAAGATCTAATTGGGACATTAAATTTAATTCGACTCAAAAGAACTGATGAGTCGATTTCACCATTAAGTAGGTTAGTAATAAATAATACTCCATGCATAGTTCTACGGTTTAACAGGGAGGGAAGATTTATTAAAAGGAGTCTACTTGAATACGGGGGTAAGTCAACTCCAGGAACCCAGTTAAAACTTCTAAGGGCAAAAAGAAGAAATTTCTTCTGCACAGATTCAATTCTATCCTGGTGAATCGAGTATTGTGGGGACCACACACAAGATCCATACTCCAGGATTGGACGTACTAGGGATGTATAAAGCGTTTTAGTGGTGTAGGGATCATTAAACTCTTTCGACCACCGCTTGATGAAGCCAAGGACATTAATGGCCTTATTGACCATATACGAAATATGAGCGTCAAACTTTAATTTAGGATCAAGAATAATGCCTAAATCTTTAATTTCAAACACGCGGTCAAGTGGTGAAGCATCAAGCAAGTAGTGAGCAGTATGAGGGGTACTTCTACAAAAGACATGACTTTACATTTAGAACAATTTAAATTGAGTAAGTTAAAACGACACCAGGCCGACAATGCACCCAAATCCGACTGTAGTAAATTACACAGGGAAGCGTCATTATATGTGAAACATAGCTTCACATCATCAGCAAACATATATACATAGGAGTTAGTAATAACAGCTGGAAGATCGTTAATAAACAGATTAAATAGCAAAGGTCCAAGGTGACTACCCTGGGGAACACCAGAGGTAACAAAAATAGGTTTAGATACCGACGATTTAAAAACTACTTTTTGTGTTCGACCACACAAGTACTCCGAAAGCCACAATACGAGTTTTGATGGAAATCCAATAATATTTAATTTTTTAAGCAACAGAGAATGACTAACAGAATCAAATGCCTTACTAAAATCGGTGTAAACAACGTCAGTTTGCATTTTTTCCTGAAACCCTTTGATAACAAGCGAAGTGAATTCAAGAAGGTTAGTGGTAGTAGATCTACGCCTAACAAAACCATGTTGGTAAGGCGATATAATTGAACTACATCCGTGTTGCAGTTGAGAACATATAATTTTTTCAAAGACTTTTGGTATGGCAGACAACTTGGATATACCCCTATAATTTTTAACGTTTGATTTTGAAGAATTTTTATGGAGTGGAATTATAAAGGATTCCTTCCATATATCAGGAAACACAGTTGAGTCAACAGACAAGTTAAATAATTTATTTAAGGGCTTACAAAGAGAATCCGCGCAGTATCGGAGAATACAACCTGGCACTCCATCAGGACCAGGCAAGTAGCCAGGTTTAATAGAGTTAAATTCACGCAGGAGCGTAGACTCAGTAACTACTGGGACATATATGCAATTTGACGTTTGAACTTGAAAAGGATAGGAATTACTACTACTATACATACTCGATGAGTATACTGATTGAAAATACTCAGCAAATAGATCGGCTACTGCCTGATCAGAACTTGCTTTTGTATTATCAAGGTATACTGAAGACGGTAAGCAAGAAGACTTACGTTTAGAGTTAACAAATTTATAAAACTGTTTAGGGTCACGTGAAAAGTTTAGTCTACAACGATTAAGATAATTATTATAACAAGATGTGTTAACAGAAAGAAAACTAGATTTTGCTACTAAATACGAAGATAAATCTAAGGTAGTTCCCGATTTTTTAAATTTTTTATATGATCTTGTCTTCGCGTTTTTCAATTGCGATAGTTCCCTCGTAAACCAAGGTGGTTTATTATCACTTGAAGAACAAGTGAGGGGAACACAAATATCCAAAAGCGAATTCAAGGTCCTATAAAATATGGCAATAGCAGTTTCTATATCAGTACAAGAATAAAGCCGAGACCAATTAGTATGCTGAAGAAGATAATTTAATTTAGTAAAGTTAGTTTTACGAAAGCAACGTGTTTTTAAAGTATTATTAGATACTGAACTAGGGTTAAGAATTTCGATGGATAGTTCTAATGTTGGATGGTAGGTATCTTCCGGAAGCACTAGAGGGGGTATTCTACTAGCATTACTGCAATCTGAGTAAGAAACAAATATTAAGTCCAACATTCTACCACTACAGTTATGCACCCTGTTAACTTGCGATAGGCCTAACTCCAGTAGGCCATCGATAAAATCATCAGAAGTGACTGGTATTACCACCGAAGATGTGTCATTCACTGACCATACAACATGTGGCAGATTAAAATCACCAACCACTATCAGATTATCCATATCTGTCAACAATGACGAAACAAGTTGCAGGGCACTAATATGAGATGAGTAAATGTTAGTATCAGAATCAGGAGGAATATAAGAGCAAGTAACATAAAGTGAACGGCCGTTTAGTAATATTTTAACACATAAAAACTCTATGTCCGGAAGATCATGAGAATGAATCTGTTCAGAAGAAAAACAAGAGTCAACAGCAATGAGAACACCACCCCCCTTGCGGGAAGTGCGATCGCATCTGTACAAGTTATATTTAGAAGGAAAAATGGAATAATCAGAAATATCAGGTTTTAACCAGGTTTCAGTGAGTGCAACTATTTGAGAATCAAAAGATAAGCTGTTAATATATAATTTAGCCAGTTTAGTGTTAAGGCCTCTAACATTTTGATAGGCCAAGCTAATTACTTCAGTTAGTTTTTTGCCGCCGAGGTGGAGGCAACAGGATGGCTAACAGGCGGTGTACTATTGATCCTTAAACCATTATTATTATTAATTCGCCTATTCGTATACTCCTTAACGACAAGCTGCGGCGGCCAAAACTTTTCAGAGCAAATTGTCGAAAAAAGTTCAGGCGGTACACCCAACTTGAAAGAAGATATACTTCTGGCATGTTTAAATTTAAACTTTTCAACAACAATAAGTGGGGAATCGATTTTACTTTTTACATATGCTGCAACATCATCCGATGACGTATCGGATGCCAGCCTAGAAACAAAACAAATTTATTAAGTGGCACAACAACCAGAGGCTTGTGTGCCCCAATTGTAACGCCAGTAGAATCAATAGGCACACTAGCTGTTGGACCGGAGGACTCATTTATAGGATCACAAATTATGTTATTAGTGGCAAGGTTATTGTTAAGATTCCTTGCCGGGGAGTTAAATAAAATTAATGAGCTAGCAATAGTACCCATGGGGGGATTATTGCTAGGCACAAGAAGCGGTTTAGTGGGCAGGACAGGTGGGACAGTTATTGGATGAGGTCCCGAAGTCTTTTTACGCTTCGGGGATTCAGTTATCACTTTGCCTTTTTTGAAATTTGACTCTAGCTGCTCGAAAGACTTTTGCAGGTTATTAAAAGCAACATGCATAGCTTTAAAGCCTTCGTGAGTCTGCCTCATAAACATACAAACATATATATTAGAACAGGAGTTTTCTGCACCATTCCAATATGTATCAAAATATATATGCATGTGTTTGTTGATTTTCTTAATATTAATTATATAATGCCTTAAAGTCTTACGTGATTTTCACAAAAATTAATATTTGTGTGAAGGGTATCATAGTCTCGGCATTGCCAAAATTAACTAAGCGGCACTTTTTTTCTATGGCGCCAGGCTTCTTCAAATATCTCCGCTTGCTTTTGCAATAGTTGCAGAGTGTGTGCTGACAGCATCTTTAATGATTTTTTTTGTTTTTTTTTTTTGTTTTTTTTTATACTCGATACCGAAGTTAAAGCCTATATTGGGTATGCAATATCCGTCATAGTGTCTGTCCGTCCGACCCTCTGAATGAACGCAACATTTTTTCCTCAACCTCCAAGCTAAAGACTTGAAACTTTCCGAAAATCTTCATCAAAGATAAAGTGTCAAAATAGGGGTTCTACGATAACTGGGGGGCTGGCAAATCGATAAATTCAATAACACAAAACCGATAGATCCACCTATTTTACACATTCTTACAGCTGGAGCTACCAAATTCAAAGAGAAGATAGCTATTAACAACCCCCAAAATAATGCATCAAAGTTTTAGAGCCACGCCCACCCATACTGCCCTAGCCGCCACAGCTGTCATAACCATTCGTTAAATACGGGAATGCGTGTATCTTTCGTAGTGATTGAGCTTGAGTTACCAATGTTTGTAGGACAATAGCTGGTAACAACGCCCAAAGATCTTCATCACTGTTTTGGAGCCAAGCCCACCACATCCGCCCCAGCCACCGCATTTGAAAATCAAAAACGCCTATATCCTCCACAGCTTTTGAGCTAGAATCACCAAATTTTGTGCCATAATAGGTGATGACGACCGCCAAATATTTGCATACTTGGATGCCAAGCTGATCCATGCCGCCACCAACCCTCTTCCTTACATTTTACAAACCCCTGCCGCAACCTTACCCTTTTCCAATCTGGCCTCTTTTTTACCGGTTTTAATACAGGTAGCAAGTAAACCGCAGTCGGCTGCGCCCGACTCCAACGTTTCCAATAGTATTTTTTATTTTGTTTTTTCGTTTGGCTTAACCCGTTGGACGTGTTTTTGTTTTGATTTCCTGGTTGATCGACTTTGCCTCTTCTCACAGCTTGTGTTGGTTAGCCAAAGAAAAATTTTTATGAAGCACTGTATTTTTACACTTTCTGTTGTTAAAAGGCGCACACGTTCTCAAAGGACCAACATTTTTAGTACATCCCGGTTGGTGTTGTAATTTTTTACTGATCGTTTTATCTTCTGAGCCAGGGCTTTTATACCCTAACTCATGCATAAATTCATCCCTTGAACATAACTTATCTATTGCACGGTTTGTAAGGCTCGGCATTGGTCTATAAATATTCTTATCCTATCGCTTTGTTTGTAAGGCACAGCGCGCATCTGGCTATTTGAGATAACAATCAAGTGTCCTTAAAAAAATACGTTATCTATGCAGTAAATCGGTTAATGAATTTTTTGAGATTGCAACGTTTCAAAATGCTGTTGAGGCGATCGACTGCACCCATGTCAGAGTACAATCACCAGGTGGTGAACATGCCGAAACAATCCGCAACTGAAAGAGATTTTATTTTTTAATGTTCAAACGATGAGTGATGCAAAGCTAATGTTTTCAAATTTGCAAGGTGTTCAGGATCCTTAAACGAGACCACTATATTTAATGATAGCCGTTTTAAATTTTAAACTTAAAACAGAAATACCAAAAATAAGAAAATATCAATGAGTGTTGGAACTCACGGGCGATGTTTTAAGACCTGTTTGTTGGTGTGTTTGTACCTGCATTATTGCTATGAGCACGTTTTCTTGAACAAAAATACTAATTTATTGAATTTGGGTTTACTTATTGAATTTAGGTTCATCATTCGTCAGTTCATTCTCTTATTAAAAAACTACGCTATAATAGTTAGTAAGTGTATATATATATACTTTCAAAAGAAGTAATACAGAATTGCACTAGACGAATGATAAATGTTAAATGCTCTTATAATGTTGGAAGATGATATGCTATTAAACTGTTTTTAGTTATTTGACAATTGTGCGCCAACGCCAACCTTTGCTAATTTTTTATTTATTTACTTTTATACTCGATACCGAAGGTAAAGAGTATATTGGTTTTGTGCAATGTCCGTCATGGTGTCTGTCCGTCTGTCCGTCCGTATGGCTGCAAGTTTTTTCTACACCCTTCAAGCTAGAGACTTGAAACTTTCCAATCCTCTTTAACTATGGGAAAGTAAATTAAAGTGTCAAGATGGGGGTTCTACGATAACTGGGGGGCTGGCAAATCAATAAATTCGATAACTCAAAACCGATAAATCCACATATTTCGAACATCCTTACAGCTAGAACTACCAAATTTGGTAAGAAGATAGCTACTAGCAACCCCCAAAAAACTGCATCAAAAATTTTGGAGCCACGCCTACCTATTCCGCCCCAGCTCCCCCGCATTTTAAAGTCAAAAAAGCCTATATATTTGAGCTATAGCCACCAAATTTGGTGCCAAGATAGGTGATGATGACCCTCCAAAAACTGCATCAAAAGATTGGATGCCACGCCCACCGATACTGCCATAGCCGCCCCCATCCACCCCAACGCTTCATCAAAAACGAGAATGCGTGCATCTTCCAGAGTTGCGGAGCTAGAGCCACCAAATTTGGTAAGAAGATAGCTGGTAACGGACCCCAAAAAAACTGCATCAAAGTTTTGAAGTCACGCCCACCCATTCCGCCCCCAGCCCCCCGCAATTTAAAATCAGAAAAGCTTATATCTCCCACAGTTTTTGAGCTAGAGCCACCAAATTTGGTACCAAGATAGGTGATGATGACCCCCCAAAAACTGCATCAAAAGTTTGAATGCCACGCCTCCATCCTGACCAAACACGTCGTCAAAAAACATGAATGCGTGCATCTTCCAGAGCTATGGAGCTAGAGCCACCAAATTTAGTAGAAAGATAGCTGGCAACGACCCCCAAAAACCTGCATCAAAGTTTTGGAACCACGCCCACCCATTCCGCCCCCTTTCCCCACCTTTTACAAACTTTGAGCTAGAGTAAGATAGTAATTGACATCCCACAAAGATCTGCAGCAAAAATTTGAATGCCACGCCCACCTCTTCAGCCCGAGCTATCCCTTCCACACTTTCTACAAACTTCGAGCTAGAGTCACCAAATTTGGAAGGAAGATAGCAATTGACATTCCACATAGATCTGAAGCAAAACTTCGGATGCCACGCCCACCCATACCGCCCCCATCCCCATTTTCCCCACCTTTGAC
Organism: Scaptomyza flava; assembly: GCA_030179655.1. Lineage (NCBI taxonomy): Eukaryota > Metazoa > Arthropoda > Insecta > Diptera > Drosophilidae > Scaptomyza > Scaptomyza flava. The sequence continues at coordinate 933,041 of JARNME010000273.1, forward strand.
AAACTTTGAGCTAGAGTCACCAAATTTGGTATGAAGATAGCAATTGACATTCTACAAAGATCTGCATCAAAAATTTGGCTGCCACGCCCACCAATACCGCCCCCAATCCCCCTTTTCTCACTTTTTACAACTTTCGAGCTAGAGTCACCAAATTTGGTATGAAGATAGCAATTGACATCCCACAAAGATCTGCATCAAAAATTTGGCTGCCACGCCCACCCAAACCGCCCCAGCTCTCCTTTCCCCACTTTTAACAATTTTCGAACTAGAGTCACCAGATTTGGTATGAAGATAGCAATTGACATCCCACAAAGATCTGCATCAAAAATTTGGCTGCCACGCACACCCATACCGCCCCAGCCCCCCTTTCCATATTTTTTGCAATTTTCGAGCTTGAGTCACCAAATTTGGTATGAAGATAGCAATTGACATTCCACACAGATCTGCATCAAAACTTTGGATGCCACGCCCACCCATACCACCCCCAGCCCCCCTTTCCCAAATTGGTACAATTTTCGAGCTAGAGTCACCAAATTTGGTATGAAGATAGCAATTGACATTTCACAAAGATCTGCATGAAAAATTTGGATGCCACGCCCACCCATACCACCCCCAGCCCCCCTTTCCCCAATTTGTACAATTTTCCAGCTAGAGTCACCAAATTTGGTATGAAGATAGCAATTGACATTCCACACAGATCTGCATCACAATTTTGGATGCCACATCCACCCAATCCGCCCCAGCCCCCCTCTCCACAGCTTTCACAAACTTAGAGCTAGAGTCACCAAATTTGGTATGAAGATATCTGGTTGCATGCCCATCTGCATCAGAAAATCTTTAAGGCAGCGTTAACCCCAGCCGCACCCGCTACCCTTTGCAATCAGGCCTGTTTTTACCGGTTTTAATACTGGTATCGAGTATACCGCAGTCGGTTTCCTCCGACTGCAATGTTTCCACTTCTTTTACTGATAATAAAGCTTATAAAGCTAGAATTAACAGGGTTAGTTATAGCACTGGCTTCTAGGGCCTTCGGCCCTTGCTAATAAAAATAATGAAAATATGCAATTATTGCAAAAAGATCCTATTGCTACATATCCACAATAGCACTTATATATTATTAGGGTTTGCTTGTTTTGCTTCTTTTGTGAATGCACACAAGCTCTTACTTTTTATTATAGCTAAATTTAATAATTTCCAACCCATTATTATCTATTATAACTAAATATATTCACAATTCGTACGCAACCGACTGCGGTCTACTCGATACCAGTATTAAAACCTCTAAAAACAGGCATAATTGCAAAGGGTAACGGATGCGGCAGGGGTGAACGCTAAAAGATTCTCCGATGCAGATGGAGATTCCACCAGCTGTCTTCATTGCAAATTTGGTGACTCTAGCTCTAAGTTTGTAAAAGTTGTGGAAAGGGGGGTTGGGGGCGGATTGGGTGGGTGTGGCATCCAAATTTTTGATGCAGATCTTTGTGAAATATCAATTGCTATCTTCATCCAAATTTGGTGACTCTGGCTCGAAGTTTGTAAAAGGTGTGGAAGGGGAGGCTTGGGGCAGTATGGGTGGGGATGGCTCCAAAATATTTGATGCAGTTATTTGGGGGTTGCTAGTAGCTATCTTCTTACCAAATTTAGTAGTTCTAGCTGTAAGGATGTGCGAAATATGTGGATTTTACGGTTTTGAGTTATCGAATTTATCGATTTGCTAGCCCCCCAGTTATCGTAGAACCCCAATCTTGACACATTAATTTACTATGCCAAAAATAAAGAGAATTGGAAAGTTTCAAGTCTCTAGCTTGAAGGGTGTGGAAAAAACTTGCAGCCATACGGACGGACAGACGGACATACACCATGACGGACATTGCACAAACCATTATACTCTTTACCTTCGGTATCGAGTATTATAATGGCCAACCCAGAAACACTTTACCCACAAATAAATAAGCTTGTACGTAATAGTATTTTCTATTGTGGTTGTTTGTGGGCATAACATAAACAGCAGAACCGTGTGACTTGGTTGTCTTAGTGGGCTGCTTCTTTGGTTCTAAGCCCAAACAAAACAAAGCAAATTCACAGCAACAGACAGCGTTCGTTAATTCGAACTAGACCTCGTCTGTTACGACCACTTTTCTCTGCCGCAACACCAATACCACCATATTCGTTTTCAAGCAGAGACAATTGTTGTACAAAAACGACAAACTATTTCAAGTTTTTACTGCCTATCTGTGTGAGTTACAGCAGCGAGTTACAGCAGCGAAATAACACAGCGAGGCATGCATGTGAGTTAGAGCAGCGAATTGACTTTGTGGATTTACGTTACCCGCGCGTATAGATAATAACACATCAAAAAAAAATTTGATTCTAACAATCTGCGCGTGGTACCAAATCTCGAGTCTTTATCTCTTGTAGTCTCTCAGATCAACGCTTATGAGCGCGGACAGACAGACGAAGGCAGGAAGATTATATGTATATGTCGGAGAATGGTTAGTTTTGTGTTAGGAATTTAAGTACAGTAAGCAGAATATTGTATGTGTCGAAATTGTAAGCAAAAAGAATAAAGAAAAGAGAACAACCGCTATTTTGTCGTGGTTCCCTTGTATCACCGAGAGTCGGTGAGAGAGTTAACAGTGTGACCCGTGCCTTGCGTTGTCGGTATGTTGCTTCTTTTGCTGGTACAGGCTGTATATGAACAGAAGAAGAATATGCGAGAGAGAGAGAGAGAGTTCTTAAGTTGCGGCGTTGCCAATCAAAAAAAATGGAAGAACGAGTACACACATTATGTGTTGATCGAAGCACGCAGTTAGTATAGAATGGTCAAAGCGAATAGACGCATCACATTTAAGAATTGAAATACAAAAAGAAAAGAAGTTGAAGCATGGCACCAACAAAGGGCGTGGGGCTCGCTGCTCGAAGTGAGAAAAACACTGATACCATCGACACTCCGACATCAGAAGTGGGATTGGATCCTTCTGACTCTCAATGGCGTCAAATTTTCGAGCAACAAAATAGAAATTTTATGGAGTTGCTGCGAACTGTGCAGGCAAATGCAGCGCCTCGTGAACCAAAAACGGTGTTTTTACCAAAATACAATCCCGACGCTGCGGGCGCTGATGCATGTGCTTGGAGTACGACGGCCGACATGATTTTTATTGAAAACCCACTTGAGGGTAGTGCACTCGTTATTGCTCTCAGCAAAGCTTTGGAAGGCAGTGCATCGCCTTGGCTTTCGCAAATCTGTTTTCCCGGCATGACTTGGGCTCAATTCAGGGAACTATTTAAGCAAAGATTTGTGGGCGTAGAGACAACTACAGCTACTCTTCTAAAAATGCTAAACGGACGCCCAGGGACTGCAGAGTGCATGTCGTCGTATGCAAGCCGACTCGTCACTGAGTTAATGACGAAATTGAAAAGTATGGAGCTCGAAGAATTAGTGGTTTCAGTTGTGCTCGCTCATACTGCACAATTGGACAGCAGGCTGAAAAAGCTGGTGGGCACTACAAACATCAAGTCGCGAAGCGAGTTGCAGCAACAATTGCAGGTGTACGAAATCGGGAAGCGTCAAGAGACTTTGAGCGCAGAATCTACCATGGGTCCAGAAAGGAAGAAACAGAAGTTGACAAACATCACTTGTCATTATTGTGGAAAGGCGGGACACAAAATTGCAGACTGCCGCCAGAAGAAAAATCGAGAATCGCACGCATCGGGAAGTGGATATGCTGGAGGCATGGACATGAGATCGAAGGAGCAAAAGTCCAACGTAATCTGCTACAAGTGTGGAAAAGCTGGACACATTTCTACTGGGTGCCCTTTGAATGGTCAGAGCACTGAAAAGAGAGTGAATGCATGTTCGGTGGTGGAACCAAAAGGTGTGCTCCAACACTCTGGTGAGTCTGTTGAGTTTTGTTTCGATTCTGGAGCCGAGTGTTCACTCGTTAAGGAAAATGCAGCTGGAAAATTTTCTGGTAAAAAATTACATAATGTTGTTATGCTTAAGGGTATTGGAAACGATTCTGTTTATAGCGCTACGCAAATTTTGACTAATGTGACCATTAATGATTATGTTTTGGAAATGTTATTTCACGTCGTTATGGATAAATATTTGAAACACGATGTAATGATAGGCAGGGAAATTTTAAGTCAGGGTTATGGAGTGACGATTGAGTCAGACAAGTTCTGCATTTATAAAGTGAAATTGGTTAATGTTGTAACCGAACCCAAAACTTATGAAGATTGCGTAAACGAAAATGTAGAACTAGACAAAGCTGACAAGAACCGTCTAATAAACGTTTTGAAACCATACATGGAACACTTTATCTCTGAAGTGCCAAGGAGTCGTGTCAATACAGGGCAGTTGGAAATTCGGTTAATAGATGCAAACAAAACGGTACAAAGGCGACCATATAGGCTTAGCGTAGATGAAAAGCAACCGTTCGATCAAAAATTAACGAATTGTTGGCGGCAAATATTATTCGACCGAGCTGCTCCCCATTTGCTAGTCCGATTTTATTGGTTAGAAAGAAAAACGGAACTGATCGCCTATGCGTCGACTATAGGGAGCTTAACGCTAACACCATGTCTGATAAGTACCCATTGCCTCTTATCTCAGACCAAATTGCAAGGCTACGTGGGGGAAGGTATTTTTCTTGCTTGGACATGGCCAGTGGATTCTACCAAATACCTGTTCATCCAGAGTCGATAGAGCGTACAGCATTTGTTACGCCAGAGGGGCAATTCGAGTTTTTGGCAATGCCATTCGGTTTAAAAAAAAACGCTCCGTCGGTGTTTCAGCGAGCAATAATAAAGGCTTTGGGGCCACTTTCGTATTCGTATGTGGTAGTTTACATAGATGATGTATTAGTTGTAGCCGAAAGTAAAGATGAGGCAATTTCAAGACTGCAGAAAGTAATAGAAACCCTGATTCAAGCCGTATTTTCATTCAATTTCGAAAAATGTAAATTTCTAAAATCGAAGATAGAGTATCTGGGTTACGAAGTAGAGGTGGGTGAGCTTAGACCCAATCCACGAAAATTGCAGGCATTAGTTGAATTGTCACCGCCGCAAACGGTCACGCAGCTGAGACAGTTTATTGGACTGGCATCCTACTTTAGACAATTTGTGCCAAAATTCTCGAAAACATGAAAGCCACTATTTTGTCTAACATCTAAAGATAATAATAGTTTTGACTGGAAAGAATGTCATGAAGTAGTGAGAAAGGAAATAATCTTTGCACTGACTCGTAGCCCGGTATTAATGATTTTCGATCCACAATATCCGGTGGAACTGCATACAGACGCTAGCTCAGTGGGTTATGGTGCGATACTCATGCACAAAATAAGTGACAAAAATCATGTTATCGAGCATTACAGTAAATGTACAACCCCAGCCGAGTCTAGGTTTAATTCATATCTTTTGGAAACCTTGGCCGTATATAACGCGGTAAAATATTATCAACATTATTTAAAGGGTATCAAATTTACAGTGTATACTGATTGTAACTCCTTGAAGGCTAGTCAACAAAAGATTGAGTTAGACGACAAGGTGTATCGATGGTGGTTGTATTTGCAATCTTTTGAGTTTGACATTGTTTTTAGAAAAGGAAAACGCATGGCACACGTAGACTTCTTCTCCCGAAACCCAATAAAAGAAAAGTCCAAGCTTGTAACTAAGACTTCTGAAAAGCGAGTTAATTCAACCGAGTTATGTGACACCTGGCTTATCGCAGAACAGCAGCGAAATCTTGGGATAACATCTTTAATCTCTAAATTACAAAATAATGAAATGAACGAGACTGTGGCCAGTACGTATGAATTGAGAGAAGGCGTGCTGTTTCGAAAAATTCAAAGGAATGGAAGAACACGTTGGTTACCTGTAGTTCCCAGTGCGTATAGGTGGGCTGTCATTAATCACATTCACGAGGCAGTCATGCACCTCGGTTGGGAAAAGACCCTCGACAAAGTGTATAGTTGTTACTGGCTCGAAGGTATGACGAGATACGTACGAAAATTCGTTAACAATTGTATCACGCGCAAGTTATCAAAACCGCAGTCCGGAAGGGTTCAACAAGAAATGCATCCGATTCCTAAAGTCGAAATACCCTGGCATACGGTACATGTAGACATCACCGGTAAACTAAGTGGCAAGAACTACCAAAAAGAGTACGTCATAGTCGTTATAGATGCGTTTACAAAGTATGTTTATTTGCATCATACACTGAAAATAGATTCCGAAAATTGAATAGTCTCAATGAAGGCGGTTATATCCTTGTTTGGTGTTCCAACCCGTATTATGGCAGATCAGGGACGATGCTTTTCGGGATCTGGGTTTAAGGAATTTTTTTCTGCACAAAATATCAAGTTGCATTTGATAGCCACGGGAGCTAGTCGAGCAAATGGACAGGTCGAGCGTGCAATGAGTACACTTAAGAGTCTACTAACAGCTGTAGAGACGAGCCAACGTTCATGGCAAGAGGCTTTGAAGGAGGTTCAGTTAGCGATAAATTGCACCGTTAATCGTGTGACCAAGTTTAGTCCATTACAACTCCTCATTGGAAAAGATGTAATGCCGTTAGGAATGCTATCGAACATTGTTGATGAAAAATATGATAATTTAGAAGAGATAAGAGCACAAGCAAAAAATAATATTGTAATTAATGCACTTTACGACAAAGAAAATAGTGATAAAGGCAAATCAATCTGCTCAAGTGCGAAGAGAGAAACCAAACCAAACTAGATCCAAAATTTAAGGGTCCATTTGTTATCATAGAAATATTAGAAGGAGACAGGTGTTGTTTGAAAACATTAAAAAGCAAACGAACGTACAATTACCCACATGAGTGCTTCAGAGCGTTACCGGTCGAGACAGTTTCTGCGGAGATGGATGAGAATACGATGAATGGTGGCGCTGAAACATGCGCAAGAGACAGTGCCAATGAGGGTACTAGCGATGAAACAGACGCATAAACGTGTATCATCATGATCAAAAGGCCTCTTCGAGAAACATAGGTAGACAGGGTGCGCTATAGGACATTCATTGGTATGATTCTGTCACCAACTTTGTTTGTAAAGATTACTTTGAATTAAATTAAAAAAAAAAAAGCTACTTGAGTGGAACATATCAACATGAATTGCTAAATTTATACACGAGGACGTGTTATTGTCAGAATTGGCCGTGTCGGAGAATGGTTAGTTTTGTGTTAGGAATTTAAGTACAGTAAGCAGCATATTGTATGTGTCGAAATTGTAAGCAAAAAGAATAAAGAAAAGAGAACAACTGCTATTTCTGTCGTGGTTCCCTTGTATCACCGAGAGTCGGTGAGAGAGTTAACAGTGTGAACTGTGCCTTGCGTTGTCGGTATGTTGCTTCTTTTGCTGGTACAGGCTGTATATGAACAGAAGAAGAATATGCGAAAGAGAGAGAGAGAGTTCTTAAGTTGCGGCGTTGCCAGGCAAAAAAAAAGGAAGAACGAGTACACACATTATGTGTTGATCGAAGCACGCAGTTAGTATAGAATTGAAATACAAAAAGAAAAGAAGTTGAAGCATGGCACCAACAAAGGGCGTGGGGCTCGCTGCTCGAAGTGAGAAAAATACTGATACCACCGACACTCCGACATCAGAAGTGGGATTGGATCCTCCTGATCCAATCCCGACGCTGCGGGCGCTGATGCATGTGCTTGGAGTACGACGGCCGACATGATTTTTATTGAAAACCCACTTGAGGGTAGTGCACTCGTGATTGCTCTCAGCAAAGCTTTGGAAGGCAGTGCATCGCCTTGGCTTTCGCAAATCTGTTTTCCCGGCATGACTTGGGCTCAATTCAGAGAACTATTTAAGCAAAGATTTGTGGGCGTAGAGACAACTACAGCTACTCTTCTAAAAATGCTAAACCGACGCCCAGGGACTGCAGAGTGCATGTCGTCGTATGCAAGCCGACTCGTCACTGAGTTAATGACGAAATTGAAAAGTATGGAGCTCGAAGAATTAGTGGTTTCAGTTGTGCTCGCTCATACTGCACAATTGGAAAGCAGGCTGAAAAAGCTGGTGTGCACTACAAACATCAAGTCGCGAAGCGAGTTGCAGCAACAATTGCAGGTGTACGAAATCGGGCAGCGTCAAGAGACTTTGAGCGCAGAATCTACCATGGGTCCAGAAAGGAAGAAACAGAAGTTGACAAACATCACTTGTCATTATTGTGGAAAGGCGGGACACAAAATTGCAGACTGCCGCCAGAAGAAAAATCGAGAATCGCACGCATCGGGAAGTGGATATGCTGGAGGCATGGACATGAGATCGAAGGAGTAAAAGTCCAACGTAATCTGCTACAAGTGTGGAAAAGCTGGACACATTTATACTGGGTGCCCTTTGAATGGTCAGAGCACTGAAAAGAGAGTGAATGCATGTTCGGTGGTGGAACCAAAAGGTGTGCTCCAACACTCTGGTGAGTCTGTTGAGTTTTGTTTCGATTCTGGAGCCGAGTGTTCACTCGTTAAGGAAAATGCAGCTGGAAAATTTTCTGGTAAAAAATTACATAATGTTGTTATGCTTAAGGGTATTGGAAACGATTCTGTTTATAGCGCTACGCAAATTTTGACTAATGTGACCATTAATGATTACGTTTTGGAAATGTTATTTCACGTCGTTATGGATAAATATTTGAAACACGATGTAATGATAGGCAGGGAAATTTTAAGTCAGGGTAATGGAGTGACGATTGAGTCAGACAAGTTCTGCATTTATAAAGTGAAATTGGTTAATGTTGTAACCGAACCCAAAACTTATGAAGATTGCCTAAACGAAAATGTAGAACTAGACAAAGCTGACAAGAACCGTCTAATAAACGTTTTGAAACCATACATGGAACACTTTATCTCTGAAGTGCCAAGGAGTGGTGTCAACACAGGGCAGTTGGGAATTCGGTTAATAGATGCAAACAAAACGGTACAAAGGCGACCATATAGGCTTAGCGTAGATGAAAAGCAAACCGTTCGATCAAAAATTAACGAATTGTTGGCGGCAAATATTATTTTACCGAGCTGCTCCCCATTTGCTAGTCCGATAACCAATTAAGGTTAGAAAGAAAAACGCAACTGATCGCCTATGCGTCGACTATAGGGAGCTTAACGCTAACACCATGTCTGATAAGTACCCATTGCCTCTTATCTCAGACCAAATTGCAAGGCTACGTGGGGGAAGGTATTTTTCTTGCTTTGACATGGCCAGTGGATTCTACCAAATACCTGTTCACCCAGAGTCGATAGAGCGTACAGCATTTGTTACGCCAGAGGGGCAATTCGAGTTTTTGGCAATGCCATTCGGTTTAAAAAAAACGCTCCGTCGGTGTTTCAGCGAGCAATAATAAAGGCTTTGGGGCCACTTTCGTATTCGTATGTGGTAGTTTACATAGATGATGTATTAGTTGTAGCCGAAAGTAAAGATGAGGCAATTTCAAGACTGCAGAAAGTAATAGAAACCCTGATTCAAGCCGTATTTTCATTCAATTTCGAAAAATGTAAATTTCTAAAATCAAAGATAGAGTATCTGGGTTACGAAGTAGAGGTGGGTGAGCTTAGACCCAATCCACGAAAATTGCAGGCATTAGTTGAATTGTCACCGCCGCAAACGGTCACGCAGCTGAGACAGTTTATTGGACTGGCATCCTACTTTAGACAATTTGTGCCAAAATTCTCAAAAACATTAAAGCCACTATTTTGTCTAACATCTAAAGATAATAATAGTTTTGACTGGAAAGAATGTCATGAAGTAGTGAGAAAGGAAATAATCTTTGCACTGACTCGTAGCCCGGTATTAATGATTTTCGATCCACAATATCCGGTGGAACTGCATACAGACGCTAGCTCAGTGGGTTATGGTGCGATACTCATGCACAAAATAAGTGACAAAAATCATGTTATCGAGTATTACAGTAAATGTACAACCCCAGCCGAGTCTAGGTTTAATTCATATCTTTTGGAAACCTTGGCCGTATACAACGCGGTAAAATATTATCAACATTATTTATAGGGTATCAAATTTACAGTGTATACTGGTTGTAACTCCTTGAAGGCTAGTCAACAAAAGATTGAGTTAGACGACAAGGTGTATCGATGGTGGTTGTATTTGCAATCTTTTGAGTTTGACATTGTTTTTAGAAAAGGAAAACGCATGGCACACGTAGACTTCTTCTCCCGAAACCCAATAAAAGAAAAGTCCAAGTTTGTAACTAAGACTTCTGGGATAACATATTTAATCTCTAAATTACAAAATAATGAAATGAACGAGACTGTGGCCAGTACGTATGAATTGAGAGAAGTCGTGCTGTTTCGAAAAATTCAAAGGAATGGAAGAACACGTTGGTTACCTGTAGTTCCCAGGGCGTATAGGTGGGCTGTCATTAAACACATTCACGAGGCAGTCATGCACCTCGGTTGGGAAAAGACCCTCGACATAGTGTACAGTTGTTACTGGTTCGGAGGTATGACGAGATACGTACGAAAATTCGTTAACAATTGTATCACGTGCAAGTTATCAAAACCGCAGTCCGGAAGGGTTCAACAAGAAATGCATCCGATTCCTAAAGTCGAAATACCCTGGCATACGGTACATGTAGACATCACCGGTAAACTAAGTGGCAAGAACTACCAAAAAGAGTACGTCATAGTCGTTATAGATGCGTTTACAAAGTATGTTTATTTGCATGATACACTGAAAATAGATTCCGAAAATTGTATAGTCTCAATGAAGGCGGTTATATCCTTGTTTGGTGTTCCAACCCGTATTATGGTAGATCAGGGACGATGCTTTTCGGGATCTGGGTTTAAGGAATTTTGTTCTGCACAAAATATCAAGCTGCATTTGATAGCCACGGGAGCTAGTCGAGCAAATGGACAGGTCAAGCGTGTAATGAGTAAACTTAAGAGTCTACTAACAGCTGTAGAGACGAGCCAACGTTCATGGCAAGAGGCTTTGAAGGAGGTTCAGTTAGCGATAAATTGCACCGTTAATCGTGTGACAAAGTTAAGTCCATTACAACTCCTCATTGGAAAAGATGTAAGGCCGTTAGGAATGCTATCGAACATTGTTGATGAAAAATATGATAATTTAGAAGAGATAAGAGCACAAGCAAAAAATAATATTGTAATTAATGCACTTTACGACAAAGAAAATAGTGATAAAGGCAAATCAAAAGTTGTAAGGCATAAAGTGGGTGATTATGTTCTGCTCAAGTGCGAAAAGAGAAACCAAACCAAACTAGATCCAAAATTTAAGGGTCCATTTGTTATCATAGAAATATTAGAAGGAGACAGGTGTTGTTTGAAATCTTTAAAAAGCAAACGAGCGTAAAAGTACCCACATGAGTGTTTAAGAGCGTTACCGGTCGAGACAGTTTCTGCGGAGATGGATGAGGATATGATGAATGGTGGCGCTGAAACATGCTCAAGAGAAAGTGCCAGTGAGGGTACTAGCGCTGAAACATGCGCAAGAGACAGTGCCAATGAGGGTACTAGCGATGCAACAGACGCAAACGGTACCAGTGAGGGTACAGACGGTGGCGCTGAAACATGCGCAAGAGACAGTGCCAGTGAGGGCGCTAGCGTTGAAACAGACGCATAAACGTGTATCATCATGATCAAAAGGCCTCTTCGAGAAACATAGGTAGACAGGGTGCGCTATAGGACATTCATTGGTATGATTCTGTCACCAACTATGATTGTAAAGATTACTTTGAATTAAATTAAAAAAAAAAAAAAGCTACTTGAGTGGAACATATCAACATGAATTGCTAAATTTATACACGAGGACGTGTTATTGTCAGAATTGGCCGTGTCGGAGAATGGTTAGTTTTGTGTTAGGAATTTAAGTACAGTAAGCATAATATTGTATGTGTCGAAATTGTAAGCAAAAAGAATAAAGAAAAGAGAACAACCGCTATTTTTGTCGTGGTTCTCTTGTATCACCGAGAGTCGGTGAGAGAGTTAACAGTGTGACCCGTGCCTTGCGTTGTCGGTATGTTGCTTCTTTTGCTGGTACAGGCTGTATATGAACAGAAGAAGAATATGCGAAAGAGAGAGAGAGAGTTCTTAAGTTGCGGCGTTGCCAGGCAAAAAAAAAGGAAGAACGAGTACACACATTATGTGTTGATCGAAGCACGCAGTTAGTATGGAATGGTCAAAGCGAGCAGACGCATCACGATTAAGAATTGAAATACAAAAAGAAAAGAAGTTAAAGCATGGCAACAACAAAGGGCGTGGGGCTCGCTGCTCGAAGTGAGAAAAACACTGATACCACCGACACTCCGACATATACTTTATAAGTTCAGGTGCTACGTTCTGTATATTATATATTATTATTATTATTATTATTATTATTATTATTATTATTATTATTATTATTATTATTATTATTATTATTATAAAGAACTAACTTATAATTAAAATTATTTGCAAGCGTGTTTTTTGGCTATGGCAGCCTTCAGCTCGTGTTTTTCTAGACCATCTAAAACTGATTTCCTCTTTTTAAAACCAGTTTGACTGTTATCCATGAGTTTATCACTAGAAACAAACCACCACAGCCGCTTTGCTATTATTTTGTGTAGATTTTTTGATAGGCATGGGTTAAGTTATATGGGTCGCTATGAGTTTAGTGAGGTTTTTGTCTGAGCTGGGTTTTGGGATTGGAATTGCTATGCTGTTTTTATGATTTGGGGAATGTAGTTGTTTAGTATTGCGCTCCGTTGGTTTATAATTCTGCTTATTGTTTTTGGTTATTCTGTCAAGTCCGGGTGTGTTACCTTTGAGTGTGTTAAGTCCTGCTGTAAACTCGATACAGGTTATCGGCTTTTCAATTTTTAATGCTCTTTTTTGGGGAGTTAAGTGTGGTTGTGTATGTTGTTTAGTGCTGTGTGTTTTGCGTTTGTAAATTTGGTAGTAAAGCGGTGGTCGGATGCTGCTTTTGAAAAGTTTTTGCAAAAAAGCTTTGCAATTTCTCGTTTGTTGGTATGGTATATATTTGAGTTGGGCTTAAGAATGCAGTGCAGGATGTTTTTTTGAGGGTCCGCAAAGTCTTCTGATTTTGCTCCACAGTTTTTTTGGTGGGGTGTCTGGGGCTATTTTCCCAGAGAATTGATTAGTACAGTTTTTTATTTATTTAATTTTTTAGGGTTAGTCTAAATAATGCATTAGCTTTTTTAAACTGTACGATGTTTTCTATTGTAATTTCTCTTTTAAGTCTGTGCCATCTTCTATTTTTATACACTTAACCCATAAAATGGGTAAATAAGGGTATAATGGTTTTGTGCAAAAGTATGTAACAGGCAGAAGGAAGCATCTCCGACCCCATAAAGAATATATATTCTTGATCAGCATCAACCGCCGAGACGATATAGCCTTTTTCGTCTGTCTGTCCGTCTGTCCGTCTGTCTGTCTGTATGAACGCGTGGATCTCAGAGACTACAAGAGCTAGAGACTTCTGATTTTGTATTTAAGTTCTCCTATACCATGAGCAGAACAAGTTTGCTTCAAATTATCGATAGCTATTCTGGTTTCCGATTTACACATGGAATCGATAACAAAAAATATCGAACTTGGAAAATCTAAAAATGAGGGTTGAAATAATGGGTAACGATAGCACTTTTCCGAAAATTTCGTCCAAATCGGTTGAAAAAAAACGGAGATATTGAACTAAATCGATTGAAGCTAAGTCAGTATACCAAAGTCGTACATAAATTTAATTAATTTATTGCAACTGGGTTCAGGGTATCTTCTAATCGACTGGAGCCTTCTTACTTATTTCAACTCTTATTGTTTGTAGCTCTTTAATGGAGGGGACATTGTGAGGGTGTATCATAGGGTTTGTTTGAGGGATTGTTTTGTGCAGGGACCCCAAATAATAGTTATGACTTTAAAAAAATTGAAGGCCATAAAAGCCTCCACGATGAATGAGATATAGACAAATATGTTATTTTTGTATGGCATATTCGGAAACACGAAAAACTTTTATTTCCAATTTTTTATTTTTAAATAATATTTTATCATTAAATTAAATTTTTATAATAAAAATACAAAATAATTATTATGTTTTGATTTTTATATGAAAAATAAATCATAACTTTTATTTATAACTTTTATTTTAAAAATTGAAAATAAGAATTACGTTTCAATTTTTATTATAAAAATTGAATTGAAATAACTTTTGAACGGATCAAGCTAGATTATATATCAGCACATATATATAATCTATGCATCAATACCTTTCAGTTGGTGTATAATATGTATGTATGTACAAACGCATGTACATATGCATGTTTATACAATAGTCTGCTTAGACACTTGCTTAGACCGCCTTATCAGCGGCTGATGTGTAAGCGCAAAAGTGTTAATGAAGAAGAGTGAACAATTTGAAGATAAGCAAAAGACAAATACAGAAGTATCCAAAGGTATAATTACAAAAAAAAAATAAAATTTTTTTTTTTTGCTTTTGTTTAATAGATGATGCAATAAAATTAGTTTTTGTTATAAGAACTGCAGAAAAAATTTCTTGCAAAATATTTCTAAAATATAACGTGTGTGTATACTTTTATCAACTTTTGTACATTGGATAATGTGCAAAACAAAAACAATGCGGTTTGCGATAAGAAGTGGTTAACGCAGCATCGTTATGCATTTTCTATGCATTGGTTCTTGTTATGTTTGGTAATTGATTGCGATGGGTCGTAAGCGTGATGCTATTGTGCGTGTTTTTTTCGATTTTAAATCAAAAGATGAAGTTTCGGAATGTAAAATTTGTAAGCGTTCCTTTAAGGGTGCCTACTTTACAAATTTGAAGAGGCATCTTCAGGAGTGCCATGCAGATGCTTACAGATCTGAGGTAGATCAAGAAGAGAGTGAGCCAGAGGAGAAGAAAATAAAAATTTTCAGTGACAATGTCAGCAGTGGAGGTGAAAAAAGCTTGCGTGCAATTTGTGACGGAAGAAAAAGTGCCGTTTCAATTTTTTGATTCTGCTCCCTTCAAAATGCTTACAGAGCAGATATTTCACGGGCTAGACTTGAGTCCGATAACATCACGGAATGTTATGCTGCATGTCTCACAAAAATATGAGTGTGAAAAGAACATATTAAAGAATCGGATTAAAGATAAAATGCTTTCACTCAAAATTGACATAGCTTCCCGACATTCCAAAGGCATACTGGGTGTTAACGTTCAGTACTACCGCAATCATGCCATTGAGGTGAAGACATTGGGTGTAATTGAGCTACATCGGAAACACACAGGGCTCAATTTGAGCATGGAAATTGAAAACATTTTGTCAGAGTTTTCGATTTCTAAGCAGCAAATTTATACGATCACCTCAGACAATGGCAAGAATGTCGTAAAATCAGTTGAGTTTTTGAACGAAGACCCAGAAAGTGTGCTCAATTCTGATCTCGAAAACGAGGAGCTGATGAATGAGATCAGTGTTTCTTCAATCTCTTCAATTCGCTGTGCAGCTCACTCCATGCAACTTGCCGTACCAACCACTGATGTGCCAACACGGTGGAGCTCCACATATGAAATGCTGAAAAGTGTTTGCATATACGAGGAGTTCGTCCAGGAACACCTTCCTGCAAATTTGCAGTTGACGGACAAGCAATGGGCTGATATCAAATTGTTGCTGTCTGTGCTAGAGCCGATTTCTGCTGCCACCAAAAAGTTGCAAAGTTAACAGCTTTATTTTGGTGACTTTTACAAGCTTTGGTTAGAGACTAAATTAACTATCAAATCTATGAATAGTAATATTTATAGCGAAGAGGATGAACCGGAGCTTAAATTGGCAATAACAGAAATACAGGGGCATTCGC
This sequence comes from Scaptomyza flava, assembly GCA_030179655.1. Lineage (NCBI taxonomy): Eukaryota > Metazoa > Arthropoda > Insecta > Diptera > Drosophilidae > Scaptomyza > Scaptomyza flava. The sequence continues at coordinate 948,882 of JARNME010000273.1, forward strand.
CAAAGCCAATAGACCTAAACGTCGATATTATGACCTACTGGGAGAGCAAAAAGTTCACGTACCCTAGGTTGTACCGCCTGGCTTCCATTCTGCATTATGTGCCTGCTACACAGGTATCAGTGGAAAGGGCATTTTCTGCACTAAAATTAGTTGTGACTGATTTAAGATGCAACCTTTCATCGGAATCCATCAAGAAGATTATGTTTCTTAAATTAAATAAATAGAAAACTTAATAATTTATCACATTTTTGATTATACTACAAGTCTGAAAACCGACAAGTGTCTTAGTAGACCCTTATATACTAGATGATTTATTTTATTTTTTTGTAAGTATACCTTTGGATACTTCTGTAATTGTCTTTTGCTTATCTTCAAATTGTTCACTCTTCTTCATTAACACTTTTGCGCTTACACATCAGCCGCTGATAAGGCGGTCTAAGCAAGTGTCTAAGCAGACTATTGTATAAACATGCATATGTACATGCGTTTGTACATACATACATATTATACACCAACTGAAAGGTATTGATGCATAGATTATATATATGTGCTGATATATAATCTAGCTTGATCCGTTCAAAAGTTATTTCAATTCAATTTTTATAATAAAAATTGAAACGTAATTCTTATTTTCAATTTTTAAAATAAAAGTTATAAATAAAAGTTATGATTTATTTTTCATATAAAAATCAAAACATAATAATTATTTTGTATTTTTATCTTAAAAATTTAATTTAACAATTATGTTGAAGCAGAAGTTGTCACTCATAGTAGATTGCATTGTTAGTTGTAAGTTAGTTAAGAGAAATTGAAGTATGTACTCTTAATTGTAGCAATAAGCATAAGTATTAGTATACTATATTATTCTCTTAGTTGTAGTCGTCTTACAAGCCGATCGGCAATTGCCGACGGCGAATTCACTGAAGTGCGGCCGCTTGTGGCTTTCGCACACCTTTGTTAGGCTAAGCATTTTAATTGTCGTCAAGCTTTTGAAGTCACCGCATTAAAGCGAATTTACATAAAGAAAAACCGCGTCTCATTATTTGTAATATTTAAATTCTAAAAATTCTTAGATTTTTCATTGGCGCCCGAGCAGGGACTTCGGTTTTTTAAATAGTTTGTTTGTTTGTTTCGCTGTGGTGGCTTAAGCTTTCGCGTATTAAAAACACAAAAACTTCGTTGGAGTTTGCTGCTTCGCTGGACTTTGCTGTTTTTTGCCCTTTGGACTTCGCCATCGTGGACGCTGCCAAATTGCGCCAGTTCCATGGAGGATCAAAGGAGATCACTTTCTATAGACTCGCTAGAAAGCCAGGTATTTTGTGCCAAAAATTGAGATAAAAAGTTGAATTTTGTTGTGTCGCTGCAGTCGACCAAAATATTAAAAATTTAAAAAGAATATAGACTACGTTCATACACGTATAATTCAGCTCAATTTCTGGCACCTTGTGCATTTAATTTCGTGGACAAAAATAAAGTAAAAGTTTTGCGGCATATACATATGTGCATACGTGTTTGCATATTCTCGAACATTTAATATTTTTGCATACATATGTACGTATGTTCGTGTACGAAACTATTACTTTATTTGAAATGAACAAAACGGCAACATATATCAGTACATATATAATTTCGAACAAATAAAAAGTAAATACAAATTAAACAGAATAAAGGTTTCAAACGGTGGTCTATTTATTGCATTTTATATAGTTCGTGTGTTTGTGCATTAACATCTGGTTGTTCGATCGTTCGTTAACCTTTCTTCGCTCTGTGCTTGCATTGGCTTATTTCATTGGTTTGTGTGTGCGTTCGCTCGCGCCAAATTTTGCCGCTTATTTTTCATCCCCGCTTTGCTTGCATTTCAAGCTTGGCTTGATCGTCTGTTAGTTTTTGTGCGTGCGCTCGCTCCAATTCTCTCTTTTGTTTTTTTTTTAACCCCCCGCACCCCTCATATTCTACCTGTTGCCTTCAAAGTGGCTGCAGAAAACGTTTGACTTGCTTATCTTCGGTCGCTTGGACCGTTTTCGTTTGTTTATTCACATTTCGCTTAGAGTGCGTTTGTGTGTTCAGTAAGCAAGCGTTTTGTTACATACATAGTTGCAGTGCGTGTGCGAGGGTAGCTCACAAAGTTTGCCGAACTTTTTTCTGTGTTTTTTTAAAGGTAGTTTTTCATCAGCTTAATTATGTCTGAGTCAGATAAACTGGCACTCGATAAGCCAGCAGTATCCAAGACTGCTGCTAAGTTAGCATTATGTTTACAGAAGTTTGATAAGGTCAGTGCTGATATTGAGCGCATGCAAACAGCCTTTAGGTCGAAACAAATGTCATCAGACAAAACAGAGTTAGCATGTCGATTAGAAATGTTAGATGGATATATTGACAAGGCTATGAATTTACAGGCAGAGTTGGACAGTTTAAACCCAACCAACGATAGCAGAGGGCCGTTAGAAGATTTGTGTGTAATTACAAAGGCGTTGTTTATGAATGCAATTAATCCACAATTAAACACACAAGTACAACATGACTGCTCAATGAATTCGAGCCAACGATCCCAGCTGCCGAAAATGCGTTTACCAAAATTTAGTGGTAAGCATTCGGAGTTTAGGAATTTTATGTGTCTTTTCGAGAGTCTTGTGGATGACGATGTGTCATTGACAAACGTTGAAAAATTTAATCATTTAATATCATGTTTGTCAGATGAAGCATTGGGTGTTGTTAAGCCGTATCAGTTAACAGATTGCAATTACCCGAAGGCCCTTACTAGTCTGAAGTCAGTTTATGACAATAAATGTCTTATATTTTTTGATACAGTTGCTCAGTTATTCGATTTGCCAAGCATGACAAAACCATCTGCGTCAAGTTTAAGATCGATGGTAGATACAGTGTCTGCTATACATTCATCGCTGTCGTCTTTGGGTGACGACAAAGACATTTCAAATGCACTTATTATTCATATGGTCATGTCAAAAGTAGACCATATGACAAAATCTCGTTTTGAGGAGCAGCTGGATTATGATAAGCTGCCATCATGGGAAGATTGTGCTAAGCAGTTGAATAGGAGGTACCAATATTTAGCTGCATAGGAGTCAACTCGTGACAAATCAAAGGTGCGCAATGAAGTGAGAAAGCCTCAGCAAAAATCTTCATTTGCCTGTGCTAGCCCAGGGCAAAAGTCGTCGTCTGCATGCACTTATTGCAAGTCTGCAGATCATAACATATATTCTTGTCCGTCATTTAGTGCCATTTCCGTTATGCAAAGATTTGAGTACGTTAAAACTCAAAAGATGTGTCTAAATTGTTTGACCGTGGGACACATAGTTGCAAACTGCAAGGCGTCGAAGTGTCGAGTTTGTTCAAAGCCTCATCATTCTTTGCTTCATAGGTATAATGCACCAGTACAAGGTGAGGCAGCTGCACTTCAAGCTTCAACTTCTGAGGCATATGTTGGACACATGCGTAATGCGGATCAAGTCGTTCTTGCTACTGCTGTCGTTAATATAAAAGATAGATTCGGACAGTTGCATCCAGCACGAGTGTTGCTCGACAGTGGCTCTCAGATAAATTTGATGTCTGAAAGCATGGCACAGAGGTTACGTCATAAACGTGAGCCAAATTCCCTTGCTATTTCAATGGTAGGTGGTGCAACCACTGATAGCAAAAATAATGTTTGTGCATCGTTTCAATCTCGTTTGAATGCCCATACATTTTCCGCTGATTGCTGGGTACTAAAGACGATATCCACATCTCAGCCTGGACAAGCTCTGTCCATATTGAATTGGAAGATTCCAAAGAATATTAAGTTGGCAGATCCCGAGTTTTACAAGCCAGCTAAGGTTGATGTGTTATTGGGAGCGGAATTGTTTTATGGATTATTGTGCGTTGGGCAAATAAAATTACATTCCGAGCTGCCGATCATGCAAAAAACATTGCTCGGCTGGATTGTAGCGGGAAAATATACTGGTCAAGTGCCTCGACAACAGTATATCAATAGTTCAGTAGCTCAAGTTTCTATTTGTTCTCTCGACTCATTAGTGAATCGTTTTTGGGAATTGGACCAATGTCCAATCGAGTCGAAGGCTGTTCGCCAAACAGCTGAACAGCAGGCCTGTGAGTTGCACTTTAACAAAAACGTGCAACGGTTATCTTCCGGTCGATTTCAAGTCAATCTTCCCTTTAAGACCGATCCCAAGACTCTTGGCCTGTCCTTTCAAACTGCTGAAAGGCGTTTTTTGCAACTTGAGCGCAAACTGTCAAGGGATAACACCCTTAGAAATATGTATCATGACTTCATGAAAGAATATTTGGATTTGGGACATATGTCCATTCTGAAGTCTGCTCCTCCAGAACAGCATTACTACATTCCTCATCAATGCGTTCTGCGACCTGAAAGCACCTCAACCAAACTTCGAGTTGTTTTTGATGCTTCTAGCAAAACATCAACAGCAGTTTCGCTAAATGAAACACTCATGGTTGGGCCAACTATTCAGAGGGAGTTGTATTCAACGTTGGTGAACTTTCGGTTGAACAAATATGCCGTAACTGCCGACATTTCAAAAATGTATAGGCAGATAAATGTTTCTGAGCAAGACCGAGACTTTCAACTTGTCTTGTGGCGAGAAAGCACATCGCAACGTATACAGGCATACAGATTGAATACTGTTACATATGGTACAGCGTCAGCACCCTTTTTGGCTGTACGTTGTTTGTTTGAACTAGCAAATATATACGCACAATCTCATCCAATTGGTGCGGATGTAATTCGCAATTGTTTTTATGTCGACGATATGCTGGCAGGTGCAGATACTTTGAAGGAATTGGACACCATTTGCAGCCAGGTTAGTGACATGTTGTCCAAAGGAGGATTTCCACTGGCCAAATGGGCTTCTAATTGCCAGAATCGATCTGGTGAAAAGAACGCCAGTGGAGAAATTAGTATCAAAATTGATGAGCAAAGCTCGGTAAAGACGCTTGGAATGCGTTGGGCACCTCAAGAGGATGTGTTTAAATATCATCTTGACGTGGATAGTTTTGCCTCCTGAAAACCAACAAAACGTAATATTTTGTCAATAGCCTCTCGTTTGTTTGACCCTCTTGGCTTGTTGTGTCCAATTGTCACTAAGGCAAAAATGTTGTTGCAAGAGTTATGGAGGCTAAAGATAGATTGGGATGAGGCAATTCCTATGAGTTTACACACTGCATGGAATAAGTTTACCACTACTTTGCGAGATTTGCACAAAATTTCGATCCCTCGGTACGTTTGTTTGACTTTGTACCAAAATATTCAAATCCACGGCTTTGCTGACGCCTCCAGTCAAGCCTATGGTTGTTGCATATACGTGAGAACAGTCAACAACAAAGATGTTGGCGTTTCTTTGCTCACGGCGAAATCTAGGGTAGCTCCGCTTCATGTTAAAACAATACCCCGGTTAGAGCTGTGTGCAGCACTTTTGCTGGCCAAACTTTGGCAACAAGTGTCGAGCACATTGACCAAATTCACGATAGAAAGCGTGAATTTCTGGTCAGATTCGCAGGTCGCATTGTATTGGTTGGAGCGTGATTCGGGTACATTGGGTACATTTGTCGCGAATCGAGTCGCAGAAGCTCAAGAGTTGTCAACTGGAGTCGTGTGGCGTCACGTTCCAACGGATTCTAATCCAGCAGACTTGGTTTCAAGGGGAACCGATATTAACGAGATTGTGAGTTCCTTGTGGTTCAATGGACCAAGTTTTTTAATGGCAGAAAGGGATCGATGGCCTCAACTGCATCAGTTCGAGATAGCTTCAGAAGTCAAAACTTCTGAGGATAAAAAAAGTGCAGTTGTGTGTGCATTAGGGGTATCTGAGGCTGAATCTAATTGCATTTTGCAGCTGATTGGCCGACAATCGAAATTCTCTAAGCTGGTCCGAATAGTGGCTTATGTGCTTCGATTTTGTTTCAAGCAACTTAGAAGTGATTCCCTCGTTGTATCTGCTTCAGAAAGAAAAATTGGATTCTTGAAACTGATTGCAGTTGTGCAACGCACAACATACAGTGGTGAATTCAAATTATTAAGGAAATCGGCAGTATTAGCCCCAATGCTGCAATCGTTAAATCCATTCATCCACGAAGCTGAGGAAAATGGTATTAAATTTGAATTAATTCGAGTAGGAGGGCGTTTGCTGCATGGCCCTATCTCATATGATGCTAAATTCCCTTTGTTGTTACCAAAGCGTGCTGAATTCGTCAGCCTTTTTATCAGGTATTTGCACATTAGGCACTACCACGCTGGTGCAAAGGTTCTTGTTGGATTTCTAAGGCAACAAGTTTGGGTGGTCAATGCTCGCAGTGCATGCACGGCAATTGTTAGAAGCTGCGTACACTGTTTTCGCTATAAGCCAAAATTATTGGGACAAATAATGGGAAATCTGCCAGCAGATCGCCTTCGTGAAGGTCGTCCATTTAAGGTATCTGGCGTAGATTTCTGTGGGCCTTTTTATGTAAGCTACAGGATTAGAGGTAGACCACCAGTTAAAATGTACGTTGCCGTTTTTGTTTGTTTCGCTTCAAAGGCAGTCCACTTGGAACTGGTCACAGATCTGTCCACTGATGCTTTTTTAAATGTTTTTAAAAGGTTCATTGGGAGACGAAGGCTGCCGGAGACGATGTACAGCGACAACGCGACAAATTTTGTCGGAGCGAGCAACGTGCTGATGGAGATGCAAGCAGCGTTTCACCGGAGCAAGGGAAAGCTGCAGGAGTACGCAGCGGAGCGAGCTGTGCAGTGGAAGTTTATCCCTCCGAGGGCACCACACTTTGGCAGACTGTGGGAAGCAGCAGTAAAGGCTGCCAAACACAGGCTGGTTCGAGGGGCAGGCGACGCCAAGCTGACGCCGGACGAGTTGTGCACGCATCTGGTGGAGGTCGAAGCGTTGCTCAACTCCAGGCCACTCGTGGCAGACACCAGCGATCCCAACGACGGGGAGCCAATAACTCCGGGGCACTTGCTCATCGGCCAGCCTTTGCTGGGGCTGCCCATCGGATCCACGCCCGAGGAGCCCAACAACAAGCGCGTACCCGCATACTTGAAGCGGTGGCGACAGTTGTGGGGGCTCAAACTGAGCTTCTGGCGCAAGTGGTCCAAAGACTACCTGGTCAGCCTGCAGCAGCGCGCCCAGTGGAGCAAAGGCGAGGCCAATCTGGTCGAAGGGGCGGTCGTTCTCGTGCACGACGACAACACCCCCCCGCAACGGTGGATCAATCGTGGGAGAGGATGGCAAGGTGCGGGTGGCCGAGGTCAGAACGCCGGCCGGCGTTATTAAACGACCGGTGCACAAACTGGCAACGCTGCCTATCGAGGAGTGTTGAAGACCGGAGCTCATCAACGGGGCTGGAATGTTGAAGCAGAAGTTGTCACTCATATTAGATTGCATTGTTAGTTGTAAGTTAGTTAAGAGAAATTGAAGTATGTACTCTTAATTGTAGCAATAAGCATAAGTATTAGTATACTATATTATTCCCTTAGTTGTAGTCGTCTTACAAGCCGATCGGCAATTGCCGACGGCGAATTCACTGAAGTGCGGCCGCTTGTGGCTTTCGCACACCTTTGTTAGGCTAAGCATTTTAATTGTCGTCAAGCTTTTGAAGTCACCGCATTAAAGCGAATTTACATAAAGAAAAACCGCGTCTCATTATTTGTAATATTTAAATTCTAAAAATTCTTAGATTTTTCATATTACAAATAATTTTTTTAATAAAATAAATAAAATAATTTTTATTTTTCAATTTTTATAATAAAAAATATAATAGTTACGGTCCCTGGTGTTGTGGGCGCTTGCAATTATTATTTTGTGTATTGTGGCTGTTTCTTTGTTTATGTTTGTGCTTGTTGGTATCTGTGCGGAGTATTCTTCTGTAAGTTTAGAGAATTGTTCCCATTTTGCTTTGTCAGTGATAAACTTAGGTTTGTCTGTTATGTGTAATGTGATTGCTGTTGAAGAAGAGAAGAGGTATATTAAGATTGGAAAGTGGTCGCTGCCATAGAGATCGTTATCTGTTTGACATGTGCTATCGCTTATGAGTATAGGGCTGCTAAAAGTAAGGTCGAAGTTCGTTAGTGTGTTGGGGGTGCTGAGGTGTGTTGGTGATCCGTAATTTAGTAGGATTGAATTTGATTGAGCTATGCATTTTGCGATAAGTTTTTCTCTAGCGTTGTTTGCTTTTTAGCCCAAGTTTTTGTGCCAGCTGTTGAAAACGTCAGTGACTAATGTAGGTATGCGGGATGTTTCTTGAACTGCTTGGAGGTTGTTTAAGGAGAGTTTTGATTTGATATCAGTCTGAATTTTTTGTTTGGATGTGAATTCTACGCAAATTGCGTCAAAGTCGTCATTAAATATATTTTCACCAAGCCATTGTGGCCTTTTTGCCATTTCTTATGAGTCATTGTCTGGAGAGAGGTGATAAAACGAAAAAAAGGACTGTCTTGTCCAGACGAGCTATTGAGGGAATTTGGAATCATTTTGATTGCCAGGAGTGACGGGAGAGGACGGACACCCACAACATAGCCCCTATATGGAGGGAAGAATCATAAAACTGGAAGTCGGCAGGTATTCAGAGTTTGCAAAGTCAAGACCGAGCAGGCCCCGGCTACGTATCGTTCGGAACAATGCTGTTCCACCTTAAACTGGGGAATTTTATAGACTAGTCATCTCTTGCCTTGCTTTCGGACGCCCACACGTGGAGAGTATAATATCGCTCTTCCAATTGTGAGTCACAAAGACGGCAGCCTTTACATAAACATACAAAGAACACCTCGAAAATCTAGCGTGTTGGGCCCAGTTAGAGCTTCATTGAAAATTTCTGGCCTATGTAACTAGTTTGGTCAAGAGAAAATTTATATATTGCTTATGGAAATATTACATCAAAAATTAGAAAACGGGAGGCAATGACAAAAAAATCTATATAGTATTTAAAGCAGTAATAGGTTTTTCTCAAAAACAAAATTTTCAGTAAACGTCCTTTGTATGATCGTCGTTTTAATTTTCGTTGTTGAAATAAATTTGTTACTCTTTTCTTTAACTTGAGTAAGAATCTTGATTATATTAAAAAACAATTCCTTAACTTGTATTATAAATTAAGTTTTGCTCTTTTACTGAAAGACAGAACATACTTTGATATTGACATAATTTTTTTTTTAAAGGCGCATCATGTGGAGAAGTGTCTTCAAAAGCTGTTGCGCGCTTTGCATAAGGATCGTGCTCATGCTTTAGCCCACTACCGCCATCTGCTGAATTCTGGCGGACCGGGTGGACTCGAGGCAGCCTCATCGGAGCGACCACGCACACTAGAGCGCCTAATTGATATCGATCGTGCTGTTAACCAATCGATGACCATGCTCAAGCGCTATCCGGAACTGTCGGCCAAGATCGCTCAGCTGATGACCGACTACATTTTGGCGTTGCGCAGCAAGGATGACATACCTGGCTCATCGTTGGGCATGAGTGAAGTGGCGGAGAATGGCATTTTGGACAAGTACCGTATTGAGATTGAGCGCAAGGTGGCCGAAAAGGAGCGTCTTCGTCTCGTCGAGAAGCAACGCAAAGAACAACGTGCTGCGGAGCGTGAAAAGTTACGAGAAGAAAAACTGCGCATGGAGGCAAAGAAATTTGATGACATGCTAAAGACGCAGGCTGAGCAACACCATCAGCATTCCCGAAAGCAGCCGTCCCAGCAACACCAGCAATCTCGGCAGCAGCAGCAACAGCTGCAGGACAAGAGTGTTAATGGCAATGGTGTTCTAGTAACTCTGCCTAATCTACGACTCGAGACAACCAAGGGCGAGACGGAGCCAGCTGATGCCGAGTATGCTAAAGCTACGGTTAGGTTAGTTGCATGATAATTTCTTCTGTTATCTTCATATCTAAGAGCTTATTTTTCTTATTTAAGCACTAAAGTGCAAACCGCGCTGCCGACGGTAGATGATGATGCCGTTCAGCGTGCGGTGGAAGATGTGGCCGCTGCTGTGGCCCATCAGGAGGCTGAACCGCAAATACAGCACTTCATGACCCACGATTTGGGCCACCGTGAATCGGTATTTTAACTGCGGCGTCTTTGTCTCACTTCACAAATTTCTCAAGCCCATCTTTTATACTTTTCATTACAGAGCTTCTCGCTACGTCGTGAACTTGCGAACGCACACGTGGCCAAGGAGGGACGGAACGTTTACTTAACGCTCTCTTTCGCTGGCATTGCCTTAATGGCAGCTGTTTTTATAGGAGTGGCCGTTGCCAAGTGGCGAACATCGCGTTCACCGCACGCGCAGGGTTTTATTGAAGTGGATCAGGTACAAGTCAAACGACACCTAAATTTGTTTTCTCCTTGAATTAAAAGTTTTGTGAAAAGGGGAATAATCACTTTAATAAATCTGTTGTTATACTCGATACCCAAGGTAAAGAGTATATATGGTTTATGCAATGTCCGTCATGGTGTCTGTCCGTCCGTCTGTATGTGCGCATTTTTTTTTTCGACACCCTCCAAGCTAGGGACTTAACACACACTGTCGGAAAAGATAAAGTTGTATGATTGGGGCTCTACAATTACTGGGGGGCTAGAAAATCGACAAATTCGATAGCTCAAAATCGGTAAATCCTTATATTTTCCACACCCTTACTGTTAACGTTACCAAATATGAAAGAAAAAATCTACTATAATCCCCAAAAAACGTATCAAGGATCGACAGTACATAATTGTAAAATGTAACAATATTTATTTTTGATGGTATCAGTTAAATATACGCTCTACATAGTACAATTGAATGTAAGCAATTAATTTATAATAAGGGTATTCACGACACTTTGCTTAACGGGTTATCTGCTTATTTGTTATTTTTATGCAAAATTTGACGTGAACGACCTTTTTGCATTGTTATCTGCTTATCTCGTAAAAAAAACACAGCTGTTTTTTACACAATTGACAGCAGAAAAGCGCGCTCATTTCAACCAACGAGAATCCATACTCATAGAGTCGTCATGAGCCGAAGATCCCACTGCCAGTTGGAACCTGAAATCGTGGCCACATCACTCTCAGAGAACGCTGTTGTAGACTTTTTTCGCTGCTTTCGTATATCGTGATCAATTTCGAAGTCATTCTGCTTGCTGATTGTGCTACGATTTTTTCCCTAACAACACAGCCAGCAAGGCATATTGTGTGTATGCGGCCGTAGCCAGCGATTTTGCAGCGCGCAGACCCAGTGGCGTAACAATAGGGTGGCAGGAATGGCAAAATGCCACGCGTGCAAAACCATTATTTAATTTACCACAAAAACAAAAAAAAAGGTTTCAAAAACTTGCACGCATATACCCTGAATTTATAAAATTGGGGATGAAAATATTTTATTGTCATATAATTATATTCGTTAGCGAAGGTAAAGAGTATATTGGGTATGTTCAATGTCCGTCATAGTGTCTGTCCGTCTGTCCGTCCGTGTGTGCGAAACTTTTTTCCACACCCTTCAAGCTAGAGACTTGAAACTTTCCAATTCTCTTTATCTATGGGATAGTAAATTTAAGTGTCAGGATTAGGGTTCTACGATAACTGGGGGGCTGGCAAATCGATAAATTCGATTACTCAAAACCGATAAATCCACATATTTCGCGCATCTTTACAGCTAGAACTACCAAATTTGGTAAGAAGATAGCTTCTAGCAACCCCCTTAAGCTGCACGTCAACCCAAACCGCCCCAGCCCCCTTTTCCTACTTTTTACAAACTATGAGCTAGCGTCACCAAATTTGGTATGAAGATTGAAATTGACATTCCGCATAGATCTGCAGCCAAAATTTGGACCACCCATACCGCCCCAGCCCCACTCTCCACACCTTTTACAAACTTCGAGCAAGAGTCACCAAATTTGGAAGGAAGATAGCTGGTGGCATCCCCATCTGCATTGTAGATTCTTTAAGGCAGCGAACATCCCTGCCGCATCCGCACCCTTTTGAAACTAGGCCTCTTTTTACCGGTTTTAATACTGGTAACGAGTACACCGCAGTCGGTTTCGTCCGACTGCAACGTTCCCACTAGTTATACCCTTAACCCATAAAATGGGTAAATAAGGGTATAATGGTTTTGTGCAAAAGTATGTAACAGGCAGAAGGAAGCATCTCCGACCCTATAAAGTATATATATTCTTGATCAGCATCAACAGCCGAGACGATATAGCCATGTCCGTCTGTCTGTCCGTCTGTCTGTCTGTATGAACGCGTGGATCTCAGAGACTACAAGAGCTAGAGACTTTTGATTTTGTATTTAAGTTCTCCTATACCATGAGCAGAACAAGTTTGCTTCAAATTATCGATAACTATTCTGGTTTCCGATTTACACATGGAATCGATAACAATTAAATATCGAATTTGGAAAATCTAAAAATGAGGGTTGAAGTAATGGATAATGATAGAACTTTTCTGAAAATTTCGTCCAAATCGGTTGAGAAACACCGGAGATATTGAACTTAATCGATGGAAGCTAAGCCAGTATACCAGAGTCTTATATAAATTAAATATATTTATTGCAACTGGGTTCAGGGTATCTTCTAGTCGGGCTCTCCTGACTAGAGCCTTCTTACTTGTTTTTGTTTGGAACTAACGCTCAAGCTGATCTTGTTCATGTACAACCCTGGCACAGAAGTATTTATGTATAAAAATTTAATTGTGACCGAATATCTTAATGAAATTTCAACATTTTGAAGAAATCAAGCATGACCGCATATACCTCATGGAAATAAATATATGTGCACAACATTTTTATACTCGATACCGAAGGTAAAGAGTATATTGGTTTTGTGCAATGTCAGTCATGGTGTCTGTCCGTCTGTCCGTCCGTATGTGTGCAAGTTTTTTCCACACCCTTCAAGCTAGGGACTTGAAACTATCCAATTCTCTTTATCTATGGGATAGTAAATTAAAGTGTCAAGATTGGGGTTCTACGATAACTGGGGGGCTGGCAAATCGATAAATTCGATAACTAAAAAACGATAAATCCGCATATTTCACACACCCTTACAGCTAGAACTACCAAATTTGGTAAGAAGATAGCTACTAGCAACCCCCAAAAAACTGCATCAAAAATTTTGGAGCCACGCCCCCCAGTCCGCCCCCAGACCCACCGCATTTTAAAGTCAAAAAAGCCTATATCTCCCACAGTTTTTGAGCTAGAGCCACCAAATTTGGTGCCAATTTAGCTGATGATGACCCCCCAAAAACTGCACCAAAAGTTTGGATGCCACGCCCACCAATACCGCCCTAGCCGCCCCCAGATGCCTCAACGCTTCGTAAAAAACGGGAATGCGTGTATCTTCCAGAGTAGTTGAGCTAAAGCCACCAAATTTGGTAGGAAGATAGCTGGTAACGACCCCAAAAGAACTGCATGAAAGTTTTGGAGCCACGCCCACCAATCCCGCCCCCAGCCCCCCCGCATTTAGAAATCAGAAAAGCCTATATCTCCCACAGTTTTTTAGCTAGAGTCACCAAATTTGGTGCCAAGATAGATGATGATGACCCCCCAAAAACTGCATCAAAAGTTTGGATGCCACGCCCACCAATACTGCCCTAGCCACCCCCATCTGCCCCAACGCTTAGTCAAAAACGGGAATGAGTGTATATTCCAGAGTAGTGGAGCTAGAGCCACCAAATTTGGTAGGAATATAGCTGGCAACGACCCCCAACAATCTGCAATAAAGCTTTGGAGCCTAGCCCATCCATTCCGCCCCCCTTTCCCCACCTTATTCAAACTTTGAGCTAGAGTCACAAAATTTGGTATGAAGGTAGCATTTGACATTCCACAAGGATCTGCAGCAAAAATTTGGATGCCACGCCCAACCATAACGACCCCAGCCCCCCTTTCCCCACTTTATACAAACTTTGAGCTAGAGTCACCAAATTTGGTATGAAGGTAGCATTTGACATTCCACAAGGATCTGCAGCAAAAATTTGAATGCCACGCCCAACCATACCGCCCCCAGCCCCCCTTTCCCCACTTTATACAAACTTCGAGCTAGAGTCACCAAATTTGGTATGAAGATAGCAATTGACATCCCACATGGATGGGCATCAAAATTTTTAATACTGGTATCGAGTATACCGCAGTCGGTTGCGTCCGACTGCAACGTTTCCACTAGTTTGTCTAAATCTCTTTGAAAAGTAACGGTTCATTTATTTTTCTGTTTGAGCCTACTGAAAGAATTGTTTTGCAAAGTTCCTCTTTCGTCACCAATCGCGGTACCGTTATCATAGTTTTGTGTGGCATCGGGCAATTTTCATAGGAAAGAAGTATATGTGCAATGTGACATTAGTAGGTATTTGGCAAATTTCGCGATCACATACAAGTGCTTCAGTGATTTCTTTATTATTTTTATACTCGATACCGAAGGTAAAGAGTATATTGGGTTTGTGCAATGTCCGTCATGGTGACCGTCCGTCTGTCCGTCTGTATGTTCGCAACTTTTTTCCACACCCTTCAAGCTAGAGACTTGAAACTTTCCAATTCTTTTTATCTATGGGATAGTAAATTAAAGTGTCAAGATGGGGGTTATACGATAACTGGGGGGCTGGCAAATCGATAAATTCGATAACTCAAAACCGATAAATCCTCATATTTCGCACATCCTTACAGCTAGAACTACCAAATTTGGTGGGCAGATAGCTACTAGCAACCCCCAAAAAACTGCATCAAAATTTTGGTGCAGTTTTTGGGGGGTCATCATCACCTATCTTGGCACAAAATTTGGTGGCTCTAGCTCAAAAACTGTGGGAGATATACGCTTTTTTGACTTTAAATTGCGGGGGGGCTGGGGGCGGAATGGGATGGGGATGCCACGCCCACCGATACTGCTCTAGCCGCCCCCATCCACCCCAACGCTTCGTCAAAAACGGGAATGCGTGGAGAGTTGTGGAGCTAGAGCCTCCAAATTTGGTAGAAAGCTAGCTGGTAGCGACCCCCAAAAAACTGCATCAAAATTTTGGAGCCACGCCCACCCATTCCACCCCCAGCCCCCCCGCATTATGAAATCAGAAATGGCTATATCTCCCACAGTTTTTGAGCTAGAGCCACCAAATTTGGTGCCAAGATAGGTGATGATGACCCCCCAAAAACTGCATCAAAAGTTTGGATGCCACGCCCACCAATACCACCCTAGCCGCCCCCATCCAACCCAACGCTTCGTCAAAAACGGGAATGCGTGTATCTTCCAGAGTTGTGGAGCTAGAGCCACCAAATTTGGCAGGAAGATAGCTTGCAACGACCCCCGAAAAACTGCATCAAAGTTTTGGAGCCAAACGCACCCCTTCCGCCCCCCTTTCCCCACCTTTTACAAACTTTGAGCTAGAGTCACCAAATTTTGTATGAAGATAGCAATTGACATTCCACATAGATCTGCATCAAAAATTTGGATGCCACGCCCACCCATACCGCCCCCAGCCCCCCTTTCCCCACTTTATACAAACTTCGAGCTAGAGTCACCAAATTTGGTATGAAGATAGCAATTGACATCCCACATGGATCGGCAGCAAAAATTTGAATGCCACGCTCACCCATACCGCCCCAAGCCCCATAGCCCCCCTTTCACCACCTTTTACATGCTTCGAGCTAGAGTCACCAAATTTGGTATGAAGGTAGCATTTGACATTCCACAAGGATCTGCAGCAAAAATTTGGATGCCACGCCCAACCATACCGCCCCCAGCCCCATAGCCCCCCTCTCCCCACCTTATACAAACTTTGAGCTAGAGTCATCAAATTTGGTATGAAGGTAGCATTTGACATTCCACAAGGATCTGCAGCAAAAATTTGAATGCCTTGCCCAACCATACCGCCCCCAGCCCCTCTTTCCCCACTTTTACAAACTTTGAGCTAGAGTCACCAAATTGGTTATGAAGATAGCAATTGACACTCCACAAAGATCTGCATCAAAAATTTGGATGCAATTCCACCCATACCGCCCCCAGCCCCCTTTCCCCACTTTATACAAACTTCGAGCTAGAGTCACCAAATTTGGTATGAAGAAAGCAATTAACATCCCACATGGATGGGCATCAAAATTTTTAATACTGGTATCGAGTATACCGCAGTCGGTTGCGTCCGACTGCAACGTTTCCACTTGTTTATTATTAATAACGTAAGTAAATAAGTAAAAGCGTAAGAGACTAGAAATATATAACATAATGTTGTTGTTGAGTAGAATTTAAAAATGCCAAATGGGACGCATTTGACCGCTGAAGAGCGTGGTTATTGTTTTTTGTTCCTTTTGATTAGATTTATAAGTAAACAAAAATTTTACATACCTTCTATCATTTGAAATATATATTTTCCCATAAATTGTCGTGCACATATACTTATTTCCATGAGGTACATCAAACGAAAGGAAATAATGTCGAAAAAAATATAAAGATATTCGTCAGAGACATTTTTTTTTAGCAAATAAAAAATAAAACAAAAATGATTTTTGCAATGATTTTTGTCCTTAAAAAGTTATATATTTGGCATAAGTAAATAAAGTTTAAATGTTGGAATGTTAGGTTAACTCTTTTCAATATTCCAAAAATCAGAGCTATTGATGAATTTTAGAGATTGCTAGAGAAATTTAAAGTCTTCGATATCTTTTGGCGCGGAATTTTAGCTATTAAAAGTCACACTATATCAAACTGCTCTGCCGTAGCTCACATGCATACCTCGCTGCCTTCATTTGCAGCATTAATTCGCTGTGTTCATTCGCTGGCGTAAGTCACTGCCGTGACTCACATAGATAGGCAGTCCATAATTGAAATAGTATGTGGTTGTTGTACAACAATTGTCTCTGCTTGCAAACGAATATGATGGTATTGGTGTTGCGGCAGATAAAAGTGGTTGTCAAAGACGAAGTCTCGCTCGTGTATTAACGAACGCTGTCTATTGCGCTGCATTCGCTTTGATTTGTTCGTGCTTAGAACCAGAGAAGCAACCGACTGAGACGGTCGATTTATGCGGTTCTGCGGTTTATGTTATGCCCACAAAAAAAAACCACAATAGAAAATACTGTAACGAACAAGATTATTTATTTGTAGGTGCAGGGTTTCTGGGTTGGCAATAATTAATATATTTCGTTATAATAGAGAATAATTGGTTGGCAATAATTAAATTTAGCTATACTAAAAAGTGTGAGTTTGTGTGCATTCACAAAAGAACAAAACACATATACACTAGACGAATGATGAATGTTGGATACCCTAATAAAATATATGTGCTATTGTGGATATGTAGCTATAGAATATATTTGCAATAATTGCATATTTTGATTATTTTGGTTAGCAAAGTTTGGCGTTAGCACACAATTGAGAAATAAATAATTAAATAAAATAAAATAAAATAAATAAATAAAAACAGTTTAATAACATATCATCTTCCAACATTATAAGAGTATCCAACATTTATCATTCGTCTAGTGAATTCTGTATTGAGTCGTTTGTGAATACACACACACACACACACAACATAACGTACTTCTTTAACAAGAGAATGAACTGACGAATGATAAACCCATTTTCAAAAAGTAAACTCAAATTCAATAAAATAGTATTTTTTTTCCAGCAAACGTGCTCATATCAATAATGCAGGTACAAACACACCAACAAACAGGTTTTAAAACATCGCCCGTGAGTTCCAACACTCATTGATTTTTTGGTATAGTGGTATGGTGAATGCCAGCTTAAGGCCTGTACGCAGATGCCCCGTACAGCGCCCGAACTGTAATACTTGATTTTTACGACCGTAACAACAAGTATTGAAAACAGCACATATTGTGGCGGTAGGCTAATAACTTTCTCTAAATAAATCGGAAATGCAGCTGTGTTTTGTATACTTGAATTCAAAATAAAGAGTCACGATCAACGCGCGCTTCTCTTGTTTATGAGTGCAACTAATGCCCTGCTTCTGGCGGTTGTTAAAAACCAAAAAGAATTTTAATGAACCCTTATTTGATGGGCAGAGCTGAGATTACCAAAGATTATGCTCAACATAACCGAAACCACTCAAAAGACTCAAATCAAATTCACCTTAGAGATCTATACCCTGTAATAGATCAGTGGCCGTACAATCCAACTTATATGTTATTTAAATTGTATCTCATTATTAAAATATGTCACAGCATTGACTGCCAAAACAATAGGTATGGTTCTATTGGAGCCTGAATTAGGTGAATTTCGTTAATATTTTTCGAAAAATTTATAAGCTGGCTTTTGCCCGACATGTTGTTGCTGCTGTACGCTATTTTCTACCGTAACATTTTAACATAATATTTTAACATTTTCATTGTTCAACACTACCGTACGGCCAGTAGCGAACAGAACTGCATACCGAAAATGTTATTACGTTACTGACGCTGTACGAGACCATTTTTGTTGTATGAAGTTTTTACTGTACGGGCGCTGTACAGGCTTTTATATGCAATCATTGAAATTGTAGCAATTGTAACATTGCACTAGGAATGTTTCAGTTGCATTAAGTTTAATGTTGCTTGGCCGCTTTTGCGACTGAACGCCTACAATCTCATCACGAAAGTGGGCAATCAAAGCCGAGCTCATTTCGGGCTTCCATTACACCCAACAAAACGATATCTAAATTGCAATGCTGATTGTGGGCATATCGACAACTGTCCTGCAGTATACAAAATGGTCGAAGGTATATAAGGTTGTAATGCTGCACTAAGCAGTATACCCTAGGATGATATGTATATTGGGCTGTAATGTGATTGCTGCATTGAGCAGTATACAATGGCATCAAATGTATATAAGGATGTAATGCTATTTGGGTTGAAGAAATATTTAGTTTAAAAGACGAACACAAAATATTAACATTTTTCACCCGTTTGTTCTAATTCCACTCTTATCGTTTAGGTATACACTTCGTTTTGTTTCGTAAGCATGTCGTTTCATTCAATATACACCACCCTTTAAGCGCTGTACATGATTTCTTGTGTATAGCAAAAACTAGTACACCTCACGCATTAAGTTCCTATTTTAGCGTTCATAATGCCATTTTTATACTCGTTTCAAGAAAAAAACTTTTTACAAGATAAGTGATGATGACCCCGCAAAAACAGCATTTAACTTACTCAATTTAAATTGTTTAAAATGTAAAGTCATTTCTTTTCGTAGAAGTACCCCTCATACTTGCTTGATGCTTCACCACTTGACCGCGTGTTTGAAATCAAAGATTTAGGCATTATTCTTGATCCTAAATTAAAGTTTGACGCTCATATTTCGTATATGGTCAATAAGGCCATTAATTTCCTTGGCTTCATCAAGCGGTGGTCGCAAGAGTTTAATGATCCCTACACCACTAAAACGCTTTATACATAACTAGTACGTCCCATCCTGGAGTATGGATCTTGTGTGTGGTCCCCACAATACTCGATTCACCAGGATAGAATTGAATCTGTGCAGAAGAAATTTCTTCTATTTGCCCTTAGAAGTTTTAACTGGGTTCCTGGAGTTGACTTACCCCCGTATTCAAGTAGACTCCTTTTGATTAATCTTCCCTCCCTGTTAAACCGTAGAACTATGCATGGAGTATTATTTATTACTAACCTACTTAATGGTGGAATCGACTCATCAGTTCTTTTGAGTCGAATTAAATTTAATGTCCCAATTAGATCTTCACGTAACTTTTTACCCCTTAGGCTTGATCGTTGCTTCAGCAACTATTTAATTCATGAACCATTTCGTGATATATGTTCTGACTATAACAAACTTTATCCTCTTGTCTCCATGGAAGCCTCAACTCCCGTACTAAAAAGATCGATCCTTTTTGGTTCATCTAATCGTAACCACTAATTACTAATCTAACGCTGGTCTGATTGGGTTTTTCTGGGTTTTTCCAAATCCTCGCAACAAATGTTGGACTACTCAATTTTTTATTGAATTTCCCAGAGCTTTAACGTTAACTTTTAAATACATTTTCAGATTTATATATTATTCTATATTTTACTTAATTTAATTATTTTAACTATTTTTTAGTTTAAATTAATTTTGATCTTTTTAATGTCAGCTGCTCTTAGCTGACAATAACTAAATAAATAAATAAACGGCGCCCTAGCAGCGCCAAGCTGCCACGACGCTTCGTCAAAAACGGGAATGCGTGTATCTTCCAGAGCTGTGGAGCTAAAGACTCCAAATTTGGTAGGAAGATAGCTGGCAACGACCTCCAAAAATGGCATCCAATTTTTTGATGCAGATCCAGGTGGAATGTCAATTGACATTCCGCATTGATATGCAGCCAAAATTTGGACCACCCATACCGCCCCAGCCCCCCTCTCCACACTTTTTACAAACTTCGAGCAAGAGTCACCAAATTTGGAAAGAAGATAGCTGGTGGCATCCCCATCTGCATTGTAGAATCTTTAAGGCAGCGAACATCCCTGCCGCATCCGTACCCTTTTGAAACTAGGCCTCTTTTTACCGGTTTTAATACTGGTAACGAGTACACCGCAGTCGGTTTCGTCCGACTGCAAAGTTCCCACTAGTTTTTGTTTGGAACTGACGCTCAAGCTGATCTTGTTCATGTACAACCCTGGCACAGAAGTATTTATGTATGAAAATTTAAGTATGACTGAATATCTTAATAAAATTTCAACATTTTGAAAAAATCAGTCATGACCGCATATACCATGGAAATAAGTATATGTGCACAAAATTTTTTGTCTATATCTCTTTGAAAAGTAACGGTACATTTATTTTTCTGTTTGAGCCTACTGAAAGAGTTGTTTTGCAAAGTTCCTCTTTCGTCACCATTCGCGGTACCGTTATCATAGTTTTGTGTGGCATCGGGCAATTTTCATAGGAAAGAAGTACAGTTTGACACGAAACTGTTTTCACAATGGAAAATTTCATTAATTTTTACTTCCAGGCCTTAGAAATCAGGCTATGGTTAAGATTTCAATTTATTTTTTTTTTCAGATTGTAACTTAATCGATTATCTTTTAAAATTAATTAACAAAAATTCAAAATTCATTCATGGCTTATAAGATATACAACAAAAACAAAAAAATGAATTAAATTCAAGTGACACGAAAGTGTTTGCACATAAGTAAACTAAATAAAGTTAAGCTATTTTAAACGGTTTAAATTCCAAATTAGTATTTGGTGTATCCACCATTGGCTTTAATAACCGCTTCCAATCGTCTATTCATAGAGTTAATAAGAGATTGAATGTATTCAATTGGCGTTTTCCGCCATTCCTCCAAAATAAACAACTTGAGCTCCGTTTATTTGTTGGCCGTCGCTTAGCTGTCCGTTTTTTTAGATCGGCCCACAAATTCTCAATTGGATTTAGATCTGGACTCTGAGCAGGGGTATCAAACACCGTTTTACAGTTGTACAGTAGCCAGCACCTTACTGTGTTGGCCTTGTGCTTCGGGTCATTATCTTGGTAAAACTTGAATGTTGGTTTACCATCCCTATAAAACTCAAATTTGTGTGCACTAGCCACCAAATGTGTGCGTAGAATGTCTAGATATTGTTTAGCGTCCATAGTGTTCTCTATGAAGCACAACTCGCCCACCCCTTTGTTAGAGATGCACCCCCAAACCATTACGGAAAGTTTTCCAAACTTGACTGTTGGTATTATATTTTTTCTTTCAAGTGCTTTTAACGGCTTGCGCCACACTCTGCTGGGTCCATCATTATAATACAGCATCATTTTCGACTCGTCACAAAATATAGCCTCATCCCAATACGAGTTTGGCTGTCCTACGTGCGTTCTGGCGAATGTTAGGCGTCTATTTATGTGCTCAGCCGACATCAACGGTTTCTTCCGAGCAACTCTGGATGAGAAGTCATTCCTTTTGATGGCTCTGCGTACACTTTCCCGAGAAATAGTAATGCCACATTCCTCTTGAAGCTCACTGGCAAGCGTTCTGGTCGAAATTCTTGGGTTGGCGTCAATTTTTCGAGTCATAATCCGCTCTGCCCTGTCATTCAAAGCGCGAGGTCGTCCAGTTGCGGGCTTCGTCTGCAGTCTTCCCTCATTTTCTGCGCGACTTACAATGTTATAAACAGTTCGCCTCGAAATTGCGAACATTTTTGCTATTTCCTGGACCGTTTTCCCAATGGAATGGTTGAAGTATACTAGCTGTATCATATCAAATGATAAACGTTTTCCAGGCATTTTAAACTATTACAAAACTGTGTTCACGCTGCATTCACTCAAACGAAAAGTGATGAAATTAGTCAAAAACTGCATCAGCAACATATCTGTGTACGCAAAATTCCGAGAAAAACGGTAAATGCGAATAACGGAATATGTAGAAACTAGAATCAACGTTTGTGCAAACACTTTCGTGTCACTTGAATTTAATTCATTTTTTTGTTTTTGTTGTATATCTTATAAGCCATGAATGAATTTTGAATTTTTGTTAATTAATTTTAAAAGATAATCGATTAAGTTACAATCTGAAAAAAAAAATAAATTGAAATCTTAACCATAGCCTGATTTCTAAGGCCTGGAAGTAAAAATTAATGAAAATTTTCCATTGTGAAAACACTTTCGTGTCAAACTGTATATGTGCAATGTGACATTAGTAGGTATTTGGCAAATTTCGCGATCACATACAAGTGCTTCAGTAATTTCTTTATTATTTTTTTATTATTAATAACGTAAGTAAATAAGTAAAAGCGTAAGAGACAAGAAATATATAACATAATGTTGTAGTTGAGTAGAATTAACAAATGCCACTTGGGACGCATTTGATCGCTGAAGAGCGTGGTTATTGTTTTTTTTTTCCTTTTGATTAGATCTATAAGTAAACAAGTTAGAAGGCTCTAGTCGGGAGAGCCCGACTAGAACATACCCTGAACCCAGTTGCAATAAATATATTTAATTTATATAAGACTTTGGTATACTGACTTAGCTTCAATCGATTAAGTTCAATATCTCCGGTGTTTCTCAACCGATTTGGACGAAATTTTCAGAATCGTTCTATCATTACCCATTTCTTCATCCCTCATTTTTAGATTTTCCAAATTCGATATTATGTGTATATCGGAAACCATAATAGTTATCGATAATTTGAAGCAAACTTGTTCTGCTCATGGTATAGGAGAACTTAAATACAAAATCAGAAGTCTCTAGCTCTTGTAGTCTCTGAGATCCACGCGTTCATACAGACAGACAG
The DNA here is from genome assembly GCA_030179655.1 of Scaptomyza flava. Lineage (NCBI taxonomy): Eukaryota > Metazoa > Arthropoda > Insecta > Diptera > Drosophilidae > Scaptomyza > Scaptomyza flava. Next base: position 972,046 of record JARNME010000273.1, read on the forward strand.
ACGGACAGACGGACAGACAGACGGACAGACGGACAGACGGACATGGCTATATTGTCTCGGCTGTTGATGCTGATCAAGAATATATATACTTTATAGGGTCGGAGATGCTTCCTTCTGCCTGTTACATACTTTTGCACAAAACCATTATACCCTTATTTACCCATTTTATGGGTTAAGGGTATAAAAAAAAAGTTTAAATACCTTCTGTTTTGGAATGTAAAAGAGTGGACTGTAATTATCTTTTTTGTAGGGTTTTATCTTTATTTTCTAACACGCTGCTCAATTTTTACACCTCTTTTATGCACACACTCTTCCTCTTCTCATTACAAGTGCATTGCGAACAATGATCGATCTATCGATCCAACTTATACATCGTCTGTTGGGGGCTACCAGATCGGTAGTCTCAAGAACAGCTGTTAGCTTAGGCTACTATTCTACCATATTTCTAACCATACCGGCCCCCCTGAACGCCGCGTTCAGTTAATTGGTAAAACTGCTATTTTGGTAATAGGACGCTTTTACTGCCCATGCGCAGTTTGAATAGTGACGACTCGAACGTTATTGTCCTCTCCTGGGTGAACTTCAATGATGCGTCCCATTATCCATTTGGCAGGAGGTAGATTTGGCTCCTTTAGAACCACGAGCATACCCACGCTTAGATTGGGCGTCTTCACTTGCCATTTCTTGCGCTCCTGTAGACTTGTTAGGTATTCTGTATGCCAGCGCTTCCAGAAACCCTGCACTATAGCTTGAAGTTGATTCCAACGATCCAATCGATTTATGTTGGTATTCAAATGCGATGGTTCTGCCAAGGCAGTATACGGTTGGCCCACTAGGAAATGTGCAGGCGTCAATGGATCCAGGCTGTCATCACCAGATGGTGCCAAGGGGCGTGAATTGAGGAGAGCTTCGATTTGTGCTAAGACAGTGTACAACTCCTCGAACGTAAGGGCTGCTCCTCCTACAACTCGGCGCAGATGTAGCTTAATAGAACGCACTCCCGATTGCGATCGAGCAACTTCTCGCATAGTATCCAGTTCACGTTTCGCTCCATGAAAGGTAGTTCCATTATCCGAATAGAGATCAGTAGAAATCGTCCTTCTTGAGCAGAAACGCTTGAATGCAGCAATGAATGCATTCGTGGTTAAGTCGCTAACGACTTCAAGATGTATGGCTTTTGTTGCCAAACATACAAAAATTGCAAACCATGCCTTGCCAATCTCCTTTATTGAGATAGGTCCAGCGTAATCAAGACCAGTGTGTTGAAAGCAGAGATTCTGATGAACTCGCGGTACAGGTAAATCAGCCAATATTTGCTGATTTGTACAGCGCCGTTGCATAAAACATTGCTTACAACGAAAGACTTCCTTCCGTATTAAGTTGCGCGCTCCCAGTATCCAAAATTGCTGACGAATGATGTGGAAGGATGAAAATTAGTTCTGTGAAAATATCGAATTAATAAACTCGCCAATGGTGATGACTTAGCCACTAAAACGGGGTGCTTTGCATTGAAATTCAAACTAGAGTTGTCAATGCGCCCTCCAACTCGCATCAACCCAGCTGAATCACAGAAAGGTGAAAGCTTCAATAAATTCGATCTGCTTGGTAACATCGTGTTCTTCAGGAGTGACTTATAGTCTTGCTTGAACTCCGTGTGTTGCATATGCTGCAGAAGTCGAGTTCGAGCATAGCGCAATTCCGGTGCTGTCAAAACGCTGCCTTGTATCCAATCCGGACATGGATACTTCAAATTTTTGTTGTGACCAAATTTACAACCTTTGTGTCTGTGGCAATGTTGATGAATGAAGCGAAATACATAGCTTAGAACCCGCACAAGATGGCTCCAAGATGAGAACTTGTTGCTCAATATGTTGAAAATATCCTGATCCACGTCAGACCTTTGTGCAACAAGAACCAGTTGCTGCGGCTTTGATTCCAATACATCCTCGGAAAATGCTTCAAATTCAGATCTTGTCTTTTCAGTTGGCCATTCTGGGCGTGGCAGTGATAGCCATGATGGTCCTGTCCACCAAAGAGTGTGCTCAAGTAACATGGATGGCGACAATCCGCGCGATGCACAATCAGCTGGGTTGTCTTCCGAACGTACATGATGCCAACAGCTCCTTGGATAATACTGTAAGATTTCCGCTGTCCTGTTGCAAACATAGGTATTCCATTTGCGAGCTGGTGCTGATAGCCAATGTAATTTTCCGAATTCCGATTTCCGAATCACTCCAACAGTGCATGCTAGCGATTGGAATGGTTAACGAATCCTTGATGAGTATTAATAACTTGGTTAAGAGATGAGCAGCATTCAGTTCAAGTCGTGGTATCGTAATAGGTTTAATAGGGGCTACACGTGTTTTGGCAGCAATCAAAGTGACAACGATGTCCGATTCTGTTACGACGCGACTATAAACCACAGCTCCAAATGCTTGTGATGATGCATCCGCAAATCCATGAAGTTCGATGGTTCGAGTTGCCCAACCAATGTGTCGAGGAACACGACAATTGGATAACAACGGAAGCTCCTTGGCTAGAATGAGCCATCGCCTTAGTATAGTTCCAGTTAATGCTTCTTCCCAATCTAAAGACGTTAGCCAGCATTCCTGGAATAGTATCTTGAGTAGTACAGTTGTTGGTGCAACCACTCCAAGGGGATCGTAAATCTTTGATAATTCCGATAAAAGTGTGCGCTTGGTTGGTTCCCGCTTGAGGTCAATGTTGTTCAGTTTGATGCCTAGCTCATCAGACTTTGGATTCCATAGTAATCCCAATGTTTTGACGAAGTGAGATACATGCTGGTCTTCATCCGCAAGTGGCTTGTATTCACAGTCTTGTTGAGGCAACATTCTCATTAATTCTTTACAATTCGAGCTCCATTTCCGAAGATTGAATTTCGCTTTGGCCAGTAATCCAATTAAATCGTCCTTGAGTTTGAGTACATCCTCGATCGCGTCGGCTCCTGAAGATATGTCATCCACGTAAGTATCGTATAACAAAGCATGGGCAGCCAATGGGTGCTGCTGTTGATAATCTTCAGCAAGCTGCTGTAGAACTCGAACTGCCGAAAAGGGTGACGGTGCTAATCCATAGGTGACCGTCAACAAGCGATTTGTCGAAGAGAATCTCCTTCCTCCTCACGCCACACTATACGTTGATAATCCGTGTGAGCCTTCGTTATTAGTATGCCCTGAAACATCTTCTCTATTTCAGCACATACCACATACTGATGTTGGCGATACCGTAGGCACACTCCAATCAAATCCCGTTGAATAGGCGGACCGATGTGCAATCGGACGTTAAGTGAGACGCCTGTAGCGTCCTTTACTGATCCGTCGAAGACCACGCGACACTTGGTGGTCGAACTTTCCGGTTTCAAAACAGCATGGTGAGCCAGGTAAACGCGCTTGTCAAGACTCTTGCTTTCCTGCTCCAAATCGATTTCTTCCATATGTCCTCGTGCAAGATAGTCCTTCATGAAATCAATATGCTGCCTTCGTATATCTGGGCAACGCCGAAATTTGCTTTCCTGAGATGTAAAACGTTTAACAGCTTGTGTTAGCGTCGAGTCATGAAAAGGTGGTGCGTCGTCTTTGAAGGGGTAGTTTACAATGTACGCGCCTTCACTAGTACGCTGGTGAGTGTTTACGAAATGTTGTTCTATTGGGTCGCTCGCGTCGATCGTCATCTTGCTTGGATGCACGTTCTCCATTTCCATAAATGCTCGCACCATTGAATCCAAATCCAATTGAGCATGGTGGGCTTGATGAGTAATCCTGATTCATTACTGTAGGGACAAGAGCCAACAATGACCCAGCCAAATAGTGTATTGACTGCTTGAAGGCTACCGTTTCCTATAGGTATACGTTCGCCTGAGTACAAATTCCATAGTTGATCAGACCCAATAATGACATCTATCGGACCTGGTGTAAGAAACGTAGGGTCTGCCAAAGTCAGTTCTGCTAGAGCTTCCCAAGCACAGGTGTTGACTTTCTGAGAGGGAACAGATGAGGTTAATGAATTCATAATAAAGGTGTCAATTTCAACAGAATCCTCAGTGACACGTGATAGTAGGTGCAGTTTGGTGCATCCCCGTGTGGTGCCTGCGTAATTGGCTGAGAGCCCAACTACAGAAATTCGTGCATGTGAGCGAGTGGCTCCGATGCGTCGTACAAATGCTTCGCTAGCCATCGTAATCGTAGATCCTGAATCCAAAAGTAGGCGACAAGTTGTAAGTTTGCCCCACTTGTTGATTACATTCGCAAGTATTGTTGGCATCAACGTCTGGGCTCGAGCCAGAAGAACCGTTCCTGTCGAGAAGTTTGAAATGCCTGCCATCGTTTGATGTGAATCCGTTGTATCGGTTGCAGAAGCCGGACATTGAGTAGTTGTGCGTCGATTCGCCTTTTCCGATCGTTGCGTATGTTGCGTCTGATGAAGAAGAGTATGATGTGTGCCTTGACATTCACGACATGTATACTTTGATGAACATATTCTGGCCGTATGACTTTGACCCAAACAATTGAAGCACAGATTATGGTTGCGTACAAATGCCCTGCGTTTCAGAAGCTCCATAGCCTTAAATTGTGTACAAGACGAGATTGTGTGTGGTAGCTTACACAATATACATTGCTTTCCATTAGGAGTTGATTCCTCGTTGGCAAGATTCACGGTGGCTGCACGCTTGCTCAGTGTCTGTCGAAATGGTTGGCACGATTCTATTGCATCACATCGGTGGAAGAGAAATTGTAAGAAGGTCTCAACGCTCACGTTGGTTGAGGTAGCCTCTTCACGCTCTGCCCAGGATTGTCGTGTTTCAATATCCAGTTTGTTCAATAAAATGTTGATGACCCACAAGTCACGGCCATTGCAGTCAAGCGCTCGCAATCCTCTTATAGTTTAATCTGCTCCGTCTGCCAGTTTTCGAAGAGAAGTTGTAATTGGTCCAGACCCGGTCTGCATAGTTAAGAACTTATTAATGAATGATCTTGCGATTAAATGCTTCTTATCATATCGTGCAACTAGTCTTTCCCATGCCTCCACAAAGTTTTCATCAGTCACTGCGATGTGTTTTACCAGACTGAGCGCGTCTCCAGCCAAGTACGACTTCAAATAATGAAATTTTTGGCACCTCGTAAAGCTTTCACGATTGCCGATAGATCCCTCAAACAGATCACAAAATTGTGGCCAATCCTCATAATTGCCGCTGAACGTGGGAATCTTTATTTTATCGTATCGAAAATCCCCGTTGTTTGCGCTGCGCACATGCTGCAAGAACTCCTTTTGTGATGTAACAAGCCGTTCCAAGTGATCTTGTGTTGCGTTAAGTGTCGAAGTGTGCATCTGCGCCGTCTTAGCCGCAGACACAGCAGCAGACAATTTGGCATGTGTCTCGTAGAATTTTGCTTCGTACTCCTGCACATCCTCTGGTTCCGCCCAATTCGCTTCCTCAGAATAGATGTACAGTTCTGCAGTATGTTGCGTAAATTTCTCGAATATGTCTGTCAAACATCGAAGTCGATATTCCAGAGTCTCCAAAGAAATTGTAGTCAAATCCAAAGCTGCCACGTGAGCGCGGGTTATTTTCCCTATTGCAATAACGACGTTGTGAATTGATTGCCTGCATTGTGAGGTCAGATACGAATTTTCACCCGCGTGTGAAAATACCCAGAGACAACAAGAAAATAAAGAATGCCGATCTCCAGCCGTCTTGATCCGTAGATCCAAATGATCATCTGCTACGCATCCGGTTCGAAGGACCAAAATGTTTTGGAATGTAAAAGAGTGGACTGTAATTATCTTTTTTGTAGGGTTTTATCTTTATTTTCTAACACGCTGCTCAATTTTTACACTTCTTTTTTGCACACACTCTTCCTCTTCTCATTACAAGTGCATTGCGAACAATGATCGATCTATCGATCCAACTTATACATCGTCTGTTGGGGGCTACCAGATCGGTAGTCTCAAGAACAGCTGTTAGCTTAGACTACTATTCTACCATATTTCTAACCACCTTCTATCATTTGAAATATATATTTTCCCATAAATTGTCGTGCACATATACTTATTTCCATGAGGTACATCAAACAAAAGGAAATAATGTCGAAAAAAATATAATGAAATTCATCAGGGAAATTTTTTTTAGCAATTAGCAAAACACAAAAATGATTTTTGTAATGATTTTTGGCCTTAAAAAGTTATATATTTGGCATAAGTAAATAAAATTTAAATGTTGGAATGTTGGGTTAACTAATCTCAACTAATATTCCAAAAATCAGAGCTATTGATGAATTTTAGAGATTGCTAGAGAAATTTAAAGTCTTCGAAATCTATTGGCGCGGAATTTTAGCTATTAAAAGTCACACTATATCAAACTGCTCTGCCGTAGCTCACATGCATACCTCGCTGCCTTCATTTGCAGCGTTAATTCGCTGTGTTAATTCGCTGGCGTAAGTCACTGCCGTGATTCACACAGATAGGCAGTCCAAAATTGAAATAGTATGTGGTTGTTGTACAACAATTGTCTCTGCTTGCAAACGAATATGATGGTATTGGTGTTGCGGCAGATAAAAGTGGTTGTCAAAGACGAAGTCTCGCTCGTGAATTAAAGAACGCTGTCTGTTGCGCTGCATTCGCTTTGATTTGTTCGCGCTTAGAACCAGAGAAGCAACCGACTGAGACGGTCGAGTTATGCGGTTCTGTGGCTTATGTTATGCCCACAAAAACCACAATAGAAAATACTGTAACGTACAAGATTATTTATTTGTAGGTGCAGGGTTTCTGGGTTGGCAATTATTAATATATTTAGTTATAATAGAGAATAATGGGTTGGCAATAATTAAATTTAGCTATACTAAAAAGTGTGAGTTTGTGTGCATTCACAAAAGAACAAAACACATATGCACCAAACGAATGATTAATGTTGGATACCCTAATAAAATATATGTGCTATTGTGGATATGTAGCTATAGAATATATTTGCAATAATTGCATCTTTTGATTATTTTGGTTAGCAAAGGTTGGCGTTAGCACACAATTGAGAAATAAATAATTAAATAAAATAAAATAAAATAAATAAATAAAAACAGTTTAATAACATATCATCTTCCAACATTATAAGAGTATCCAACATTTATCATTCGTCTAGTGAATTCTGTATTGAGTCGTTTGTGAAAACACACACACACACACACACACACAATCTTACAGACAAACATAGCGTACTTATTTAACAAGAGAATGAACTGACGAATGATAAACCCATTTTCAAAAAGTAAACTCAAATTCAATAAAATAGTATTTTTGTTCCAGCAAACGTGCTCATAGCAATAATGCAGGTACAAACACACCAACAAAAAGGTCTTAAAATATCGCCCGTGAGTTCCAAGACTCATTGATAGTGGTTTAGTGGTATAGTGGTATGGTGAATGCAAGTTTAAGGCCTGTACGCAGATGCCCCGTACAGCGCCCGAAGTGTAATACTTGAGTTTTACGACCGTAACAACAAGTGTTGAAAAAAGCACATATTGTGGCGGTAGGCTAATAACTTTCTCTAAATAAATCGGAAATGCAGCTGTGTTTTGTATATTTGAATTCAAAATAAAGAGTCACGATCAACGCGCTTCTCTTGTTTATGAGTGCAACTTATGCCCTGCTGCTGGCGGTTGTTAAAAAAAGACAGGCTGCAAAACCAAAAAGAATTTTAGTGAACCTTTATTTGATGGGCAGAGCTGAGATTACCAAAGATTATGCTCAACATAACCGAAACCACTCAAAAGACTCAAATCAAATTCACCTTACAGATCTATACCCTGTAATAGATCAGTGGCCGTACAATCCAACTTATATGTTATTTAAATTGTATCTCATTATTAAAATATGTCGCAGCATTGACTGCCAAAACAATAGGTATGGTTCTATTGGAGCCTGAATTAGGTGAATTTCGTTAATATTTTTCGAAAAATTTATAAGCTGGCTTTTGCCCGACATGTTGTTGCTGCTGTACGCTATTTTCTACCGTAACATTTTAACATAATATTTTAACATTTTCATTGTTCAACACTACCGTACGGCCAGTAGCGAACAGAGCTGCATACCGAAAATGTTATTACGTTACAGACGCTGCACGAGACCATTTTTGTTGTATGAAGTTTTTACTGTACGGGCGCTGTACGGGCACCTGCGTACAGGCTTTTATATGCAATCATTGAAATTGTAGCAATTGTAGATATTGAAATTGTAGATAAGTGATGATGACCCCCCAAAAACTGCATCCCCAATGCCGCCCTAGCAGCCCAAGCTGCCACGACGCTTCGTCAAAAACGGGAATGCGTGTATCTTCCAGAGCTGTGGAGCTAGAGACACCAAATTTGGTAGGAAGATAGCTGGCAACGACCTCCAAAAACGGCTTCCACATTTTGATGCAGATCCAGGTGGAATGTCAATTGACATTCCGCATAGATATGCAGCCAAAATTTGGACCACCCATACCGCCCCAGCCCCTCTTTACACAGCTCTTACAAACTTTGAGCTAGAGTCACCAAATTTGGAAGGAAGATAGCTTGTGGCATCCCCATCTGCATTGTAGAATCTTTAAGGCAGCGAACATCCCTGCCGCATTCGTACCCATTTGTATAATACTGGTGACGAGTACACCGCAGTCGGTTTCGTCCGACTGCAACGTACCCACTAGTTTTTGTTTGCAACTGACGCTCAAGCTGATCTTGTTCATGTACAACCCTGGCACAGAAGTATTTATGTATGAAAATTTAATTGTGACCGAATATCTTAATGAAATTTCAACATTTTGAAAAAATCAGTCATGACCGCATATACCTCATGGAAATAAGTATATGTGCACAAAATTTTTTGTCTATATCTCTTTGAAAAGTAACGGTACATTTATTTTTATACCCTTAACCCATAAAATGGGTAAATAAGGGTATAATGGTTTTGTGCAAAAGTATGTAACAGGCAGAAGGAAGCATCTCCGACCCTATAAAGTATATATATTCTTGATCAGCATCAACAGCCGAGACGATATAGCCATGTCCGTCTGTCTGTCTGTCTGTCCGTCTGTCCGTCTGAGCGTCTGTCCGTCTGTCCGTCTGTATGAACGCGTGGATCTCAGAGACTACAAGAGCTAGAGACTTCTGATTTTGTATTTAAGTTCTCCTATACCATGAGCAGAACCAGTTTGCTTCAAATTATCGATAACTATTCTGGTTTCCGATATACACATGGAATCGATAACAATAAAATATCGAATTTGGAAAATCTAAAAATGAGGGTTGAAGTAATGGATAATGATAGAACTTTTCTGAAAATTTCGTCAAAATCGGTTGAGAAACACCGGAGATATTGAACTTAATCGATGGAAGCTAAGCCAGTATACCAAAGTCTTATATAAATTAAATATATTTATTGCAACTGGGTTCAGGGTATCTTCTAGTCGGGCTCTCCCGACTAGAGCCTTCTTACTTGTTCTGTTTGAGCCTACTGAAAGAATTGTTTTGCAAAGTTCCTCTTTCGTCACCATTCGCGGTACCGTTATCATAAATTTGTGTGGCATCGGGCAATTTTCATAGGAAAGAAGTATATTATGTGCGGTGGCTGCAATAGCGCCCGCGGTAATAACGCCCGCGGGCGTTATTTCACTCAAAAAAGTGTTAGAACGCCCGCGGGCGTTATTAAAAAAAAAAAAATGAAATGAGGCACACGAAAATTGTGAAATAAAGTCCGCGTATGTTATTACACAAAAAGAGTGCAATAACGCCCGCGGGCGTTATTGCAAAAAAAAATGAAATAAGGCCCGCGAATCTTATTTCACAATTTTCGTGGGCATTATTTCACAAAAAAACAAGCAAGAAGGCTCTAGTCGGGAGAGCCCGACTAGAAGATACCCTGAACCCAGTTGCAATAAATATATTTAATTTATATAAGACTTTGGTATACTGGCTTAGCTTCCATCGATTAAGTTCAATATCTCCGGTGTTTCTCAACCGATTTTGACGAAATTTTCAGAAAAGTTCTATCATTATCCATTACTTCAACCCTCATTTTTAGATTTTCCAAATTCGATATTTTATTGTTATCGATTTCATGTGTATATCGGAAACCAGAATAGTTATCGATAATTTGAAGCAAACTTGTTCTGCTCATGGTATAGGAGAACTTAAATACAAAATCAGAAGTCTCTAGCTCTTGTAGTCTCTGAGATCCACGCGTTCATACAGACGGACAGACGGACAGACGCTCAGACGGACAGACGGACAGACAGACAGACAGACGGACATGGCTATATCGTCTCGGCTGTTGATGCTGATCAAGAATATATATACTTTATAGGGTCGGAGATGCTTCCTTCTGCCTGTTACATACTTTTGCACAAAACCATTATACCCTTATTTACCCATTTTATGGGTTAAGGGTATAAAAATAAATGTACCGTTACTTTTCAAAGAGATATAGACAAAAAATTTTGTGCACATATACTTATTTCCATGAGGTATATGCGGTCATGACTGATTTTTTCAAAATGTTGAAATTTCATTAAGATATTCGGTCACAATTAAATTTTCATACATAAATACTTCTGTGCCAGGGTTGTACATGAACAAGATCAGCTTGAGCGTCAGTTGCAAACAAAAACTAGTGGGTACGTTGCAGTCGGACGAAACCGACTGCGGTGTACTCGTCACCAGTATTATACAAATGGGTACGAATGCGGCAGGGATGTTCGCTGCCTTAAAGATTCTACAATGCAGATGGGGATGCCACAAGCTATCTTCCTTCCAAATTTGGTGACTCTAGCTCAAAGTTTGTAAGAGCTGTGTAAAGAGGGGCTGGGGCGGTATGGGTGGTCCAAATTTTGGCTGCATATCTATGCGGAATGTCAATTGACATTCCACCTGGATCTGCATCAAAAATGTGGAAGCCGTTTTTGGAGGTCGTTGCCAGCTATCTTCCTACCAAATTTGGTGTCTCTAGCTCCACAGCTCTGGAAGATACACGCATTCCCGTTTTTGACGAAGCGTCGTGGCAGCTTGGGCTGCTAGGGCGGCATTGGGGATGCAGTTTTTGGGGGGTCATCATCACTTATCTACAATTTCAATATCTACAATTGCTACAATTTCAATGATTGCATATAAAAGCCTGTACGCAGGTGCCCGTACAGCGCCCGTACAGTAAAAACTTCATACAACAAAAATGGTCTCGTGCAGCGTCTGTAACGTAATAACATTTTCGGTATGCAGCTCTGTTCGCTACTGGCCGTACGGTAGTGTTGAACAATGAAAATGTTAAAATATTATGTTAAAATGTTACGGTAGAAAATAGCGTACAGCAGCAACAACATGTCGGGCAAAAGCCAGCTTATAAATTTTTCGAAAAATATTAACGAAATTCACCTAATTCAGGCTCCAATAGAACCATACCTATTGTTTTGGCAGTCAATGCTGCGACATATTTTAATAATGAGATACAATTTAAATAACATATAAGTTGGATTGTACGGCCACTGATCTATTACAGGGTATAGATCTGTAAGGTGAATTTGATTTGAGTCTTTTGAGTGGTTTCGGTTATGTTGAGCATAATCTTTGGTAATCTCAGCTCTGCCCATCAAATAAAGGTTCACTAAAATTCTTTTTGGTTTTGCAGCCTGTCTTTTTTTAACAACCGCCAGCAGCAGGGCATAAGTTGCACTCATAAACAAGAGAAGCGCGTTGATCGTGACTCTTTATTTTGAATTCAAATATACAAAACACAGCTGCATTTCCGATTTATTTAGAGAAAGTTATTAGCCTACCGCCACAATATGTGCTTTTTTCAACACTTGTTGTTACGGTCGTAAAACTCAAGTATTACAGTTCGGGCGCTGTACGGGGCATCTGCGTACAGGCCTTAAACTTGCATTCACCATACCACTATACCACTAAACCACTATCAATGAGTCTTGGAACTCACGGGCGATATTTTAAGACCTTTTTGTTGGTGTGTTTGTACCTGCATTATTGCTATGAGCACGTTTGCTGGAACAAAAATACTATTTTATTGAATTTGAGTTTACTTTTTGAAAATGGGTTTATCATTCGTCAGTTCATTCTCTTGTTAAATAAGTACGCTATGTTTGTCTGTAAGATTGTGTGTGTGTGTGTGTGTTTTCACAAACGACTCAATACAGAATTCACTAGACGAATGATAAATGTTGGATACTCTTATAATGTTGGAAGATGATATGTTATTAAACTGTTTTTATTTATTTATTTTATTTTATTTTATTTAATTATTTATTTCTCAATTGTGTGCTAACGCCAACCTTTGCTAACTAAAATAATCAAAAGATGCAATTATTGCAAATATATTCTATAGCTACATATCCACAATAGCACATATATTTTATTAGGGTATCCAACATTAATCATTCGTTTGGTGCATATGTGTTTTGTTCTTTTGTGAATGCACACAAACTCACACTTTTTAGTATAGCTAAATTTAATTATTGCCAACCCATTATTCTCTATTATAACTAAATATATTAATAATTGCCAACCCAGAAACCCTGCACCTACAAATAAATAATCTTGTACGTTACAGTATTTTCTATTGTGGTTTTTGTGGGCATAACATAAGCCACAGAACCGCATAACTCGACCGTCTCAGTCGGTTGCTTCTCTGGTTCTAAGCACGAACAAATCAAAGCGAATGCAGCGCAACAGACAGCGTTCTTTAATTGACGAGCGAGACTTCGTCTTTGACAACCACTTTTATCTGCCGCAACACCAATACCATCATATTCGTTTGCAAGCAGAGACGCCCGCGGGCGTTATTACAAAAAAAAAAAATGAAATGAGGCACACGAAAATTGTGAAATAAAGTCCGCGTATGTTATTACACAAAAAGAGTGCAATAAAGCCCGCGGGCGTTATTGCAAAAAAAATGAAATAAGGCCCGCGAATCTTATTTCACAATTTTCGTGGGCATTATTTCACAAAAAAACAAGTAAGAAGGCTCTAGTCGGGAGAGCCCGACTAGAAGATACCCTGAACCCAGTTGCAATAAATATATTTAATTTATATAAGACTTTGGTATACTGGCTTAGCTTCCATCGATTAAGTTCAATATCTCTGATGTTTCTCAACGGATTTGGACGAAATTTTCAGAAAAGTTCTATCATTATCCATTACTTCAACCCTCATTTTTAGATTTTCCAAATTCGATATTTTATTGTTATCGATTCCATGTGTATATCGGAAACCAGAATAGTTATCGATAATTTGAAGCAAACTTGTTCTGCTCATGGTAAAGGAGAACTTAAATCCAAAATCTGAAGTCTCTAGCTCTTGTAGTCTCTGAGATCCACGCGTTCATACAGACGGACAGACGGACATGGCTATATCGTCTCGGCTGTTGATGCTGATCAAGAATATATATACTTTATAGGGTCGGAGATGCTTCCTTCTGCCTGTTACATACTTTTGCACAAAACCATTATACCCTTATTTACCCATTTTATGGGTTAAGGGTATAAAAAATGCAATAACACCCGCGGGCGTTATTACAAAAAAAATTTGAAATAAGGCCCACGAAAATTGTGAAATAAAGTCCGCGTATGTTATTACACAAAAAAAGTGCAATAACGCCCACAATATTTTAAAATATGCAAAATTTGTCTTATCTCTGATAACAAGTAGGGGTAATTTAACAGTTATTCGGTGTTTTACATTGAACACATACTGATTTTCGTCTCTGCTTTGAATTGATGTTCATAAATTTGGCAGTTTAGAATTGATCTTAAACTGAGTCGCAAGTGATGGAGCTGCAAAACAAAAAATTTTCTTTCGTTGCTGGTTTTCGAAAAACCTCAAAATTATTATTTTTGACTGATGAAAATCAATTATTTAAGTTAAAAGGTGGTGTAACAAAAAGTGGTACACGTTATATATGTTATATAGAAAAGTGTGGTGTGACAGTTAATCTGTTAAACAATGTATGCAGCCAACTCAGTTTAAACCACTATCATAACCATGCGCCACCAGAAGACCTTATTAAAAGGCTTAAGCTTTTAAATGATGTCAAATCCCAATGTGAAGCAAAAAGCCTAAAAAGAGAAAGTGTTAAAGAAATATTTGACGAAGCATGCCAGAATTCTAGAGAAGCTTCATCTTGGGTGCACTTCCCTAAAGTTCGAAGGCAACTTTATAATATTAGAAAAGAGAAAATGCCTAAAAATCCAACAACACCTGTCGAAACCAAAGAGTTTTTTGACAATAAGATTTATCTGGCGGAATATGGCTTATCCAAGCACAACAACCAACCTTTCTATAAACACACAATTGTGGAAGATGATTTTGCCTACTCTGTATTTGCATCGCCAATCATATTGGAAATCATACCGAAAATTAAGGGCGAACGGTGTTATTTGATTGATGGAACTTTTGATATAGTGCCATCGTGCGGATATAAGCAATTGCTTATAATTCATTTTCAATTTCTTCACCAGGTAAGTAAATATAAATTGCGTTTTTAACATCATATAACATTTTGAAATTTTTTAAGACTTTTCCATTCATCTTTATTCTGATGTCCAACAAATCCGCAAGAGCTTATCAACACCTTTTTGGTTTCATTAATCAAAATATTTTAAAATTGGAGCCGCACAGTTTTATGACTGACTACGAGTTGGGTCTCCGAAAGGCATTGAAAACAGTATTCCCATCTGTGATTCTAAAGGGCTGCTGGTTCCATTATTGCCAAGCTTTAAGAAGAAAGATTTTAAAAATAAAAGGATTTGGAAAATTGTTAAAAAAGAATCAGGAATGCTACATCTGGTTCCGGTCTTTTCAAATTTTGCCATTGATTAAACCAAACCAAATTGAAGAAATGGTTTTGAAACACAAAAATGATTTTCAAAATCTACCCAAGGTCTGCCACAGTGATCTAAAAAAATTCATAAAATATTATGAAAAGGAATGGATGATTAAGGTAAGAAAAAAGTTTTAAATATAACATAAAATATAACATTAAATTTTTATAGATTACACCTTCCGCATTTTCGGTTTATGGAGAAAATTTGAAAACTACCAGCTCTTTGGAGTCTTTTAACTCCATATTAGCCAGAAAAGTAAAATAACATGGAAATTTTTTTGAATTTCTAAAAGCTTTGCAGGATACCGATTTTTGTACAGCAGAAAAACTGAAGAACGCAACAGATGGGGTAATGGATGCGCTACCTAAAAAGCGAAAAATGCAACAGACCCGGGAAAACCGCTTACAAAGTTTAACAGCAGATCTAATGGTGGGAAAAATATCACTTGAATATTTTTTTAAGTGCATGACCAACAGGCAAAACGATATTTTGGAATGGGACTTAAAACTACCTAAAGAAAACGAAGAAGTCGATGCGAGTGAAGTCGTCGAACAGGACGACTTGGAGGATCCGGACGATAATTTTGGACTCAGTCAAATGATTGATGTCTTGATGTGCATTATTTGCACCGAACACCCAAGAGACATCTTGCTCTCCCCATGCAACCATTTTAAAATTTGTGAGCAATGTTGCACATCTTTAATTGAGAAATCTAAAAAAAATAAGTCCGAGCTGCTCTGCCCATATTGCAGGCAAATCGAAGAAAATAATTTAAAAATTTTTCAATAGTTTTGTTAATTGATTTGGAAGGCAATTATCCTATAATTCTTTGAATAATTTTTCAATGCCACTTTCAGAATTCACTTATTATAGATACATAAGTAATAATCTCGAAAGGCAAGAAGCCCAATTAATAAATTTCATCCTTAAAACTTTTTCATTAACTAATTTGGCCTTTTTAATTTTTTTTAGAAATTTGTCATTCATGCATATAGTGTGATCTGCTCCGGAACATAGCAAACAGTGCCTTAGCAGTGGCGTGAGCCACTGCTTTTACGGCGTTTGAAAGTTTTTACGGCATTTTAAACTTCTTAATGCCGTAAAAGCAGTGGCTCACGCTACTGCTAAGACACTGTTTGCTATGTTCCGGAGCAAATCACAATGTATTTTTTATGGGGGTGTGCAATAACGCCTAGTGCAATAACGTCTGCAGGCGTTTGAGTTTACGATCTAGGGAATTCAACGATTACTCCGGCAACAAGGTCTGAAGATTGATTCTTGAAGAACTCGAAATAATAAGAAAATTATTAGTAATACAAATCATTTGTCGCAGGCAAAAAATTTTTTTAACAAAAATCGCGCGATTTTTGTAAAAAAAAATGTTTGCCTGCGGCGCTTTTTTTCTATCACGTCTAATTCTTTTCCGCGCTCATTTTTTCCCTACATACACATTCTTGGAAAACACCATTAATGATTTCGTGAATCAAAACAAGTTGTTAAAAAAAAACCAACAATATTGGCACTCTTTTTCTACCGACGTAATTGTTTAGTATACAAAACACAGCTGCATTTCCGATTTATTTAGAGAAAGTTATTAGACTACCGCCACAATCTGTGCTTTTTTCAACACTTTTTGTTACGGTCGTAAAAATCAAGTACTACAGTTCGGGCGCTGTACGGGGCATCTGCGTACAGGCCTTAAGCTGGCATTCACCATACCACTATACCATTATCAGTGAGTGTTGGAACTCACGGGCGATGTTTTAAGACCTGTTTGTTGGTGTGTTTGTACCTGCATTATTGCTATGAGCACGTTTGCTGGAACAAAAATTCTATTTTATTGAATTTGAGTTTACTTTTTGAAAATGGGTTTATCATTCGTCAGTTCATGCGCTATGTTTTTCTGTAAGTTTGTGTGTGTGTGTGTGTGTATTCACAAACGACTCAATACAGATTTCACTAGACGAATGATAAATGTTGGATACTCTTATAATGTTGGAAGATGATATGTTATTAAACTGTTTTTATTTATTTATTTTATTTTATTTTATTTAATTATTTATTTCTCAATTGTGTGCTAACGCCAACCTTTGCTAACCAAAATAATCAAAATATGCAATTATTGCAAATATATTCTATATCTACATATCCACAATAGCACATATATTTTATTAGGGTATCCAACATTAATCAATCGTTTGGTGCATATGTGTTTTGTTCTTTTGTGAATGCACACAAACTCACACTTTTTAGTATAGCTAATTTTAATTATTGCCAACCCATTATTCTCTATTATAACTAAATATATTAATAATTGCCAACCCAGAAACCCTGCACCTACAAATAAATAATCTTGTACGTTACAGTATTTTCTATTGTGGTTTTTGTGGGCATAACATAAGCCGCAGAACCGCATAACTCGACCGTCTCAGTCGGTTGCTTCTCTGGTTCTAAGCACGAACAAATCAAAGCGAATGCAGCGCAATAGACAGCGTTCGTTAATACACGAGCGAGACTTCGTCTTTGACAACCACTTTTATCTGCCGCAACACCAATACCATCATATTCGTTTGCAAGCAGAGACAATTGTTGTACAACAACCACATACTATTTCAATTTTGGACTGCCTATCTGTGTGAGTCACAGCAGTGACTTACGCCAGCGAATTAACACAGCGAATTAACGCTGCAAATGAAGGCAGCGAGGTATGCATGTGAGCTACGGCAGAGCAGTTCGATATAGTGTGACTTTTAATAGCTAAAATTCCGCGCCAATAGATTTCGAAGACTTTAATTTTCTCTAGCAATCTCTAAAATTCATCAATAGTTCTGATTTTTGGAATATTAGTTGAGATTAGTTAACCCAACATTCCAGCATTTAAATTTTATTTACTTATGCCAAATATATAACTTTTTAAGGCCAAAAATCAGTACAAAAATCATTTTTGTGTTTTGCTAATTGCTAAAAAAAAGTTCCCTGATGAATTTCTTTATATTTTTTTCGACATTATTTCCTTTTGTTTGATGTACCTCATGGAAATAAGTATATGTGCACGACAATTTATGGGAAAATATATATTTTAAATGATAGAAGGTATTTAAACTTTTTTTTATACTCGATACCGAAGATAAAGAGTATATTGGGTTTGTGCAATGTCCGTCATGGTGTCCGTCCGTCCGTCCGTCTGTATGTTCGCAACTTTTTTCCACACCCTTCAAGCTAGAGACTTGAAACTTTCCAATTCTTTTTATCTATGGGATAGTAAATTAAAGTGTCAAGATGGGGGTTCTACGATTACTGGGGGGGCTGGCAAATCGATAAATTCGATAACTCAAAACCGATAAGTCCACATATTTCGCACATCCTTACAGCTAGAACTACCAAATTTGGAGGGAAGATAGCTAATAGCAACCCCAAAAAAACCAAATAAAAATTTTTGGAGCCACGCCCACCCATTCCGCTCCCAGCCCCCCCGAAGTTTAAAGTAAAAAAGCCTATAACTCCCACAGTTTTTGAGCTAGAGCCACCAAATTTGGTGCCAAGAAAGGCGATGATGACCTCCAAAAACTGAATCAAAACTTTGGATGCCACGCCCACAAATACCACCCTAGCCGCCCCAAGCTGCCCCAACGCTTTGACAAAAACGGGAATGCGTGTATCTTCCAAAGTAAAGGAGCTAGAGCCACCAAATTTGGTAGGAAGATAGCTGGCAACGACCCCCAACAATCTGCATCAAAGTTTTGGAGCCACGCCAAACCATTCCGCCCCCCTTTCCCCACCTTTTACAAACTTTTAGCTAGAGCCACCAAATTTGGTATGAAGATAGCAATTGACATTCCACATAGATCGGCATCAGAACTCTGGATGCCACGCCCACCCATACCACCCCCAGCCCCCCTCTCCCCACTTTTAACAATTTTCGAGCTAGAGTCACCAAATTTGGTATGAAGATAGCAATTGACATTTCGCAAAGATTTGCAGTAAAAATTTAGATGCCACACCCACCCATACCGCCCCCAGCCCCTCTTTCCCCACCTTTTACAAACTTCAAGCTAGAGTCACCAAATTTGGTATGAAGATAGCAATTGACATTTCGCAAAGATCTGCAGTAAAAATTTAGATGCCACACCCACCCATACCGCCCCCAGCCCCCCTTTCAACAGCTCTTAATAACTTTCTGCTAGAGTCACAAAATTTGGAAAGAAGATAGTTGGTGGCATCCCCATCTGCATCGGATAATCTTTAAGGCATCGTACACCCCTGCCCCATCCGTACCCCTTTGCAATCAGGCCTCTTTTTACCTGTTTTAATACCGGTATCGAGTATGCCGCAGTCGGTTGCGTCCGACTGCAACGTTTCCACTTGTTTACTTATAAATCTAATCAAAAGGAACAAAAAACAATAACCACGATCTTCAGCGGTCAAATGCGTCCCAAGTAGCATTTTTAAATTCTACTCAACAACAAAATTATGTTATATATTTCTAGTCTCTTACGCTTTTACTTATTTACTTACGTTATTAATAATAAAAAATAATAAAGAAATCACTGAAGCACTTGTATGTGATCGCGAAATTTGCCAAATACCTACGCCCGCGGGTGTTATTACAAAAAAAAATGATATAAGGCTCACGAAAATTGTGAAATAAAGTCCGCGGGTGTTATTGCAAAAAAAAATGAATTAAGGCCCGCGAATCTTATTTCACAATTTTCGTGGCCGTTATTTCACAAAAACAATGCAATAACGCCCGCAATATATATAAAAAATGGGTGTATGCAATAACACTTTTTAACTTAATTCAATTTTAATTGTTTTACTTTTATAACCATTTAAAAAAAAATTTTTTTTTTATTTTATTAAAATACATAATTCATAATACCTATTAAATACAATATTAAACTATGTATGTAGATCGTGGCACGTCTACGATTACTCCGGCGCCAAGATCTGAAGATTGATTCTTGTAGAGCTCGAAAAAATAAGACGAAAATATTAAGAACTAATTTAACGATAACTCGCTTGGCTATCGAGATATAGCATTATTTGCGAACCATAGGCCTTATATTTTTCTAAACAATTACGTCGGTAGAAAAAGAGTGCCAATATTGTTGGTTTTTTTTTAACAACTTGTTTTGATTCACGAAATCATTAATGGTGTTTTCCAAGAATGTGTATGTAGGGAAAAAATGAGCGCGGAAAAGAATTAGAATTAAATCGCGCGATTTTTGTAAAAAAAAATGTTTGCCTGCGGCGCTTTTTTTCTATCACGTCTAATTCTTTTCCGCGCTCATTTTTTCCCTACATACACATTCTTGGAAAACACCATTAATGATTTCGTGAATCAAAACAAGTTGTTAAAAAAAAACCAACAATATTGGCACTCTTTTTCTACCGACGTAATTGTTTAGAAAAATATAAGGCCTATGGTTCGCAAATAATGCTATATCTCGATAGCCAAGCGAGTTATCGATAAATTAGTTCTTAATATTTTCGTCTTATTTTTTCGAGTTCTACAAGAATCAATCTTCAGATCTTGGCGCCGGAGTAATCGTAGACGTGCCACGATCTACATACATAGTTTAATATTGTATTTAATAGGTATTATGAATTATGTATTTTAATAAAATAAAAAAAAAAAAATTTTTTTAAATGGTTATAAAAGTAAAACAATTAAAATTGAATTAAGTTAAAAAGTGTTACTGCATACACCCATTTTTTATATATATTGCGGGCGTTATTGCATTTTTTTGTGAAATAACGGCCACGAAAATTGTGAAATAAGATTCGCGGGCCTTATTTCATTTTTTTTTTTGCAATAACACCCGCGGACTTTATTTCACAATTTTCGTGAGCCTTATTTCATTTTTTTTTGTAATAACACCCGCGGGCGTAGGTATTTGGCAAATTTCGCGATCACATACAAGTGCTTCAGTGATTTCTTTATTATTTTTTATTATTAATAACGTAAGTAAATAAGTAAAAGCGTAAGAGACTAGAAATATATAACATAATTTTGTTGTTGAGTAGAATTTAAAAATGCTACTTGGGACGCATTTGACCGCTGAAGATCGTGGTTATTGTTTTTTGTTCCTTTTGATTAGATTTATAAGTAAACAAGTGGAAACGTTGCAGTCGGACGCAACCGACTGCGGCATACTCGATACCAGTATTAAAACAGGTAAAAAGAGGCCTGATTGCAAAGGGGTACGGATGGGGCAGGGGTGTACGATGCCTTAAAGATTATCCGATGCAGATGGGGATGCCACCAACTATCTTCCTTCCAAATTTGGTGACTCTAGCAGAAAGTTAGTAAGAGCTGTTGAAAGGGGGGCTGGGGGCGGTATGGTATTTTTACTGCAGATCTTTGCGAAATGTCAATTGCTATCTTCATACCAAATTTGGTGACTCTAGCTTGAAGTTTGTAAAAGGTGGGGAAAGAGGGGCTGGGGGCGGTATGGGTGGGTGTGGCATCTAAATTTTTACTGCAAATCTTTGCGAAATGTCAATTGCTATCTTCATACCAAATTTGGTGACTCTAGCTCGAAAATTGTTAAAAGTGGGGAGAGGGGGGCTGGGGGTGGTATGGGTGGGCGTGGCAACCAAAGTTTTGATGCCGATCTGTTCGGAATGTCAATTGCTATCTTCATACCAAATTTGGTGACTCTAGCTCGAAAATTGTAAAAAGTGGGGAGAGGGGGGCTGGGGGTGGCATGGGTGGGCGTGACATCCAAATTTTTGCTGCAGATCTATGTGGAATGTCAATTGCTATCTTCATACCAAATTTGGTGACTCTAGCTAAAAGTTTGTAAAAGGTGGGGAAAGGGGGGCGGAATGGTTTGGCGTGGCTCCAAAACTTTGATGCAGATTGTTGGGGGTCGTTGCCAGCTATCTTCCTACCAAATTTGGTGGCTCTAGCTCCTTTACTTTGGAAGATACACGCATTCCCGTTTTTGTCAAAGCGTTGGGGCAGCTTGGGGCGGCTAGGGTGGTATTTGTGGGCGTGGCATCCAAAGTTTTGATTCAGTTTTTGGAGGTCATCATCGCCTTTCTTGGCACCAAATTTGGTGGCTCTAGCTCAAAAACTGTGGGAGTTATAGGCTTTTTTACTTTAAACTTCGGGGGGGCTGGGAGCGGAATGGGTGGGCGTGGCTCCAAAAATTTTTATTTGGTTTTTTTGGGGTTGCTATTAGCTATCTTCCCTCCAAATTTGGTAGTTCTAGCTGTAAGGATGTGCGAAATATGTGGACTTATCGGTTTTGAGTTATCGAATTTATCGATTTGCCAGCCCCCCCAGTAATCGTAGAACCCCCATCTTGACACTTTAATATACTATCCCATAGATAAAAAGAATTGGAAAGTTTCAAGTCTCTAGCTTGAAGGGTGTGGAAAAAAGTTGCGAACATACAGACGGACGGACGGACGGACACCATGACGGACATTGCACAAACCCAATATACTCTTTATCTTCGGTATCGAGTATAAAAAAAAGTTTAAATACCTTCTATCATTTAAAATATATATTTTCCCATAAATTGTCGTGCACATATACTTATTTCCATGAGGTACATCAAACAAAAGGAAATAATGTCGAAAAAAATATAAAGAAATTCATCAGGGAAATTTTTTTTAGCAATTAGCAAAACACAAAAATGATTTTTGTACTGATTTTTGGCCTTAAAAAGTTATATATTTGGCATAAGTAAATAAAATTTAAATGCTGGAATGTTGGGTTAACTAATCTCAACTAATATTCCAAAAATCAGAGCTATTGATGAATTTTAGAGATTGCTAGAGAAATTTAAAGTCTTCGAAATCTATTGGCGCGGAATTTTAGCTATTAAAAGTCACACTATATCGAACTGCTCTGCCGTAGCTCACATGCATACCTCGCTGCCTTCATTTGCAGCGTTAATTCGCTGTGCTAATTCGCTGGCGTAAGTCACTGCCGTGACTCACACAGATAGGCAGTCCAAAATTGAAATAGTATGTGGTTGTTGTACAACAATTGTCTCTGCTTGCAAACGAATATGATGGTATTGGTGTTGCGGCAGATAAAAGTGGTTGTCAAAGACGAAGTCTCGCTCGTGTATTAACGAACGCTGTCTATTGCGCTGCATTCGCTTTGATTTGTTCGTGCTTAGAACCAGAGAAGCAACCGACTGAGACGGTCGAGTTATGCGGTTCTGCGGCTTATGTTATGCCCACAAAAACCACAATAGAAAATACTGTAACGTACAAGATTATTTATTTGTAGGTGCAGGGTTTCTGGGTTGGCAATTATTAATATATTTAGTTATAATAGAGAATAATGGGTTGGCAATAATTAAAATTAGCTATACTAAAAAGTGTGAGTTTGTGTGCATTCACAAAAGAACAAAACACATATGCACCAAACGATTGATTAATGTTGGATACCCTAATAAAATATATGTGCTATTGTGGATATGTAGATATAGAATATATTTGCAATAATTGCATATTTTGATTATTTTGGTTAGCAAAGGTTGGCGTTAGCACACAATTGAGAAATAAATAATTAAATAAAATAAAATAAAATAAATAAATAAAAACAGTTTAATAACATATCATCTTCCAACATTATAAGAGTATCCAACATTTATCATTCGTCTAGTGAATTCTGTATTGAGTCGTTTGTGAATACACACACACACACACACAAACTTACAGAAAAACATAGCGCATGAACTGACGAATGATAAACCCATTTTCAAAAAGTAAACTCAAATTCAATAAAATAGAATTTTTGTTCCAGCAAACGTGCTCATAGCAATAATGCAGGTACAAACACACCAACAAACAGGTCTTTAAACATCGCCCGTGAGTTCCAACACTCACTGATAATGGTATAGTGGTATGGTGAATGCCAGCTTAAGGCCTGTACGCAGATGCCCCGTACAGCGCCCGAACTGTAATACTTGATTTTTACGACCGTAACAAAAAGTGTTGAAAAAAGCACAGATTGTGGCGGTAGTCTAATAACTTTCTCTAAATAAATCGGAAATGCAGCTGTGTTTTGTATACTTGAATTCAAAATAAAGATTCACGATCAACGCGCGCTTCTCTTGTTTATGAGTGCAATTAATGCCCTGCTGCTGGCGGTTGTTAAAAAAAGACAGGCTGCAAAACCAAAAAGAATTTTAGTGAACCCTTATTTGATGGGCAGAGCTGAGATTACCAAAGATTATGCTCAACATAACCGAAAACACTCAAAAGACTCAAATCAAATTCACCTTACAGTGGCAGTACAATCCGACTTATATATTATTTAAATTGTATCTTATTATTAAAATATGTCGCAGCATTGACTGCCAAAATAATAGGTATGGTTCTATTGGAGCCTGAATTAGGTGAATTTCGTTAATATTTTTCGAAAAATTTATAAGCTGGCTTTTGCCCGACATGTTGTTGCTGCTGTACGCTATTTTCTACCGTAACATTTTAACATAATATTTTAACATTTTCATTGTTCAACACTACCGTACGGCCAGTAGCGATCAGAACTGCATAACGACAATATTATTACGTTACTGACGCTGTACGAGACCATTTTTGTTGTATGAAGTTTTTACTGTACGGGCGCTGTACGGGCACCTGCGTACAGGCTTTTATATGCAATCATTGAAATTGTAGCAATTGCAACATTGTACAAGCAATGTTTCAGTTGCATTAAGTTTAATGTTGCTTGGCCGCTTTTGCGACTGAACGCCTACAATCTCATCACGAAAGTGGGCAATCAAAGCCGAGCTCATTTCGGGCTTCCATTACACCCAACAATACGATATCTAAACTGCAATGCTGATTGTGGGCATATCGACAACTGTACGATACATAATTTGTAATGATAATACTGCACTGAGCAGCATGCAAAATTTTCGAAGGTATATAATGTAATATAATGTCGAACGAGGGTGGGCTTGCGCCCTTCAGCACTGCGACCAACAAGGATCTATTGTGCCTCCTTACCAGTAGTTCATTTTTAATGTTCTCAGAAACTGAGTCAGACCAGTCTGCGGGATCTCCTCTCTGAGAATGTAGATGCCTAACAGCTTTGCTCTATTACGTGCCAGGGCGGGGCAGTTTGTGATTAGGTGTTCCATTGATTCAACATCGTCCTCATAGAATCTACAAGTTCTATTGCTAACAAGCCCCATCTTATGTAGATGGTCGTTGCAGGGAAACTGGCCTGTTAACGCCCCACAAAGTGACCTTAGTTGTGATCTGTTTAAGGATAGAGCTACTTTTGCTCTTGCTGCATCAGGGCAAACATATCTTTTTGAGTGCCTGAGACCCTCTAGATTGTTCCAGTGCATTATTTTCTTGTTTTCTAGCCAGTTATATATGTATGTCAGATTTGAGTTTGTTGTTTGAATAACCAAACATCGGACTTGGGCCTATAAACGGGACTTCCGCTCCCAATTTAGCCCTTACATCCGCGGCCTCATTACCTGAGTGACCTTCATGTCCTGAGACCCATACCAGAGAGACTCTATTATTGGTTGCCAGTACATTTAGCTCACGGTGGCATTCATATATGAAGTTTGAGCTATAGCTATAGCTGTTTAGTGCTTTAAGAGCTGCTTGACAGTCGGAGAGTATACGAATGTTAACTCCTACCAACCGTCTGCTATTCAGTCTATATTAAAGAGCTGCACAAGCACTGTAATAATGTTTTGTAAGCCATTCAGAGCTTTTCAACTTCTACCTGTCATGTTAAGTCTCCCAACAAAACAAATACTGCAGTGAGAAAAGCTTTTAGTTTGACAGCAAGTAATGCACAAGCAAGTTATAGAACTTTCAACTATAGAACAAATAGAACAAAAATTGAGTAGAACAAAATTGAAGTAAAGCAAAACAAAACAAAACAAAGCTGAAATAGTATTCTATTTCATGGCCCAATTCTGAATTAATGAAATCGCCGTACATTGAGCACAATTGAAAAACAAAATATTTATTATTATATATTCTTATTTACATTTATTATTATTAACTTACATTTCATATTAAAAAAAATAAGCTACAACTATTTAAATTGAGATGTTGTTATGTAAAAACATGATTTGATTTACAGTTTCAAAGTTGCCGCCCAGTGAAGATCTTTTTTCAGTTAGTAAGGCTCGGGCAGCCGAAAAAACTCTTTCTGAAGATGCACTTGAGGCTGGAATAGCTAGCACTCTACAACTTGTTTTATATAGCAATGGAAACTGAATTCTATTTGTATCCCACCATTTCAATGCATCAAATTCACCGTAGTAGTGAATTATTGAGCTTTCATACATTGCCAATTCATCTGATACGGCATCTGCGGACTTTGATCCATTTTGGTAGGTAACGAATTTATCAAACAAGTCACGCTTTTTTTCGGCAACTTCTTTAATATTGCAACATGTTCCCTGAACTAAAAGCAGAATGTTCTAGTGCACTCGCTGAACTCGCTGCATTTTGCAGTGTTTGACAGCAAAGCGAATTAATTTTTGACATTTCGCTTCACAGAACGTTTCAAGCACTTTCAAGCACTGGAGTGAAAGCTCTTCAAATGATGTTGTGCTTGTTTTGAAAAAAAGCTTTCACTGTTATGTTCTAGTTGAATAACAGGAAAACAATGAAGTATAGTGCTTGGAAGTACTGCATAGTAGAACATATGTCGAATAGAAGTATTTGTGCAGCTCTTTAGTCTATATACCGCCTGTAAAACAGCGAAAAGCTCCGCCTGAAATACGGTACATTCAGCCTCAAGTGAGAGAGAGATGTGTGTGGGAGGACCCACTATGCCTGCTCCTACCCCTGATGCTGTCTTGGATCCATCTGTGAACCAGTTTTGTGCGTCGTCATTTAGCCAAGATGGATTAGAAGTTCATTGCTCTCTTGTTGGAAAAATCACCTTGTATTTTTTTATGAAACTATGGATAGTTTGTCTTTGGTCTAGGGTTTTCGTTTTGTCAAGGATGTCCTCTACCCTATTCAATATACCTAGGTGTCCTCTTAGGTTGCCCTTCTGGTATTTGTTACCTACATAGAGTCCCAGACCCTGCTTTACAGCCTCTTCTTCTATAGCTAGGTGTAAGGGAGTTAGGTTTAGAATTGCTTCTAGTCCTGATGTCGGGGTCGTCCTCAATGCCCCTGTGATACTTAGGCAAGCTAGCCTTTGTACCTTGTTGAGTTTGTTGATAGCGGTGCTTTGTGTGGCTTTTTCCCACCATACTGCCGCCCCGTAAAGAATCATCGGTCTAACCATTTGGGTGTACGCCTCCAAGTGTGCACGCCTCAGGTGTGCATTCCAAGTGAGTTTGCTATCCAGAGTTACCCCTAGATATTTTACCTCTGTACTCAGAGTCACAACTGTGTCATTAACCTTTATGTCTGGGAATTTAAGAATCCTTTTATTGGTGAACGGGATTATGATGGTCTTACTAGGGTTAATAGAGAGCCCCTCTGAAGTGCACCAATTTACTGTTTGATCGAGTGCACGTTGCATGAGGTCTGCTAGGATCCTTTCATATTTGCCCCTGATGATTACGGATATATCATCTGCATATCCTATCGTTTTGCATCCGTTTGCATTGAGAGGCAGAACTAAGTTGTCTACTAGGAGTGACCACAGAAAAGGAGATAGAACACCACCCTGTGGGCAGCCTTTTGAAGCATTGATGCTCGCCGAGGGAAGCATTGCCTTCACCCAGGCTACTATCTAGGGTTTACCCCCCTGTTTGTCAGAGCCCGGCTCATCGAGTCAAAGTTTGCATTGTCGAAAGCACCCTCTATGTCCATGTCTCTATGTCGGTTGTCAAATGATGCAGTGCCGTCACCGTGGGTTTACCCTTCTGGTAGGCGAATTGCAGTTTGTGAAGCGGGTTGGCTTCTAGTATGTCAGTTCTGACGTAGCAGTCTATCAGTTTCTCCATAATCTTTAGCATGAAAGAGGAGAGACTGATTGGTCTGTATGATTTGGGAGAGCATGTTGGCTTGTCCCCGCCCTTAGGAATGAATATTACCTTTACAGCTCTCCAGGTCTTTGGAATATATCCCAGCAAAAGGCTAGCACGATATAATCATTTTCCTAATGATGATCCCTTTGCCCTTAGATAACATGGCTGGAAATATGCCATCTGGATCAGGGGATTTGTAGGGTTTGAAGGAGTTAATTGCCCACTCTACCCTTTCGTAGCTAACTATTTTTTTGATTATTGGGTCTTGGGTCCTTGTGTGCCTCAGTTCATCTGTATCAGGATCGCCCTCTGTGCTACAGAATGAACAGTAAGGAAAATGAGATTTTTGAAGAATCTCTAGAGTTTCCTGAGAATCACTGGTGTATACACCGTTCGGGCCCTTCAGTGTCCCAATCGGTCCTCTACTGGCTTTTGATAGGGCTCTATAAACCCTTGCAGTTGAGGGTATGTCCCTAAGGTCTTCACAGAAATTTCTCCATGAGGATCTCTTGGATTTTCTTAACTCCCTATTGTAATTAGTAAAGGATATCCTGTAGAGATCCCAATTATTGGTCCTTTTGGCCCTGTCGAATTCTGTCCTAGCTTCTCTTCGCAATTTTTCAAGTCGTGAGTTCCACCAGGGGACTGTGTTGCTAGAGGTCTTAGCCCTTTGTGGACAGCAGTCATTGAAGGTTGAGACTAGATCGTACGTCAGGGTATTGACTGCCTTTTCTAGCTCCTCAGTATTTGTAATGTGTGGTCCATTACCCGATAGTTTTTCTGTTAGGGTTTCGGAGTGTTTCGTCCAGTTAGTGGTTTTTGGGCTGCGGTAGAGCACAACGGTCCTCACCGGTCCCTCAAGGTCAAAGAGAATATGTCTGTGATCAGATATTGAGGCCTCCTCGGACACTCTCCATTCTTTCACCTATGTCTATGGCCCTGTCAGAAACCAGTGTTAGGTCTAATACCTTCTTCCTTATAGAGTTAACAAAAGTTGGTTCATTCCCCCTATTTGCTACTGATAAGTTAGTTGATATAAGATAGTTTAAGAGAGACTCACCTCTGTTTCTCGTGTCTGAGCTTCCCCATGCTAAGTGGTGAGCATTTGCATCGCATCCAACTATCAGGTCTTTCCGGTGTGTTCTGCAGTACTCCACTAATGACCTGATAATATCCGTTGGAACAGCTTCGGAGTCACCAGGTAAGTAAGCTTAGGCCAGAACAGCCTCTTTCTTACCCCCATCGATTTCCAGTTCCAGTAATATGGCCACTGTGTCATTGTCTGTGAATTCTGTGAGAGGCAGAAATTTAATGTCAGTGTTAATGATTATTGCTGCCCTAGGTTTGGCCGCTGTTCTATCATATATTACCTGTGTATTTTTGGTATTTGGGCCTCTAATGCGACCTTTGAAGAACCAGGGCTCCTGTCGAAGCCCAATGTCCTTCTGCTGACTTCCGCCGTCGCAGCCTTAGCGTAGTAAAGGTTTGCCTGCAGACATCTTATTTTGGTGGCGGATCAGCACCGGAGACATTTGGAGAGCTTAGAGTACTCTCTTCTATCTCCATAACACTGACTTGTTTGATGAGTTCGTCCTCAGTAGTGTCTTCACTTTTAATCCTGAGAGTAACTTGCCCAAGACGGAAATTCACCCTTCCCTTTGTTTCCTCAATTGTGGCTGCCGACTTCTGGTCAACAGCTAGCACAAGCATTGCGTTGGAGCCCTTTTCCACCCTCTTTCGAGCCCTCCATGCCGAGGTGTTGAGGCCTTTGTTCTGTGCCTGCAGGAAATTAAGGACCTTGCCCGTCTCCATGGCTGCGGATTTGGGGAAGTAGCCGACCACAATTCTGGGGTGAGGAATCTTTGATTCCTCTGTCGACCAGAGTGTGGCGCCCTCCCACGGCGTCATTTGGACCACCAACGCCTTCACCCACTCCACTGTATCGCAGTCTTTGCAGTGAAGTGCTAGATACCCAGCTTTGTAGGTGGAGCCAAGGAAGGCCGGTTTTATTTGCCCGTCCATCAGCTCCAGCGCCTTGTCTACAATTGCGCTGGATATGGAGTCCATTTGCGCGGTTGTTAGGGCCGTTGTTGGGTAGTCCCTTGCCAAAACAGCCAACTTTACTCCTGTACCAGGCTCATTTGTTGTCCCCCTATCCCGAATAGAGCCACGCTCCTTGTGCACATGGGCCTTGGCAGGGTGATGTGAAGCAGAGGGCTGCCTTTCATTACCCTTGCCTGCGGCCTTGGAGGTGGAGGGCTTGTCATCCCTCATCTTCTTGGTGACGACTACGTCTGAGCTTTGGTTTGTGAACCGCTGGCGTTTGGGGCATGCTGAATTTACTTTCTTCTCTGGAGTGAGCCTCATAGCTCTGGAGTGAGCCTCTTCTTTGCTAAGACCCTGCCGCAGAAAGAAAGCCAATCTCTTCTTGCCAGCGCCGCTCAGTTTTGGCAGTGTAGGGATTACAACACTGTCGGTGGTTGGTGTGCTTGTGCCTTGTGGTGTAAGGTCCACCACTGAAGAACTACCGCGTTGGTGTTGCTCGTTTTGAGGTGTTGCCACCCCTGTTTTGTGTCCCTGGGGGCCACTCTCCTCTTCAACATCATTTTTTTTTATTTTGTAAGTTATTCATTTTGATCCCACCAGTAAGATGGCAACCGGTAAACACTACGCCGTGCCGTACCGTAGTGTGGCAGATTAAAATGAGACCGCGCCACCGTACCCCAAGTCCACATACCAGCAACTAGGCATCCCCCTAGCCACGCATCTCCTGGCATATGCTGTTCCACCATTAGATTGGGGATTTTATTAAAAAGAGTTTACTCTCTTTCGCCCAACTTAATTTAGAAAGGTATCCTGCCAGAAACATGACCTACACAGGACCTTGCTACCAGCAGCCACCGCGAGGAGGTATAAGTTGCACTTCCGACAGTCTGGCAGTTACGGAGTAGGAGCGGGGCACCACACTCCGCGATCGACGGGTCGACCACGGAGCATGATTCACCACTCCTACTTTAGTCCCCCTACACAGACTGTCGGCCGACTGCCTCGAAGGTATATAGGAGCAGTCGGCCTCGAAGGTATTTAAGGTTGAAGTGCTGCACTAAGCAGTATACTCTAGGAGCAGTCGGCCGACAGTCTGTGTAGGGGGACTAAAGTAGGAGTGGTGAACCATGCTCCGTGGTCGACCCGTCAATCGCGGAGTGTGGTGCCCCGCTCCTACTCCGTAGCTGCCAGACTGCCGGAAGTGCAACTTATACCTCCTCGTGGTGGCTGCTGGTAACAAGGTCCTGTGTAGGTCATGTCTCTGGCAGGATACCTGGCTAAATTAAGTTGGGCGAAAGAGAGTAAACTCTTTTTAATAAAATCCCCAATCTAATGGTGGAACAGCATATGCCAGGAGATGCGTGGCTAGGGGGATGCCTAGTTGCTGGTATGTGGACTTGGAATACGGTGGCGCGATCTCATTTTAATCTGCCACACTACGGTACGGCACGGCGTAGTGTTTACCGGTTGCCATCTTACTCGTGGGATCAAAATGAATAACTTACAAAATAAAAAAACTGATGTTGAAGAGGAGAGTGGCCCCCAGGGACACAAAACAGGGGTGGCAACACCTCAAAACGAGCAACACCAACGCGGTAGTGCTTCAGTGGTGGACCTTACACCACAAGGCACAAGCACACCAACCACCGACAGTGTTGTAATCCCTACACTGCCAAAACTGAGCGGCGCTGGCAAGAAGAGATTGGCTTTCTTTCTGCGGCAGGGTCTTAGCAAAGAAGAGGCTCACTCCAGAGCTATGACCCCAATGGAGAAGAAAGTGGATTCAGCATGCCCCAAACGCCAGCGGTCCACAAACCAAAGCTCAGACGTAGTCGTCACCAAGAAGATGAGGGATGACAAGCCCTCCACCTCCAAGGCCGCAGGCAAGGGTAATGAAAGGCAGCCCTCTGCTTCACATCACCCTGCCAAGGCCCATGTGCACAAGGAGCGTGGCTCTATTCGTGAAAGGTGGACAGCAAATGAGCCTGGTACAGGAGTAAAGTTGGCGGTATTGACAAGGGACTACCCAACAACGGCCCAAACAACCGCGCACATGGACTCCATATCTAGCGCAATTGAGGACAAGGTGCTGGAGCTGATGGACGGGCAAATAAAACCGGCCTTCCTTGGCTCCACTTACAAAGCTGGGTATCTAGCACTTCACTGCAAAGACTGAGATTCAGCGGAGTGAGTGAAGGCGTTTGTGGTCCAAATGACGCCGTGGGAGGGCGCCACACTCTGGTCGACAGAGGAATCAAAGATTCCTCACCCCAGAATTGTGGTCGGCTACTTCCCCAAATCCGCAGCCATGGAGACGAGCAAGGTCCTTAATTTCCTACAGGCACAGAACAAAGGCCTCAACACCTCGGCCTGGAGGGCCCTAAAGAGGGTGGAAAAGGGCTCCAACGCAATGCTTGTGCTAGCTGTTGACCTGAAGTAGGCAGCCACAATTGAGGAAACAAAGGGAAGGGTGAATTACCGCCTTGGGCAAGTTACTCTCAGGATTAAAAGTGAAGACACTACAGAGGACGAACTCATCAAACAAGTCAGTGTTATGGAGATAGAAGAGAGTACTCTAAGCTCTCCAAATGTCTCCGGTGCTGATCCGCCACCAAAATAAGATGTCTGCAGGCAAACCTTTACTACGCTAAGGCTGCGACGGCGGAAGTCAGCAGAAGGACATCGGGCTTCGACAGGAGCACTGGTTCTTCAAAGGTCGCATTAGAGGCCTAAATACCAAAAACACACAGGTAATATATGATAGAACAGCGGTCAAACCTAGGGCAGCAATAATCATTAACACTGACATTAAATTTCTGCCTCTCACAGAATTCACAGACAATGACACAGTGGCCATATTACTGGAAATGGAAATCGATGGGGGTAAGAAAGAGGCTGTTCTGGCCTAAGCTTACTTACCTGGTGACTCCGAAGCTGTTCCAACGGATATTATCAGGTCATTAGTGGAGTACTGCAGAACACACCGGAAAGACCTGATAGTTGGATGCGATGCAAATGCTCACCACTTAGCATGGGGAAGCTCAGACACGAGCAACAGAGGTGAGTCTCTCTTAAACTATCTTATATCAACTAACTTATCAGTAGCAAATAGGGGGAATGAACCAACTTTTGTTAACTCTATAAGGAAGAAGGTATAAGACCTAACACTGGTTTCTGTCAGGGCCATAGACATAGGTGAAAGAATGGAGAGTGTCCGAGGAGGCCTCAATATCTGATCACAGACATACTCTCTTTGACCTTGAGGGACCGGTGAGGAGCGTTGTGCTCTACCGCAGCCCAAAAACCACTAACTGGATGAAACACTCCGAAACCCTAACAGAAAAACTATCGGGTAATAGACCACACATAACAAATACTGAGGAGCTAGAAAAGGCAGTCAATACCCTGACGTACGATCTGGTCTCAACCTTCAATGACTGCTGTCCACAAAGGGCTAAGACCTCTAGCAAGACAGTCCCTGGTGGAACTCACGACTTGAAAAATTGCGAAGAGAAGCTAGGACAGAATTCAACAGGGCCAAAAGGCTAATAATTGGGATCTTTACAGGATATCCTTAACTAATTACAATAGGGAGTTAAGAAAATCCAAGAGATCCTCATGGAGAAATTTCTGTGAAGACCTTAGGGACATACCCTCAACTGCAAGGGTTTATAGAGCCCTATCAAAAGCCAGTGGAGGACCGATTGGGACACTGAAGGGCCCGAACGGTGTATACACTAGTGATTCTCAGGAAACTCTAGAGGTTCTTCAAAAATCTCATTTTCCTGACTGTTCATTCTGTAGCATTCTGAGGGATCGCCCTCCTGATACAGATGAACTGAGGCACACAAGGACCCAAGACCCAATAATCAAAAAAATAGTTAGCTACGAAAGGATAGAGTGTGCAATTAACTCCTTCAAACCCTACAAATCCCCTGGTCCAGATGGCATATTTCCAGCCATGTTATCTAAGGGCAAAGGGATCATCATTAGGAAAATGATTATATCGTGCCAGCCTTTTGCTGGGATATATTCCAAAGACCTGGAGAGCTGTAAAGGTAATATTCATTCCTAAGGGCGGGGACAAGCCAACATGCTCTCCCAAATCATACAGACCAATCAGTCTCTCCTCTTTCATGCTAAAGATTATGGAGAAACTGATAGACTGCTACGTCAGAACTGACATACTAGAAGCCAACCCGCTTCACAAACTGCAATTCGCCTACCAGAAGGGTAAACCCACGGTGACGGCACTGCATCATTTGACAACCAACATAGAGACATGGACATAGAGGGTGCTTTCGACAATGCAAACTTTGACTCGATGAGCCGGGCTCTGACAAACAGGGGGGTAAACCCTAGATAGTAGCCTGGGTGAAGACAAGCTATGCCGCAGACTGATAAAGGCCGATCTTGGACTTGCCTCGCCTAGCATCAATGCTTCAAAAGGCCCACAGGGTGGTGTTCTATCTCCTTTACTGTGGTCACTCCTAGTAGACAACTTAGTTCTGCCTCTCAATGCAAACGGATGCAAAAATGCAGATGATATATCCGTAATCATCAGGGGCAAATATGAAAGCATCCTAGCAGACCTCATGCAACATGCACTCGATCAAACAGTAAATTGGTGCACTTCAGAGGGTCTCTCTATTAACCCTAGTAAGACCATCATAATCCCGTTCACCAATAAAAGGATTCTTAAATTCCCAGACATAAAGGTTAGTGACACAGTTGTGGCTCTGAGTACAGAGGTAAAATATCTAGGGGTAACTCTGGATAGCAAACTCACTTGGAATGCACACCTGAGAGCAGTAATCACAAAATCAACTCGATCTCTCTGGGCTGTCAAGCAAATGCTTGGCAAATCATGGGGGCTTTCTCCACGAATGGCCCAGTGGGCGTACACCCAAATGGTTAGACCGATGATTCTTTACGGGGCGGCAGTATGGTGGGAAAAAGCCACACAAAGCACCGCTATCAACAAACTCAACAAGGTACAAAGGCTAGCTTTCCTAAGTATCACAGGGGCATTGAGGACGACCCCGACATCAGGACTAGAAGCAATTCTAAACCTAACTCCCTTACACCTAGCTATAGAGGAAGAGGCTGTAAAGCAGGGTCTGGGACTCTATGTAGGTAACAAATACCAGAAGGGCAACCTAAGAGGACACCTAGGTATATTGAATAGGGTAGAGGACATCCTTGACAAAACGAAAACCCTAGACCAAAGACAAACTATCCATAGTTTCATAAAAAAATACAAGGTCATTTTTCCAACAAGAGAGCAATGAACTTCTAATCCATCTTGGCTAAATGACGACGCACAAAACTGGTTCACAGATGGATCCAAGACAGCATCAGGGGTAGGAGCAGGCATAGTGGGTCCTCCCACACACATCTCTCTCTCACTTGAGGCTGAATGTACCGTATTTCCGGCGGAGCTTTTCGCTGTTTTACAGGCGGTATATAGACTGAATAGCAGACGGTTGGTAGGAGTTAACATTCGTATACTCTCCGACAGTCAAGCAGCTCTTAAAGCACTAAACAGCTAAAGCTATAGCTCAAACTTCATATATGAATGCCACCGTGAGCTAAATGTACTGGCAACCAATAATAGAGTCTCTCTGGTATGGGTCTCAGGACATGAAGGTCACTCAGGTAATGAGGCCGCGGATGTAAGGGCTAAATTGGGAGCGGAAGTCTCGTTTATAGGCCCAAGTCCGATGTTTGGTTATTCAAACAACAAACTCAAATCTGACATACATATATAACTGGCTAGAAAACAAGAAAATAATGCACTGGAACAATCTAGAGGGTCTCAGGCACTCAAAAAGATATGTTTGCCCTGATGCAGCAAGAGCAAAAGTAGCTCTATCCTTAAACAGATCACAACTAAGGTCACTTTGTGGGGCGTTAACAGGCCAGTTTCCCTGCAACGACCATCTACATAAGATGGGGCTTGTTAGCAATAGAACTTGTAGATTCTATGAGGACGATGTTGAATCAATGGAACACCTAATCACAAACTGCCCCGCCCTGGCACGTAATAGAGCAAAGCTGTTAGGCATCTACATTCTCAGAGAGGAGATCCCGCAGACTGGTCTGACTCAATTTCTGAAAACATTAAAAATGAACTAGTGGTAAGGGGGCACAATAGATCCTTGTGGGTCGCAGTGCTAAAGGGCGCAAGCCCACCCTCGTTCGACAAAACATTACATGACATACCCTAGGATGATATGTATATTGGGCTGTAATGTGATTTATGCATTGAGCAGTATACAATGGCATCAAATGTTTATAAGGCTGTAATGTTATTTGGGTTGAAGAAATATTTCGTTTAAAAAACGAACACAAAATATTTAAATTTTTCACCCGTTTGTTCTAATTCGACTCATATCGTTTCGGTATACACTTCGTTTTGTTTCGTATGCATTTCGTTTCATTCAATATACACCACCCTTTATGCGCTGTAAATTATTTCTTGTGTATAGCAAAAACTAGTACACCACACGCATTAAGTTCCTATTCTGGTGTTCATAATCCCATATTTATACATAATCCCTATATACTAAAGAAAAAAACTTTTTACAAAATAAGTGATGATGACCCCCCAAAAACTGCATCCCCAATGCCACCCTAGCAGCCCCAAGCTGCCACGACGCTTCGTCAAAAACGGGAATGCGTGTATCTTCCAGAGCTGTGGAGCTAGAGACACCAAATTTGGTAGGAAGATAGCTGGCAACGACCTCCAAAAATGGCATCCAAATTTTTGATGCAGATCCAAGTGGAAGGTCAATTGCTATCTTCATACCATATTTGGTGATTCTAGCTCGAAGTTTTTAAAAAGTGGGGAGAGGAAGGCGATATGGGTGGGCGTGGCATCCACCTTTTTGATGCAAATCTTTGGAGAATTTCAATTGCTTTCTTCATACCGAATTTGGTGACTCTAGCTCGAAGTTTGTAAAAAGTGTGGGAAGGGGGGTGGAATGGGTACGCGTGGCTCCAGAACTTCGATGCAGACTTTTTTGGTGGCTCTTGCTTTACAACTCTGGAAAATAAACGCATTCCTGTTTTCGGCGAAGCGTTTTGGTGGATGGGGGCGGCTAGGGTAGTATTGAAGGGCTTGGCATCCAATTGATGCAGTTTTTTAGGGGTAATCATTACCTTTCTTGGCACCAAATTTGGTGGCTATAGCTCAAAAACTGTGGGAGATATAGGCTTTTTTGACTAAAAAATGCGGTGGGGCCAGGGGCGGAATGGGTTAGCGTGGCTCCAAAATTTTTGATGCCGTTTGTTAGGGGTTGCTAGTAGCTATCTGCTCACCAAATTTGGTAGTTCTAGCTGTAAGGATGTTCGCAATATGTGGATTTATCGATGTTGAGCTATCGAATTTATCGATTTGCCAGCCCCCCAGTTATCGTAGATTCGCCATCTTGACACTTTAATTTAATATCCCATAGGTGAAGAGAATTGGTTAGGTTCAAGTCTCTAGCTTGAAGGGTGTGCAAAAAAGTTCCGAATATACAGACGGACAGACGGAAAGACACCATGACGGACATTGCACAAAACCAATATACTCTTTACGTTCGGTAACGAGTATTATAAATAATTTATGTAAAAAATAATAACAAACTAAAAAAAGTAAATTAGGGTGTTCAACAGCTCGTTTCACGTTTCAAACTGTAAACGTCCCGCAACAACAATATACATAGAACAGTTCTTGAAACGTTGAAACACCCCAGCCTATGTATTCAAATTTCAACAAAGTAAAGATGGGAAGAGCACGATATTTAGTCGATATTTGCTACCGATGTTCAGGACTTATCAGTATATTTGGTATATTTTTGTCAAAAAAGTATGAACACATATGATTGATGGCCGCCAAAAACACAAGTAAAACATCATAATATACAAAAATTGCCTTTTCGTGTCTGCCGCCACGCAGCTAACACCACTAGACTCTGCATCAATTTGTCCAGCAGAGGTTTCTTCGACTTCTTCCCGTACATTTTCTGTTTCATTACCCTGCAGTAAAATATTGTGCAAAGTACAGCACACTAAATTCCAATTGCAAACGAAACGCTGGCTTTTCGAGACTAATTTAAACAACGGGCTCTTCTCACCTTCAATATCCTCTATTTCCCTAATAACTTGCTTTGCTAAAGCATCGCATAGCATATCTTTAACTCTTTTGAATTGAATTTTTTATAAATCCAGGCAATATAAGCGCAGTAAACAGTAAAATGTACAAATACTTAAGTAAAAGAAATGTAAACAAACAGCAGCTGACTGTACAAATATGAATCGCATTGACACCCAATATGCCGTTCACGAGCTAAGCGTTTCAAGCTTGAAACATGAAACGATGAAACTTAGCTGTTGAACACCCAAAATGAGTGTTGGAACTTACGGCGACGTGTTATCACCTTGTTGTTGGTGTGTTTGTACCTGTATTATTGCTATGAGCACGTTTGCTGGAACAAAAATACTATTTTATTGAATTTGAGTTAACGTTTTAAAAATGGGTTCACAATTCGGCAGTTTAAGAAGTACGCTAAGATTGTCTGTAAGTTTGTGTGTGTGTATTCACAAACGACTCAATACAGAATTGCATTAGACGAATGATAAATGTTGGATACTCTTATAATGTTGGAATATGATATGTTATTAAACGGTTTTTATTTATTTATTTTATTTTATTTTATTTAATTATTTATTTCTCAATTGTGTGCTAACGCCAACCTTAGCTAATCAAAATAATCAAAGTATGCAATTATTGCAAATATATTATATAGCTACATATCCACAATAGCACATATATTTTATTAGGGTATCCAACATTCATCATTCGTCTAGTGCAATTCTGTTTTGCTTCTTTTGTAAATGCACACAAGCTCACATATTTTATTATAGCTAAATTTAATAATTTCCAACCCATTATTCTCTATTATAACTAAATATATTAATAATTGCCAACCCAGAAACCCTGCACCTACAAATAAATAAACTTGTACGTAATAGTATTTTCTATTGTGGTTTTTTGAGGGCATAACATAAACAGCAGAACCGCGTGACTCAGCTGTCTCAGTGGGCTGCTTCTCTGGTTCTAAGCACAAACAAAACAAAGCAAATTCACAGCAACAGACAGCGTTCGTTAATTCACGAGCTAGACTTCGTCTGTTACGACCACTTGTCTCTACCGCAACACCAATACCATCATATTCGTTTTCAGGCAGAGACAATTGTTGTACTACATCGACACACTATTTCAATTTTGGACTGCCTATCTGTGTGAGTTACTACAGCGAATTAACGCAGCGAGGTATGCATTTGAGTTACGGAAGAGCAGTTTGATAGTGTGTGACTTTTAATAGTCACGCTGCCACGCATATCATAGACGAATAATGTAAGAAGACGGGTCTTAAGAGCTGGAATGTAATGTTAATTAACATAAACGCAACCGATGGGCATGCACGTGGGGAAACAGCGAAAAGCCACTATTTCTTATCACTTGTTTACCTACTACACTCGCTACAATGTCAGCTGGTGCGAAGTCGGCCATCATTGTTTAGCTTTTTGTTGCGACTGCAAAGAGTGCGAAGCGCAAGGCACAATTAATTGTTGCCGCTTTTCAGTTCTCTTGTTCTTGTCACAAAATTTGAAATCGACAATTTTAGACTTTTGCTTCGATCTGCCTGCTGCTGCTCAACAAGAAAGGGTGGTATAGACTTCATATGAAGTTTGTGCAATTGTAGAGCAAAACATGAGATATAGACATATAATGTCTGTTTTATATGTTTATATATATTTTGGAAATAAGTTTTGGCTTTCTCAACTTATAACACAAGTTGTATATAAATAAATCGACTAACACTTAAACACACGTATTTTGTCTTTGTATACTTGAAATAATTATTAATATATTAGAATTATATATTGAAGTTTTTGTTGACGATAACTGAATATTGTGACAAGGGGTATTCTTATTTTGTTCTATTTGTGCGTCTCGTCTACGACAAGCAAGCACGTTGCTTGTTTTGTTTCAGCTCCGCTTTGCGTTCAGCGGCCTGTGCATTAAAGGAGAAGCGGCGGGCCAGCGGAAAGCAAGAACGGTAAAAATGTGTTAGTATGCCTATGCATGTGCGTTTGCTTCATTGTTGCTGGGCCTGCTCGTTGAGATTTTAGTTAGTTTTTCTTTTTACGTTTTTTCGACAAATACACTATTCAATACACTTTCGGCATTTTTGCGCATCGCTGCATAGCTGTGTGATAGATGCGATGGCAAAATTGTTGAAAAGTGTCATAGAGCTAAAACATGAAAGAGTATGAATCACCAGCAATGCAAAACTGACATTTGCCTGCCTATTTTACTAGACGCTTGATTTTTGTGCTGTGCGCCTGATCAGCAAATTATCGAACAGCACCAAAAATACCTTGGAAGTATTGCTTTTCTTGTTTTTCTAAGGTTTTTGTAGGCAAATATGCTCCAAATTGTAATCTAAATATTGGTTGTTTAGGGTTTGTCGAAATTCATAATAGTTGAGAAAGGTCAATGAATGCCATGGCATATGCTACGCATACAGTTAAATATGCACATGTACATAGATATACAGGGACGCACACACAATCTCACGGGAGCTAGCCCAAACAAAATATCAAAATTATTGCAAAGCCCAGGCGCACCAAAACTGCGCGGCTACGACGAGCCAGCACGTGTTGTTGTTGCGATTTGCCTATTCTCGAATGGCACACGCACATGCATACACATAAAATTACACGCATAGAAGAATTGACTTTGTTGCCTAGGCAACTAGCTAGCTACCACTGCACACCAACAAGACAGCACTGTATTGTAAACAAAAAAGCAATTATCAAAACAAACGCAGCTGTTTGTCATTAGGGGAAACCGACTTTTCTACTCGTTAGTGTGTATGCCCATCGGTTGCTGTTTTGTTTACAGCTCGTTAACATTAGCAATTTTTAAAACCCGTCTTTATGTTAACTTTTCGCTGACAACAGCAGCAGCAAGAAATACAAGAAAGAGAAAGAATATTACAATATTACTATAAGACCAGAAATCAAAAATATTTAAACAACGCGACGAGGGCACAACAAAAACAACGACAAGAACGACCTCCGCAACAAAATCCACAACAAAAACATTTACAACAAGTAAGAAGGCTCTAGTCGGGAGAGCCCGACTAGAAGATACCCTGAACCCAGTTGCAATAAATATGTAAATTAAATTTATAATTGAATTAAAATTCGATATCTCCGGTGTTTCTTAACCGATTTGGACGAAATTTTCAGAAAAGTTCTATCGTTACCCATTACTTCAACACTCATTTTTACATTTTCCAAATTCGATATTTTTTCGTAATCGATTCCATGTGTATATCGGAAACCAGAATAGTTATCGATAATTTGAAGCAAACTTGTTCTGCTCATGGTATAGGAGAACTTATATAGAAAATCTGTAGTCTGTAGCTCTTGTAGTCTCTGAGATCCACGCGTTCATACAGACAGACAGACAGACGGACAGACGGACATGGCTATATCGTCTCGGCTGTTGATGCTGATCAAGAATATATATACTTTATGGGGTCGGAGATGCTTGCTTCTGCCTGTTACATATTTTTGAACAAAACCA
Source organism: Scaptomyza flava (assembly GCA_030179655.1). Classification (NCBI taxonomy): domain Eukaryota; kingdom Metazoa; phylum Arthropoda; class Insecta; order Diptera; family Drosophilidae; genus Scaptomyza; species Scaptomyza flava. Next base: position 1,013,558 of record JARNME010000273.1, read on the forward strand.
TTATACCCTTATTTACCCATTTTATGGGTTAAGGGTATAAAAACAACAACAACAGCAAAAACAAGTAAGAAGGCTCTAGTCGGGAGAGCCCGACTAGAAGATACCCTGAACCCAGTTGCAATAAATAAATTTAATTTATATAAGACTTTGGTATACTGGCTTAGCTTCCATCGATTAAGTTCAATGTCTCCGGTGTTTCTCAACCGATTTGGACGAAATTTTCAGAAAAGCTCTATCATTATCCATTACTTCAACCCTCATTTTTAGATTTTCCAAATTCGATATTTAATTGTTATCGATATTATGTGTATATCGGAAACCAGAATAGTTATCGATAATTTGAAGCAAACTTGTTCTGCTCATGGTATAGGAGAACTTAAATACAAAATCAGAAGTCTCTAGCTCTTGTAGTCTCTGAGATCCACGCGTTAATACAGACAGACAGACGGACAGACGGACAGACAGACGGACAGACGGACATGGCTATATCGTCTCGGCTGTTGATGCTGATCAAGAATATATATACTTTATAGGGTCGGAGATGCTTCCTTCTGCCTGTTACATACTTTTGCACAAAACCATTATACCCTTATTTACCCATTTTATGGGTTAAGGGTATAAAAATAACATGAACCAAAGCACCAACAACAGCATGAACAACAACCACATCAAAAAACAAGAGTAAACGTTGCAGTCGGACGCAGCCGACTGCGGTATACTCGATAACTGTATTAAACCGGTAAGAAGAGACCTAATTAGAAAGGAGAACGGATGCGGCAGGCGTGTACGCTGTCTCAAAGATTGTCTGATGCAGATTGGGATGCCACCAGCTGTCGTCCTTTCAAATTTGGTGACTCAAGCTCAAAGCATGTAAAAGCTGGGTCAAGGGGGGCTTGGGGCGGTATGGGTGCTATCTTTATACCAAATTTGGTGACTCTAGCTCAAAGTTTGTAAAAGGTGTGGAAAGGGTTGCGGAATGGTAGGGCTTGGCTCCAAAACTTTGATGCAGATTTTTGGAGGTCGTTGCCAGCTATCTTTCTACCAAATTTGGTGGCTCTAGCTCCAGATACACACATTCCCGTTTTTGACGAAGCATTGGGTCAGCTGGGGTAGCTAGGGCGGTATTAAAGAGAATTGGAGGGTGACAGCATCAAATTTCAGCGGATTGAGACCTGAATCATTCCGCTCAAACTTAGTGGGCAGCTTAGTCTGTGGCAGGGCGGAATGGATTTGATGTGAAATTCTTGCGGAAGCGATATCTGTGGCACCCCTGATAAATGGTTTATAAATGAAAAACTAAATGTTCTTAATTTACGCATAAAGTCATTGTTTGTATGGATGTGTGTGTGTGTTTGTGTGCGCATACATGAAGTGTATGCAGTATTGTGCTACTGAATGCTTGACTCATGTACTACAGTGTCTAGTCTTAAGATAGGTGTATATTTTCTCACACTCTTTGTTAAGAATAAATTTTTAAATTATAGCTGTCTTTCGATAAATAATCATTTTTCTCTTTTAAACCTTTCAGCATGTGGCCACACATTATCCCATCGTACAAGAGGAGAAAATTGTTCCCAATATGCAAATCAATGGGTACGAGAATCCTACCTACAAATATTTTGAGGTGAAAGAGTAAATAACTACAACACAAGGAGAAGAATAAGTACATAAAGACAAGAACAACAAATGCACGCACCTGCCTAGCAAATCAATAAAAAAAAGAATTATGAGCAACGTGAAAAAACTTAACAAAAAATAAGGTACAATTATTTTTTTTTTTTTTTTTGACATAAGAGCGCCGTTCTGCAACGTACGTTAAATGTATTAAATTGAAAATGGCAAGAATATAAAGCAAGCAATTAATTTTAAGCATTAAAATTTATAACAAAATGCAATTAAACATTAAAAAGTAACACACATCTCTCTCTAGTCCTCTACCTTTCTCACACTTTGAATGTAAGAATAATGAAAAATTATTCAATGAAATGTTAAGCATCAAGAAATCGTGCAAAACAAATGAGCAAACGCGAAAAGGGAAATATTTTACGTTTGTTACACAAACATGCACATCACAATAGCACATTCAAACGGTGAAAAGAAAAATATTTGCTAGAAAAGATTACTTTAAAACTAACTTAAATGTTATGAGAACTATTTTCTGTGCGCGTTTGAAGAAGTATTTAAAATCTTTAAAGCATCTTAAATTTAAATCGCAAATAACTTTGACAATTAAAGTGAATTTTACGTAAAAGGCAAAACACTTAAACACAGCGCAATTTGCAACTTCATAAATAATATAAAAAATGAAAAACAATTGCAATGCAACATTTGACAAAAATATATAATAACAATGCACACTAGCACCTTCACCACATGCATACTTACATCACACACACGAAGGTAAATTGACAAAAAAAAACCTTGCCTACTTTGCAGCGAAAATTAAATGAATGAAATGTTTTGGCAAAAATAATAATTTAATTTTAAAAAGCTAACCCTCAGATGGTTCTAAAAAATTAACAAAGAAAAGTAAGGAAGCAAAATTTAAGCACACACACACACACACACACACACACACACACACACACACACACACACACACACATATATACACACCCACACACACACACTCACACACACACACCTACAAACATATATATACACACACACACACATACACACTGAGCTACACTCATATAAGCGACACAGACATAAGAACATAAGAACATAAGAACCTAGGAGCTACCTACGCGTACTAATCTCTATATAACAAAATTTTTAACTTATCTATTTTTATGTTTAACTTTATTATATATGCAAACACATCTATATATAAATAAATATATATAAATGATATGAATATTATGTATATCAATATATGTATTTAAACATATATACACATATACGGTATACATATACATATTTTTCATTTAAGAAAAAGAGTAAAATCTATAAAACTAAAGACGAAAAAATGTCCATAAATGTATTTAGGGTATTCAGTAGCTATGCTATGTGCGTAAAGTGTTATATATAATACAGTGTAGCTAGTGAGTGCACTTTTTACGTTTCTTTTGTCGTATAAGTGCTAAGTCAGCTGTTTGCCAGTTCGATGACAATACAATCGATATTGAAATTGAATTGATTAATTGTTAAACTGAAAATAATAAAATAAAATAAAGCGTTTTATATCATTCTCCTGCACTCTATTTGCTTTTGTCGCTTCTGACACTTTTAAAAAAAAATCAGCTTAGTCTTTTAAATTAATAAATAATAAAATTTACTTACTTTTACAACCAAAACTCGCCTAGTGTGACCTAATTTCACTAATTCAATAATCTCGAAAGCAGCTGTTTTTATAAATAGTCTGGCAACCACTCAATAACACATATAGTACAATAGTAGCAAACATACCCAGAGGCATGTTTGCTGTGTTAAAAATGCTTCTATGTGTTTGTTGTAAAGCTTTCATATAACACTTTAGTACTTAACGCACATAGCATAGCTACTGAATACCCTAATTAATTTAAAAGACTAAACTGATGTTTTTAACAGTGGCAGAAGCGACAAAAGCAAAAAGAGTGCAGGAGAATGAAATAAAACGCTGGAGCTAAGATGCTTAACAATTGCTCAATTCAATTTAACTATCGATTATATTGTCATCGAACTGGCAAACAGCGATTTAGCTTTTATACGACAAAAGAAACGTAAAAAGTGCACTCACTAGCTACACTTTATTATATATAACACTTTACGCACATATCATAGCTACTGAATACACTAAATAAGAAACCAAATGATACTAAGTAAGAAGGCTCTAGTCAGGAGAGCTCGACTAGAAGATACCCTGAACCCAGTTCCAATACATATATTAAATTTATAATTGACTTTGGTATACTGACTTAACTTTAATCGATTAAATCGATATCTCCGGCGTTTCTTAACCGATTTGGAATCAGTAAAGATCTATTGTTACCCATTATCTCAACGCCCATTTTCCAAATTCGATATTTTTTTGAAATCGATTCCATGTGTATATCGGAAACCAGAATAGGTATCGATAGTATGCAACAAACTTGTTCTGCTTATGGTATAGGAGAACTCGTATTAAAAATCTGAAGTCCCTAGCTCTTGTAGTCTCTGAGATCGACGCGTTCATACAGACGGACAGACAGACAGACGGACATGGCTATATCGACTCGGCTGTTGATGCTGATCAAGAATATATGTACCATGTGGGGTCAGAGATGCTTCCTTCTGCCTTTAACATACTTTTGCACATATCAATTATACCCTTTTTACCCATTTTATGGGTTCAGGGTATAAAAATAATGAAAAAACAGCTTTTCAGACAACTTTATATAATTAACAAACAGTTATCTAAGCAAAAAACGAAAAAGCAAAATTAAAAGAATAAGACAAAAACCACTACAAAGCTTTTTGCTTGTTTTTGAAGCCGTTTATATTATTTTTCCAATACTGAACGCAGTCAAAATGCACCGACACAATCACATCACAATCTTACCCACCAATATAAAAAGAATCATTCACACAGCCCAGCTGCAAAATTTCGGCAAGTACTTAAAATATACTGGTTTTGATCATATAAACTGATTTCGTAATGTTGTTCAAATCTTTGAAGTGAAATTATTTATCAAAGTATTTTCAAAGTGAACTACCGTTCAGTCAACAACCTAAGCGAGGACTCTTCTGATTATATGCACGCTACTTTAAGTTGTGCATAACTTGTACTTCAAGTCGGTTGCAGAATGGTATCAAAACAGTTACCTTCAATATAAGTGAACATACAGTATTGCACAAAATTTAAGCAACCCCCTAGTTTATTTTTTCATGTGAACATTTTTTTTATTAGAGCAAAGCTATGAATTTATTTTGCTAAATTTATTATACCCGATACCGAAAGCAAAGAGTATATTGGGTTTGTGCAATCTCCTTCATGGAATCTGTCCGTCTGTCCGCCCGTCCGTCCGACCGTCTGTCTGAACGCAACTTTTTTCCACACCCTTCAAGCTAGAGACTTGAAAATCTTAATCTATGGCCGGGACAGGTAAAGTGTCAAGATTGGTGTTCTACGACAGTTAAGAGGATGGCAAGTCGATAAATCTACCTATCTCGCCTATCTCCTTACGGCTAGACCTACCTAGAATTCCCCAAAAAATTGCGTCAAAAATTTTGAATGCCAAACCCACCCATTTCGCCCTAGCCAATTTTGGTGCCACGCTCACGCATACCGCGCTAAACATCCCCAGCAGCACCAACGCTTAAAAACGGGAATGCGTGTATCTTTCAATGTGTTTGAGCTAGAGTCACCAAATTTGGTAGAAAGAAAGCTGGTAACAACCCCCAAAGATTCTCATCAAAGACACACCCACCCATTGCACCCCCAGCCCCTCCCCGCCACAGTTAGAAATCAGAATTGCTTATATACTTCACAGTTTTTGAGCTTGAGCCACCAAATTTGCTAGAAAGATACCTGGTAAAAGGCCGCAAATTTTTGATGGCACGCCCACCCATAACGCCCCAGGCCTCGTTCTTGTTCTTCTTTGCGTCCGACTGGAACGATTCCACTTGTTTACTTATTAGTACAGTCTAACTTGCGTATAACAAACTTCTATATTTTGAAATTATTTTCAGAACACTACAATTGGGTTCAATCAAAAACCTATTTATTATACTCTGTAACGAAGTTTTTTCTTATGCCCTATAGATTTGTTTATGGAAATCGACTGTATCATTCTTATTTATAAGGATATACTAAAGGAGTTTAGATATTCATTAATAAAAAATTAAAATCCAAAACATTTTTAAGCTCGTAAGTCTGGGTTGTCAAAATTTTAACAACTCCTAAAATAAGGCATAAAAAACTTACAAATAAGTTGGTCGATTTGTTAATTTTTCGATTAGATTAACAAAAAACAAAAAAATCTTCAAAGATAAGGGTAATACACGCGATCAATAATGTGTTCAACTGCGCAAGCAGTTGTGGTCTTTTCAGGACTACAACAAAGCTGAGAAATGCACTAACCATTAGCACGATAGCGCAAAGTATTGCTTATATCTTAGAACATAATTTAAAAGCCGGAAGCCATTGGAGAAGCCCCCAAACACAAGAAGTTGGAATTTTTTTTTAAATTGGGCAGCCGAGCCATGGAGGAGTTTTAAACTTACAGATGATAATAAAGCTACTTCGTTTGGTGAATATGAGCTTGGGACTTCTCTAAGCCTTATTTTCCCCAATCATTGCAAACTTAATCGGATCTGTTCATAAAATGTTCCTCTATGGATTGGCTGACCAATTTAGTCAGATTTTTCTAATTTCTTGCTTTAGAGAAAAAATGATTGTACCATGAGTAATTCAAAACAAGTCGAAACGTTGCAGTCGGACGCAACCGACTGCGGCATACTCGATACCACTATTAAAACCGGTAAAATGAGGCCTGATTGCAAAGGGGTACGAATGCGGCAGGGGTGTACGCTGCCTTAAAGACTCTCCGATGCAGATGGGGATGCCACCAGCTATCTTCACACCAAATTTGGTCACTATCTCGAAGTATGTAAAAAGTGGTGAAAGGGGGGCTGGAGGCGGTATGGGTGGGTGTGGCATCCAAATTTTTGATGCAGATCTTTAAGAAATGTCAATTGCTATACCAAATTTGGTGAATCTAGCTCGAAGTAGTAAAAAGTGGGGAAATGATGCCTGGGGGCGGTATGGGTGGGTGTGGCATTCAAATTTTTGATGCAGATCTTTGTGAAATGTCAATTGCTATCTTCATTCCAAATTGGGTGACTCTAGCTCAAAGTTTTTAAAAGGTGTGGAAAGGGGAGCAAAATGTTTATCTCATCACCAAATTTGTTGGCTCTAACTAAAAAACTGTGGGAGATATAGGCTTTTCTCATTTCAAAATGTGGGGGGCTGGGGGAAGAATGAGTGGGCGTTGCTCCAAAACTTTGATGCAGTTATTTAGGGGTCGTTAACAGCTATCTTCTTACCAAATTTGGAGGCTCTAGCTAGACAAATCTGGAAGATACACGCATTCCCTTTTTTGACGAAGCGTTGGGGCGGATGGCTAGGGCAGTATTGGTGGGCGTGGCATCCAAACTTTTGATGCAGTTTTTTTGGGAGTCATCATCACTTATCTTAGCACCACATTTGGTGGCTATAGCTCAAAAACTGTGGGAGATATAGGGTTTGTTGACTTTAAAATTCGGTGGGGGGGGGCTGGGGGTGGAATAGGTGGGCGTGCCTCCAAAACTTTTGATGCAGTTTTTTTTTAAAGTTGTTGGTACCAAATATGGTAGTTCTAGCTGTAAGGATGTGCGAAATATGAGGATTTATCGGTTTTGAGTTATCGAATTTATCGATTTGCCAGCCACCCAGTTATCGTAGAAACCCCATCTTGCCACTTTAATTTACTATCCCATAGATAAAGAGAAATGAAAAGTTTCAAGTCTCTAGCTTGAAGGGTGTGGAAAAAACTTGCAACCATACGGACGGACTGACACCATGACGGACATTTCACAAAACCAATATACTCTTTACCCTCGGTATCGAGTATAAAGAAAGATTTTCCAAAGGTATCTGGCTTGTTAATTATGTTCTCTTATACATAATATTAATAATCGAAACCTGACCAACAATCGACAAATTCTGTGACATTCTGAAACACTTTTTTAGGTGGTGCTATAAATTTGTCCTGTACTTTTTACGAGTACAGTAAAAGCTTCATGTTAACAAGTAAGAAGGCTCTAGTCGGGAGAGCCCGACTGGAAGATACCCTGAACCCAGTTGCAATAAATAAATTAATTTTATGTAAGACTTTGGTATACTGACTTAGCTTCAATCGATTATGTTCAATATCTCTGGTGTTTCTTAACCGATTTGGACGAAATTTTCAGAAAAGTTCTATCGTTATCCATTACTTCAATCCTCATTTTTTCTTTTTCAAATTCGATATTTTGTTGTTATCGATATTATGTGTATATCGGAAACCAGAATAGTTATCGATAATTTGAAGCAAACTTGTTCTGCTCATGGTATAGGAGAACTTGTATCCAAAATCTGAAGTCTCTAGCTCTTGTAGTCTTTGAGATCCACGCGTTCATACAGACGGACGGACAGACGGACATGGCTATATCGTCTCGGCTGTTGATGCTGATCAAGAATATATGTACTTTATGGGGTCGGAGATGCTTCCTTCTGCCTGTTACATACTTTTGCACAAAACCATTATACCCTTATTTACCCATTTTATGGGTTAAGGGTATAAAAAACAGTCTCGTACAGCGCCCGTTCCGTATTACGAAACACTGGTCTGGGTCTGTCCGTCTGTCTGTCCGTCTGTCCGTCTGTATGAACGCGTGGATCTCGGAGACTAAAAGGGCTAGAGACTTAGGATTTTGTATTTAAGTTTTCCAAAACCATGAGCAGAACAAGTTTTCTTCAAATTATCGATTACTATTCTGGTTTCCGATATACACATGGAATCGATAACAAAAAATATCGAATTTGGAAAATGTAAAAATGAGGATTGAAGTAATGGATAACGATAGAACTTTTCTGAAAATTTCGTCCAAATCGGTAGAAAGAATCACTCAAAAATTTTAACTTTATTTATATTTGTATGCATAAATGAATATAATTTCCGTATATATGAATGTACATGAAATATATGCATATAAAGAAGCATACCTATAGAAAACTAAATATGTGCATATGTATTTGAAGTGGCAAAAATAGGCAAATCAGATAAAAAGCAATAAATATCAAATAGCAAAGCGCATTAACTTGCAACATTGCCTTTTAAGTTGATTTAAATACCTATGTAATTCAATTCGATTTCTGTTTTCTTTCCCGTCAAGTTAAAGTTGCGATCGCAATAGAGTTCCGCACGAATGCATTCATTTGCGGGCGTTGTTCCAAACACAGACACAAAAACGCTTTTGCTCTTGCCTAATTTTGTGTAACGGATCAGCGAACGAAAGCCATAATGAATCGAAGCAAACAAATAAAAAACAATTAAGAAGACTACTCGACTAGAAGATACCTTGCACCATAGACTTAACGTGTAAAGGAACATTTTTGAATGTATGTATGTGTGTGTCTGTGCAAGCATAAGTAGAAAGTGAGTTTACTTCTACGGTTCTTCATATTGACTCCATTTAAATCTCCGATGTCTCCAGAAACAACATATATCATTATTTTATTCATATTCAATAAATCATTATTTACAATTTCCGAATCTATAAGTTTATTGTTATCGGTAATTTGTGTTGATAAGGAACAGGAAAAGCTATCGAAAATATGAATTAAACTTGATCTACCTATGGTTTCAAATACATATACACTGCAATCTGGCTAGTCCGAAATTTCTTTTGCACAAACTTGTCGATTGTCCTGTTTTCCGGATTATGGAAGAATGAAAGACCTCTATAGTCCGACAATTTGAAACAAGTAAGAAGGCTCTAGTCGGGAGAGCCCGACTAGAAGATACCCTGAACCCAGTTGCAATAAATAAATTAAATTTATGTAAGACTTTGGTATACTGACTTAGCTTCAATCGATTAAATTCGATATCTCCGGTGTTTCTTAACCGATTTAGACGAAATTTTCAGAAAAGTTCTATCGTTACCCATTACTTCAAACCTCATTTTTAGATATTCCAAATTCGAATTATTTTATTGTTATCGATATTATGTGTATATCGGAAACCAGAATAGTTATCGATAATTTGAAGCAAACTTGTTCTGCTTATAGTATAGGGGAACTTATATACAAAATCTGAAGCCTCTAGCTCTTGTAGTCTTTGAGATCCACGCGTTCATGCAGACAGACAGACATACGGACAGACGGACATGGCTATATCATAACGGCTGTTGATGCTGATCAAGAATATTTATACTTTATGGGGTCGGAGATGCTTCTTTCTGCCTGTTACATACTTTTGCACAAAACCATTCTACCCTTATTTACCCATTTTATGGGTTAAGGGTATAAAAAAATCAATGAGTGTTGGAACTCACGAGCGATGTGTTAACACCTTTTTGGTGTGCATTATTGCTATGAGCACGTTTTCTTGAACAAAAATAACATTTTATTGAATTTAGGTTTACTTATTGAATATGGATTCATCATTCGTCAGTTAATTCTCTTAATAAAGAAGTCCGCAATGCTAGTCTGTAAGTGTGTGTGTGTTTGTGTATTTACAATCGAAGCAATACAGAATTGCACTTGACGAATGATAAATATTGGATACTCTTATAATAATGGAAGATGATATGTTATTAAACTGTTGTTATACCCTTAACCCATAAAATGGGTAAATAAGAGTATAATGGTTTTGTGCAAAAGTATGTAACAGGCAGAAGGAAGCATCTCCGACCCCATTAAGTGTATATATTCTTGATCAGCATCAACAGCCGAGACGATATAGCCATGTCCGTCCGTCTGTCTGTCTGTATGAACGCGTGGATCTCAGAGACTACAAGAGCTAGAGACTTCAGATTTTGGACACAAGTTCTCCTATACCATGAGCAGAACAAGTTTGCTTCAAATTATCGATAACTATTCTGGTTTCCGATATACACATAATATCGGTAACAATTAAATATCGAATTTGGAAAATCTAAAAATGAGGGTTGAAGTAATGGATAATGATAGAACTTTTCTGAAAATTTCGTCCAAATCGGTTGAGAAACACCGGAGATATTGAACTTAATCGATTGAAGCTAAGTCAGTATACCAAAGTCTTACATAAATTTAATTTATTTATTGCAACTGGGTTCAGGGTATCTTCTAGTCGGGCTCTCCCGACATTAGCCTTCTTACTTGTTAGTTATTTCTCAATTGTGTGCTAACGCCAACCTTTGCTAACCAAAATAATCAAAATATGCAATTATTGCAAATATATTCAATAACTACATATCCACAATAGCAGTTATATTTTATTAAGGTATCCAACATTCATCATTCGTCTAGTGCATTTGTGTTTTGCTTCTCCTGTGAATGCACACAAACTCACACTTTATATTATACCCTTATCCCATAAAATGGGTAAAAAGGGTATAATGGTTTTGTTCAAAAGTATGTAACAGGCAGAAGGAAGCATCTCCGACCCCATAAAGTGTATGTACTCTTGATCAGCATCAACAGCCGAGACGATATAGCCATGTCCGTCTGTCCGTCCGCCTGTCCGTCTGTATTAACGCTTGAATCTCAGAGACTGCAAGAGCTAGAGACTTCAGATTTTCAATATAAGTTATTCTTTACCATGAGAAGTTGATATAATGGGTAACGATAGAACTTTTCTGAAAATTTCGTCCAAATCGGTTAAGAAAAACCGGAGATATTATTAATTCACGAGCGAGACTTCGTCTTTAAGGTCACTTTTCTCTTTTCAGAGACAATTGTTGTGCAACAGCCACATAAAAAAAAAACATTTTTAATCCGAAAGAAATCAGAGGAAAAAACAAATAGAAACGTTGCATTCGGACGCAGCTGACTGCGGTATACTCGATACTTGTATCAAAGCCGGTTAAAAGAGGCTTGATTGCAATGGGGTATGGATGAGAGGTGTACGCTTTCTCAAAGATTTTTTGATGCAGATGGGGATGCCGCCAGCTTTCTTCCTTCTAAATTTGGTGACTCTAGCTCAAAGTTTGTTAAAGGTATGGGAACTGGGCTGGGGCGGTATGGGTGGGCGTGGCATCCAAAGTTTTGATGCATTTTTTGTGGTCGTCATTACTTATCTTGGCACTAAATTTGGTGGCGCTAGCTCTAAAACTATGAAAGTTTTAGGCGTTTCTGATTTAAAACTGCGGGGGCGGAATGGGTGGGCATGGCTCCAAAACTTGGATGCCGAACTTTGGGGTGTCGTAACCAGATCTGGCGATTGTAGCTCAAACTGTATGATAGGAGGAGCGTTTCTGATTTTAAACTGCAGGGTTGCTGGAGGCGGAACGGTTGGGCGCGCCTCCAAGATTTTTGATGCAGTTTTCCGGGGATGCTAGTAGCTATCTTGCCACAAAATTTGGTAGTTCTAGCTGTAAGGATGTGCGAAATAGGTATATTTATCTACTTTGAGTTTTCGAATTTATGGATTCAGCCTCTTCTTTTTGTATGGGCGATTGATACGTCACAAGCACACTTTGATTTTTTCATGATCAATTCGCAACATTATTCGACACCTTACAAGCTAGAGACATCAAACTTTGAAGATACCTTTTTGTATGGCCGGGACAGACAAAGTGTCTAAATTAGGGGGCTGGCAAATCGATTAATTCCATAACTTTAAATCAATAAATCCTCATATTTCCCACACACTTACAATAAGAAATGCCAAATTTCGTAAGAAAATAGCTTATAGCCACCCCAAAAAAAAACTGCTTCAAAAATATTGGAGCCACGGCCACCCATTCTGATCCCAGGCCCCGCATTTTAAAATCAGAAACGCCTATATCCTCCATAGTTTTTTAGCTAAAGCCATCGACTTTGCTGTCAAGATAGGTGATGACGTCCCCCCAAAAAAACGGCATTAAAACTTTAAATGCTACGCCCTTCCACACTGCCCCAAGCCGCTAACCGCCTCTTTTAAAACGGGAAGTTGGAGTCATTCTGGAAGATAGATGGTAACAACACCCAAAAATCTGCACCAAAACATTGGATGCCACGCACCCCCATACCGACCTAATACCCCTGCCTTTTAATAACTGGAATGCGTATATCTTTTGAGCTTGAGTCACCAAATTTGTTGGCAATATAATTGGTGACATCCACGAAAGATTTGCGTCAGCCAATCTTTGAAAGCAGCGCATCCTTAGCCCATTGCAATCAGGGCTGTTGATACCCCTTTTTAAACAGGTATCGAGTATACCGCAGTCGGTTGCGTTCGACTGCTACGTTTCCACTTGTTTTTATTTTGTTTCTCTTATGTTCGGAATGATTCTTAATCCCCGTTCATCCAGTTTTGTTTTTCGTTCGTTTTGCAACCGAGAACATCACGCTTGTTTTTTTTTTCACTCTCTCTCTCTCGTTGGCTGTCTTAAATGCATTTGGGCGGAACCTTGTGGACATTCCTCTACCACCAGAAAATTATTGCTGTGACATACATACATATGTACATATGTACGTATTCCGTTAGCTCTCTCATTAACTTTGCATTACTGAAAAAATTCATAAAATAAATAGGGTGTTCACTTGGAAAAGTGCAAAAGTGTAAAAGTGCAAGCCATCCCAACAACAATTTGTACAGAATCGGGCTTACACTTTTTGCTAGACCCCTGCCTATGACTAAAATATCGTTGTGCTTTTACAACGATTTCAGTGTTAAGAAATGATACAAAAGTGAAAACGTGTTGCACAATACAAGCAATTTTCTGGTATTTTTTGGTGTAATTTTGTTCTTTAGGTGCTAAATCAAAACAAACAGCTTTTCATTGTGAAAAGGCGCTAAAAGTAAATTAGGGTTTGCCTGCTAATTTTCTTAAATAAACCAGTTCATGGGATGCTGTCCGTTCTAGGAGTGATGCTCTCACGCTTTTAAAGGTCCATTTTAAATTTATTTATTTATTGCAAGCAGCAAATTAAACATCACAAATGAACACCCTAAAAGCTTTCTTTAAGGCCGGCCGCACACCGGAGCCAGCAAAACGTCTTTAAGCGTTTTTTTTTTTTTGTCGAACCGAACATGATTGCTTCTTATGGCCGGACGCACACCCAGACCGACAAACAGAAATACATAAAACGATTAGTTTTTTTGTCGGACCAACAAAGACCAACAAAAAACGTTAAACATAGTATGAAAACTAGTTTACTTTAATCAGTACCCAAACTCTCAAAAGCAGAAATAAATGCTTAGCCTGATTTAAAAAGAAATTTGGACGCTCGTGCACATCCACCATAAAATACTCTCACTCAAAAACACTCACACGCATTCATAAACGAGCACATACATTGACACATGTCATTAGAGTTTAATGAACACAACAACAACAAAATATGTTTTGCAAAGCAGGCACACAAAAGTAAAGAAAAAACCAAACTAGTCAAAGCTTTATTTATTTTAATTTAACTATCAATATATATATGACGAAATATATATACTTAAATACATACATATTGCAAAAACAAATCTATAAACAATTGATATTTACACTGAGAAGAGCATATGAAAGAAAGAATGAAAATGTGTAAGAAATAAACCCCGTCCTGCGTAAATTAAATTAAAAATAAATATCGTAAACAAAAATTTACAAAAAATTAAAATGCAAGCAATTGCAAATAAAAAATTAAAAATAAATGATCAACGCACAAATAACAAAAAAAAAAAAAAAAAAAACGCGTCGTAGTACATCATGAAGTAATGTAAGAACAAACAAAGCTATTTTTGTCAACTATGATTTTTGCATACCGTTCGAAATAAAGACGTAATAAAAATTTCAATATTAAATGTTCTCAAGATAATTGTAATTGTAATTGCAACAGTAAATGAACGCTTCAATATTGTAATTAAAGTAAAAAGATTTTGTAATGCGCCAAGCAGCTTAAAAAAAAAATATGAAATTGCAATTTAAAAATTCAAAGATGCGCATATTAGGAAAGCAAAGAAATGGATAAGCAAACAACGAATGAAAAATTGCCAAAAAAAAAAAATAAACAAGTATGACTTAAAAGTTTATGCATAATAATTGTAAAATGTTTCACATCATAAAAACTACAATGCAAAACCCAGATATAAAAAGTAAAGGGGGAAAACCAAGACAAAACTAAATGGCATAAAAACAATTTTTATTGTAAATTCATATAATTTTTCAAAACAATTATGTTCTCTTTTGAAATATTTTGCTTAATAAAATCAAATAACAGACAAACATGTTACTCATATGAGTGACTCATTGCCCACTCCTAACCTTCTATCTTTGTCTCTCTCTCTCTCTCTCTCTCTCTCTCTCTCTCTTTCACACACAGAAACGCACACACATTCTCTCTCTCTCTCTCTCTCTCTCTCTATCTCTCTCTCTCTCTGTCCCTCTCTCTTTCTTTTTTTCACCTTTTTCAGTCTTGTTTTTGGTCGACATGTTAGTGTAATCTATTTATAATTATTTTTAGCTCTGTAAATTACCTTTTTAAAATGTTAACTTTATTTCAAATAAAAAAAAGTAGCAACAGCAATTGGACGGATTTGTATCTATTAACTTATTTATAAATTATTGTTATTTGAAATGCCTATAACTAAATTGATGGATTGAACACTGCTAAATTACACATTTGCGTACAAGCTTGAAAATTTGATAAAAATCTAACAAGTATTAGTTACACTATTTATAAAGTAGGGTAGATTGCTATAGATTGAGCATCAGATCCGGAGAGGGTTATGAAAAGCATTGTTAGAACAACAAGTTTGAATAGAAACGGGTAGAAAATTTGATTAGTTTTTGTTAACGCTTACACATAGCATTGTTCTGCGATCGAAGAGAGAAGGAAGGTTAAAGAGTAAGTCTCTTGAAGACAAATAGCAGAAAATGTTTTTTCAAATATATAGATATATATATATATTTTTTTTTTTTTTGCTTATTTAGGATGCAATATACAAGATCCACACTCAAGAATAGAAAAAAACAAGTGGAAACGTTGCAGTCGGACGCAACCGACTGCAGCATACTCGATACCAGTATTAAAACCGGTAAAAAGAGGCCTGCTTGCAAAGGGGTACGGATGCGGCAGGGGTGTACGCTGCCTTAAAGATTCTCCGATGCAGATGGGGATGCCACCAACTATCTTCCTTTCAAATTGGTGACTCTAGCTCAAAGTTTGTAAGAGCTGCGGAAAATTGGGGCTGGGGGTGGTATGGGTGGGTGTAGCATCCAAATTTTTACTGCAGATCTTTGTGAAATGTAAATTGCTATCTTCATACCAAATTTGGTGACTCTAGCTCGAAGTTTGTAAAAGGTCTGGAAAGAGGGGCTGGGGGCGGTATGGGTGGGTGTGGCATCCAAATTTTTACTGCAGATCTTTGTGAAATGTCAATAGCTATCTTCATACCAAATTTGGTGACTCTAGCTCAAAGTTTGTAAAAAGTGGGGAAAGGGGGTCTGGGGGCAGTATGGCTGGGCGTGGCATCCAAATTTTTGATGGAGATTTTTGTGGAATGTCAATTGCTATCTTCAGACCAAATTTGGTGACTCTAGCTCGAAAATTGTAAAAAGTGTGGAAAGGGAGGCTGAAGGCAGTACACAGAGAAAAAAAACCGTTCTCGCTAGTGCAAAATCAAGAACATCCGTTTATGAAACCCAGCCATGCACGGATTTTCTTGATATAAGAACGATTTTCTTAAATTAAGAACGGATTTTTTAAGAACGCAAATCTTGATTCAAGAACAAAATGTTCTTGAAACCGTTCTTAATATGATAACATTGGTTCCTAATTTAAGAACAATTGGTGCTTGAATTTAAAATAGCATTAGTTGTTGTGTTTTAAAAAAAATTTAATTTTTTTAACACTTTGAATTCAGTATCATAAGACTCATTGGTGGTTAAAATTCTAATATAAGCTATATAAATATAATCTAATCTATAAATATAATCTAATATAAACTATAATATTGTTTTATAACGTATTGCGGCTCTGGGGGGAGATATTTAAGTATTGTACTGTATATAGCTGTTTTGGTAATGGTTTTTAATAATTAATAGCTTTAATATGCTAGAGAAATATTTTAAATATAAATTAAATTCATTTGTATACTCTTACCGATAATTAAACTTCAATGCGTGTGCCGAGAACCGAACCTGAGTCTTCTCGATTACCACGCGGAAGCCTTAGCTATTGCGCTGTTGCCGAACTAATTTCGTTCGCAGTTAAGTTTAATGTTAACCAATGAAACTTCGGCTCAGCTTCGGGTGGTAAATGCGTTCACATTTTATGAACAGTGTTCTTAATTTGGTACAAATAGAACGAAATTGGTTATATTTGTACCAAATTAAGAACCAATGTTCTTATAATGGACCAATATAAACATACGGTTTTTAAATCAAGAATGTATGTTCATAATTTAAGAACAAAATCAAAATTAAGAACATGTTTTAAGAACGCTGTTCTTATTTTAATACCAAAAAAATAAGAACGAAAAGTCTGAAAAATTAAGAACATTTGTTCTTAATTTTTTTTTCTCTGTGTATGGGTGGGCGTGGCATCCAAAGTTTTGATGCAGATCTGTGTGGAATGTCAAATGCTATCTTCATACCAAACTTGGTGACTCTAGCTCAAAGTTTGTAAAAAGTGGGGAAAGGGGTGCTGGGGGCGGTATGGGTGGGCATGGCATCCAAATTTTTGCTGCAGGTCTATGTGGAATGTCAACTGCTACCTTCATACAAAATTTGGTGGCTCAAGCTCAAAGTTTGTTAAAGGTGTGGAAAGGGGGTGGAATGGGTGGGCGTGATTCCAAAACTTTGATGCAGTATTTTGAGGTTCGTTACCAGCTATCTTCCTATCAAATTTGGTGGCTGTAGCTCCACAACTCTGGAAGATACACGCATTCCCGTTTTTGACGAAGCGTTGGAGCATCTGGGGGCGGCTAGGGTGGTATTGGTGGGCGTGGCATCAAAACTTTTGATGCAGTTTTTGGGGGTCATCATCACCTATCTTGGCACCAAATTTGGTGGCTCTAGCTCAAAAACTGTGGGAGATATAAGCTTTTTTGATTTTAAATTGCGGGGGGCTGGGGGCGGAATGGGTGGGCGTGGCTCCAAAATTATTATGCAGTTTTTTGGGGGTTGCTAGTAGCTATCTGCCCACCAAATTTGGTAGTTCTAGCTGTAAGGATGTGCGAAATATGAGGATTTATCGGTTTTGAGTTATCGAATTTATCGATTTGCCAGCCACCCAGTTATCGTAGAACCCCCATCTTGACACTTTAATTTACTATTCCATAGATAAAGAGAATTTGAAAGTTTCAAGTCTCTAGCTTGAAGGTTGTGGAAAAAAGTTGCGAACATACAGACGGACAGACGGACGGACGGACGGAAACCATGACGGACATTGCACAAACCCAATATACTCTTAACCTTCGGTATCGAGTTTAAAAACAAGTGGAACAGTTGCAGTCGGAAGCAACGGACTGCGGTATACTCGATCCCTTTTAATAAAACCGGTAAAAACAGGCCTGACTGCACAAGGGTATGGTCGCGGGAGGGGTTAACGCTGTCTCAAAGATTGTCTGATGCAGATGGGGATACCACCAGCTATCTTCCTCCCAAATTTGGTGACTCTAGATCAAAGTTAGTAAAAGGTGTGGAAAGGGGGGCTGGGGGTGGTATAGGTGGGCATGGCATCCAAATTGTTGCTGAAGATCTTTCCCGAATGTCAATTTTTATCTTCATACCAAATTTGGTAACTCTAGCTCGAAGTCTCTAAAAAGTGGCGAAAGGAGGGCGATATGGGTGAGCGTGGCATCCAAGTGTTGGATGCAGATCTCTGTAGAATGTCAATTGCTATCTTCATACTAAATCTGGTGACTCTAGCTCAAAGTTTGTAAAAAGTGGGAAAAGGGGGCTGGGGGTGGAATGGGTGGGCGCGGCATCCACATTTTTAATGCAGATCTTTGTGGAATGTCAATTGCTATCTTCATACCAAATTTGCTGACTCTAGCTCAAAGTTTGTAAAAGGTGTGGTTAGTAAGGCTGGGGCGGTATGGGTGGGCGTGGTATTCAAATTTGTGATGCTGATCTTTGTGTAATGTTAATTGCTATCTTCATACCAAATTTGGTAACTCTAGCTGGAATGTTAATTGCTATCTTCATACCAAATTTGGTTACTCTGGCTGAAAGCTTCTAAAAGGATAGGTGAGGGGGGCTGGGGGTGGTATGGGTTGGCGTGGCATCCAAATTTTTATGTTGATCTATGTGGAATGTCAATAGCTAACTTCATACCAAATTTGGTGACTCTAGCTCGAAGTTTGTAAAACGTGTGGTTAGTGTGGCTGGGGGCGGCATGGGTGGGCGTGGCATCTAATTTTTTTCTGCAGATCTATGTGGAATGTTAATTGCTATCTTCATACCAAGTTTGGTGACTCTAGCTCAAAGCTTGTAAACGGTGTGGTTAGTGGGGCTAGGGGCGGTTTGGGTGGGCGTTGCATCTAAGTTTTTTTTTGCAGATCTATCTTCATACCAAGTTTGGTGAATCTAGCTCAAAGTTTGTAAAAGGTGCAGAAAGGGGGGCTGAAATTTGTATGGGTTGGCGTGGCTCCAAATTTTTAATGTTGATCTATGTGGAATGTCAATTGCTAACTTCATTCCAAATTTGGTGACTCTAGCTCGAGGTTTGTAAAAAGTTGGGAAGGTGGGCTGGGGGCGTTATGGGTGAGCGTGGCATCCACATTTTAAATGCAGATCTTTGTTGAATGTCAATTGCTATCTTCATACCAAATTTGGTGACTCTAGCTCAAAGTTTGTAAAAGGTGTGGTTAGTGGGGCTGGGGGTGGTATGGGTTGGCGTGGCATCCAAATTTTTTATGTTGATTTATGTGGAATGTCAATTGCTATCTTCATACCAAATTTAGTGACTCTAGCAAAAAGTTTGTAAAAGGTGTGGTTAGTGTGGCTGGGGGCGGTATGGGTGGGCGTGGCATCTATGTTTTTTCTGCAGATCTATGTGAAATGTTAATTGCTATCTTCATACCAAGCTTGGTGACTCTAGCTCAAAGTTTTTAAAAGGTGTGGTAAGGGTGGCTGAAGGTGGTATGGGTGGGCGTAGCATCAACAATTTTGATGCAGATCTATGTGGAATGTCAGTTCCTATCTACATACCATATTTGCTGACTCTAGCTCAAAGATTGTAAAAGGTCTGGAAAGGGGAGTTGGGGGCGGTATTGGTGGGCGTGGCATCCAAATTTTTGATCCTGATCTATGTGGAATGTCAATTGCTATCTTCATAACAAATTTGGTGACTCTAGCTCGAAGTTTGTAAAAGGTGTGGCAAAGGGGCTGGGGGCGGTATGGGTGGGCGTGGTTTTCTGCAGATCTTTGTGGGACGTCAATTGCTATCTTCCTTCAAAATTTGGGGACCATAGTTCAAAGTTTTTAAAGGTGAGCTGGGGGCGGAATGGGTGGGCGTGGCTCCAAAACTTTTATGCAGAATATTTTTATTACCAAAAAATTCAATTATTGCAAATATATCATTGAACTGCATGTCCACAATAGCAATTATATTTCAAAATGGTTTCCATTATTCATCATTCGTCATTTCTTTCTCCTATTAAAGAAGTCCGCTACGTTAGCCTGTAAGTGTGTATTCACATAAGAAACAATACGGATGATGAATGTTAGATACTCTAAAAATATATATGTTTTATGTTATATTTGTTATAATTGCATATTTTATTTAGCATAAGTTGGCGCTCAGCTAAAAATTCGAAAAATGCTTACAACAGTTTAATAACGGTTTACTTCGATAATACAAAAGCAACTTCTGATCAGACAGAGGCCGATCTATTTGCTGAGTATTTTCAATCGGTATACTCATCGAGTTTATTTAGTTACAGTTATTTCTATCCTTTCCAAGTTCAATCGTCAAAATGCATTTATGTCCCAATTATTACTAAGTGACCACCACTGAGTGACCACCACTGGCCACTGAGGAGAGAAAAATATAGAGGAGTCACGCCGTGCAGTAAAGCTTATCACTCTGCACCCGTGTTATTGGCTGCAGAGAGGCTTGCAGAACTCTCTCATTGCCTAACTTGGCAGAAAAAGTATACCGCGCATAACTGCAAGTCATTCTGTTGCTTGCTCTGCTTCCAATTTGTGAGCAGCAGAGCAGACTCGAGTCTCTGGGTCTGACATTTTTTGTATATCTGCGTTCGTACGTGAGCGAGCACGTAGTCAGTGGGAGCTTACATGTTTGTATGTGTGCGAATGCAGCCGCACTTCTATGGTATACAAGAACTTATATCCAAAATCTGAAGTCTCTAGCTCTTGTAGTCTTCGAGATCCACGCGTTCATAAAGACGGACAGACGGACATGGCTATATCATCTCGGCTGTTGATGCTGATCAAGAATATATATACTTTATGGGGTCGGAGATGCTTCCTTCTGCCTGTTACAGACTTTTGCACAAAACCATTATACCTCTATACGCATAGCATGTAAAGCAAATCGGTGCGCGCTAATATTTTGTTTTTGTTTTGTTCTTGCTTGTTTTTTTCTCATAAGCCAATTTTGTACTTTGCCCTTTGCACTTTGCATTCACAATGCGTTTCGAGTGTAAATCAATACGGAACATGTTAATTGTTTTTGTACGAAGTTTGAAAATCAATAAAGTGATAGTTAAAGTGAAAAAAGTAATAGCATATATGAAACATATGTTGAGTGAAGTTAATCGAAGCTGGCATCTCTTTGAAAAAGCAACCCATATCGCAAGTATAAAATTGAATTTTGATTTTAAACTTAATATAAGTGAATTTGTTTATTAAAAATGATTGGAAAACGTCAACTTAAGCGTTTACAATCAAGTGAACGTGCTAAATATAATAATTTACTAACAGGTGCTGGTAGTTCTGCGTTAGCTGTGCAAAATAATGTTTTATTGCAAGAAGCGGCAGACATTTATGCGGGTGATAATAATGTAAAAGATGATATGGATGTTTTCGATATGGTAAGAGCAACAACAATAGCAACAAATTTAAGTGAAAAATTAAAAAAGTGATTTATCTCTATATATAGAAAAGAGTTTGTCCTGATGATAATGGAAGAGCCATAGCCTAATCGAAAAGAGCTCTGTAAATTACCTTTTTAAAATGTTAACTTTGTTTTAAATAAAAAAAAGTAGCAACAGCAATTGGACGGACTTGTATCTATTAACTTATTTATAAATTATTGTTAATTGAAATGCCTCTAACTAAATTGATGGATTGAACACTGCTAAATTACACATTTGCGTACAAGCTTGAAAATTTGATAAAAAGCTAACAAGTATTAGCTACACTATTTATAAAGTAGGGTAGGTTGCTATAGATTGAGCATCAGATCCGGAGAGGGTTATGAAAAGCATTGTTAGAACAACAAGTTTGAATAGAAACGGGTAGAAAATTTGATTAGTTTTTGTTAACGCTTACACATAGCATTGTTCTGCGATCGGAGAGAGAAGGAAGGTTAAAGAGTAAAAGTCTCTTGAAGACAAATAGCAGAAAATGTTTTTTTTAAATATATATACAGTGGATGCCGGTTATAACGATGCCGGTTATAACGATATTCCGCTTATAACGATACACACAAGAAGGTTTGGTTGGTTTCCATACAAACTTGTATGGAAGCACTATCGGCTATAATGATATCGCTTTTAACGATATGCCGCTTATAGCGAAGGAATTTTGAAAACATGAACCGCTTATAACGATCACAAGTAAGAACAAAAACAAAAGAATGAACAAATTACAGCAGCGGTCGGCACAAAGAGAGCCGAAAAAAAATTATTAATGCATTTGTGCAAGAGTAATTTCGTTTCGACTCACTTAAATACACTTCGTGCCAACTTCGGCCTATCTGTGTGAATTGCCGTTATGTTTGCTTATGTGTAGAAATGCTCGTGTTGAATATTTGCCCCATTAACATGTTAAATGGCTACGTTTTGGCTTTTAATACAATATAATAATAATAATCTAATAAGAGAAGCAGTTTTTACTTTATTATTACTAATTTTTGTTAAAAAAATTATAGAACATAGTTTTTTCTTTAATACCGGCTATAACGAATATCGGTTATAACGATGCTATATTGCCGTTCCCATGAGTATCGTTATAACCGGCATCTACTGTATATATATTTTTTTTTTTTGTTTGCTTATTTAGGATGCAATATACAAGATCCACACTCAAGAATAGAAAAAAACAAGTGGAAACGTTGCAGTCGGACGCAACCGACTGCAGCATACACGATACCAGCATTAAAACCGGTAAAAAGAGGCCTGCTTGCAAGGGGGTACGGATGCGGCAGGGGTGTACGCTGCCTTAAAGATTCTCCGATGCAGATGGGGATGCCACCAACTATCTTCCTTTCAAATTGGTGACTCTAGCTCAAAGTTTGTAAGAGCTGTGGAAAATTGGGGCTGGGGGTGGTATGGGTGGGTGTGAAATCCAAATTTTTACTGCAGATCTTTGTGAAATGTAAATTGCTATCTTCATACCAAATTTGGTGACTCTGGCTCGAAGTTTGTAAAAGGTCTGGAAAGAGGGGCTGGGGGCGGTATGGGTGGGTGTGGCATCCAAATATTTGATGCAGATTGTTGGAAAACTCAAAAAGTACTAGCGAATAAAGAACACTTGGTTACTTTAGTTAATATATTTATATGTTTTATTAAACTCTTTTTGTCGCAACACCAATACCACATGCACAGTCAAAACGTATAGAAAAGTATATATATATAAACGTAAAAGTGTGACCATTCTGTGTATAGGAAGTAATACTAAATAAGTGTTGAGTAATGTTAATTTTGTATAGGAATAGGGGTATTCCAACACGCCCCCTCAAAAATAACATTATTAGTAAAATTAAATAAATCATATTCATTAAAATTCATCATTCACTTATCCTAATGTGGTTGGTGTGCATTCTGGGATGTGCAATGTGATCCAGCATTCGCTGCAAGGATACGGGGAAAACCCAGTAAAACCCGATCAGATCACCTTACAATATCTTAACATAAGATTGGATTCAGTAACTTCAGTTTCTTAATAATATAATACGTATATATTTTTTTTTTTTTTTTTTTTAGTTTCAATAAAAAATAAAATTGAATTAAATTCGTAAATTCGTTATTTGGCATAAAAAAAATGTCAAAATTCAGCATCGATGTCTCAATCATCTTGGTGCAATCCTATCTTTCCTCTCAGCTCCATAAATCTTGCGGCCGGCAACGGTTTTGTAAAAATGCCAGCAAGCTGATTTTCTGTGGAAATATACTCAAGACAAATAACATTATTCTCCACTTGTTCTCTAGTAAAATGATATTTGATATCAATATGTTTAGATATTTTATGACATGACGGGTTGTTTGCTATGCTGATACAGCCTTGGTTATCTTCATAAATTTTAATAGGCACCTCAAGTTTTATATTTACACTATTAAGAAGAGATTTCAGCCATAGAGCTTCTCTCACAGCTTCGAACAAGGCCATATATTCAGCTTCAGTTGAAGAGGCTGCCACTGAATTCTGTCTCTTCGTGTTCCAACAGATTACGTTCGAACCAAACATTTTAAATAAGTAGCCTGTAGTACTTTTTCTATCAATTTCATTACCACCCCAATCAGAATCTACATAGCCAACTAGTGTATTTTCGTATGTTTCATTCTTATTGAAAATCAACTTCATGTCAATGGTTCCCTTCAAATACCTAAGAACCCTTTTTAAACATTGCCATAACTCAGAATTATTCTTGCTACTATATCTGCTCAAGATATTTACTGCATTAGTTAAGTCCGGACGTGTACAAAGCATTATGTACATTAAACAACCGATAAGGTTACGACATGGCGCATTACAGTTTTCATCTGAGTTGAGGGCATCATAATTTAATTTGTTTTGTAGGGGGGTACTGACTGCATTACAATCTTCCATTTTGAATTTGTTTAAGACCCGTTTAATATAAGCAGCCTGACTTAAACAAATTTTACCTTCGCACAATTCTATTCTTATGCCTATGAAGTGTCGTAATTCTTTTAAATCGGTCATTCTAAACTTTTCCATTAAATACCTTTTAAATTCATTCATTCTATTCATGTCAGCTGTTGCTATTACTACATCATCCACATATAATAATACATATATGTTTTCCTTGATATCACCTCTATCAAGTATATATATGCATCGATCTACCGGAGAGTTTACAAAGTTACATTCTTTTAATGCTTGTTCAAAAACTTAAAACCAGCATCTAGCTGCTTGTTTCAAACCGTAAATTGCCTTATTCAATTTACATACATTTTTAGTACTACATGGTAAACCTTGAGGAAGTTGCAAATATATTTCTTCATTCAATGTGCCATTTAAGAAAGCTGTTTTTACATCCATTTGGTGGACTTTCAAGTTATGTTGAACTGCTATTGACAATATGAATCTAAAACTCGAAATTCTTGCAACAGGGGCAAATGTTTCTTCATAGTCAACTTGGTATTTTTGCGTGAATCCTCGAGCAACCAGTCTTGCTTTATATTTTATTGGATTTTCCAATTCATTATACTTAACAGAAAATACCCATTTGCTATCAACAATGTTTTTGTTTTCTGGCTTCTTTGTAATTGTCCAGGTATTATTTATTTCATGAGCACTTAGCTCTGTTTTTATAGCTTCCTCCCAAAGTAATCTATAATTTCTATTTTTAATTTCATCAAATGTATTTGGCACATCATTAAAAATAGTGTGAGCATTTAAGATATATTTATTCAATATATCATTGTCTTCATTATAGGATATCTGTGGCTTAGTCTTTAATCGCTCACTTCTTCTACTTATAACATCCTTATCCCCACTTTCGTTGTCAATTATAACTGGATTTATATCAGTTTCAAGTTCACTTTGCTGTTCAGTTTCTTTACATTCCGTACTCTCATTCGGGAAGTTTAATTCCTTACTTTCATTCAGGAGATCATTTATCTTTCCTTTCTTACTTTCGTTCGGAAAATTTACATGATCATATTCCATACTTTCTTTCAGGAATTCTGTTTCATTGCATTCCTTACTTTCATTCGGGAATTCTGATTGCTTTCTTTCCTTACTTTCATTCGGGAATTCTGATTGCTTTCTTTCCTTACTATCATTCGGGAATTCTGATTGCTTTCTTTCCTTACTGTCATTCGGGAAATCAGTTTCATATTTAACAGCTCTTGAATTAACCATATTGGTTTCATCGACAACGACATCCCTTGCAACAATAAATTTTCCGTTTAAGGCATCCCATAATTTATAACCATTTGGTTCATAGCCAACAAGAATACTCTTGAGTGATTTTTCATCAAATTTTCCCTTTTTATTTTTATTGTGCACATATACAGTTGAACCAAAAACTTTCAGATGTTTTAAAATGGGCTTTCTTTCGTGCCACATTTCGTAAGGAGTCGTTGCATTATTTCCTAGTGCTCTGCTTGGTATTCTGTTAATCAAATATGTTGCAGTCAACACAGCCTCACCCCAGAAGCTTTTATCTAATTTTGCTCCATTAACCATAGCACGAGCTTTTTCGGTAATGGTTCTGATCATTCGTTCAGAAACACCATTTAATTGAGGTGTGTGAGGCACTGTCAAATGGTAAGTAATCCCTTTATTAACGCAAAACTCACGCATCTCATTGGACAGGTATTCTCTTCCATTGTCAATATACAAATTAACAATCTTTAAGTTGAAATGTGCTTCACTCTTAGCTACAAAATCTTTGAACATATTAAAAACATCTGACTTGTGTTTCATTAAATAAGTTACACAATAATGTGTGAATTGATCTATAAAGATGACATAGTAATTTTTGTCATTTATTGTAGCTGGTGTGATAGGGCCACAAACATCTGAATGTACCACAAACAGAGGCCTTTTAATATGGCTTTTATCTTTAAATTGCTTAAATGGCAACCTACTTTGTTTTCCATTTAGACAAGGCTCACATATTTTATCTGACAACTCTAAATTTATAAGAAGATTGTTGTCGCTGAATAGATTATTTCTTTTTATTTCTAACAATTTACCACTGCTAATGTGACCAAGCCTCTCATGCCATAACTGAAAACTATTTTTATTCTTCGCATTTACAGTATAAGCATAAAACTTTACAATTGGTATATTATTTGACATACCTGAGTTTTGGACAACAATCATCCCATTTTTCGAGATCGTCACGCCATTTTTGTCAAACTCGATTAACATTCCTGCCTCCTGCAGTCGCTTGACTGACATCAAGTTTGCTGCAGCCATCTTGCAGTAAAGAACATCCTCCAGTGTGATGTGGTGCTCGTTGTGCAGCCGCACAATACCACGCTTAGTGGCGTAGATAAATTCGCCTTGCTTAGCCACAGCGATCTTTAGCGGTTGCTCCAACTCCACACTGTCTGCATATAATGACTCATCATTTATAAGATGGTCAGTCGCACCAGAATCAAGGATAAATCCATGTTTATCCGTCATCGATAAATTTGATTTAAGCATAAACGCGAAACCGTGCTGCGATGTTGCGACTTGAGCTTGTTTATTTTCTTTATTTTTTTCATTTATTATTCTTTTATAATGATAACAATCCTTTTTGATATGTCCCTCTTTATTACAGTGATGACACCTAACATTATTAAATTTTGGTTTGCCCTTAAATGTTTTTTTTTGTTTTGTTATTTTATTTTTGAAAAAACTATTTTTCTGGTTGTTGTTATTGTTCTGAACATTTGCCTTCATAACTTTTCTGCTAGTATCATTGCTGTCACTTTTGATTTTTATTTCATGATCTAGTAGCCTGTTTTTAACAAAAGCTAATGTCAAGCTGTCTTCGGATAAAGTCTCAATTGCCGTGATCACACCATTGTAGGATGAGGGCAATGTGAGTAGCAAATGCGAGACTTTATCCATCTCGTCCATTTTTGCACCCGAAGCTAACAATTCACTCACTAATTCGTCGAAAATGTTAAAATGACTCAATAGTGTCGTTTCACTCAATAGTTTGAGCGAGAGTAAACGTTTGCGCACCGCCAACTGCGAAGCCAAACTCTTCCGCTCATATATCGCGTCTAAATTCTTCAGAATTTGACGCGCCGTATTGTCGCTTGTGGCGAAATTCAGAAACGAGTCGCTCAAATATTCTATTAGCGTGCTTTTAGCACACCGCTCTGCTCTTTTCCATGTATCATCCACTTCATCGGGCATCCTTTCATCAACAACCTTTAAAACGTCTAACTCGGCAAAAAGAGCCCTAATTCTAAATTTCCATACGGAATACTTCTCGCCATCAAAAGGCTTTATGTTCCGCTTTGCCTTTTCCATTCTAACACATACGCACGCAGCAATTTGAGTATATATATAAAATGTAGATACACACGCTTCTATTTAATTTTACTAATTTCAATTATTCACTTTATTGTACTTGGCATGGACTGGGCCCATAACCTGTTGGAAAACTCAAAAAGTACTAGCGAATAAAGAACACTTGGTTACTTTAGTTAATATATTTATATGTTTTATTAAACTCTTTTTGTCGCAACACCAATACCACATGCACAGTCAAAACGTATAGAAAAGTATATATATATAAACGTAAAAGTGTGACCATTCTGTGTATAGGAAGTAATACTAAATAAGTGTTGAGTAATGTTAATTTTGTATAGGAATAGGGGTATTCCAACACAGATCATTGTGAAATGTCAATTGCTATCTTCATACCAAATTTGGTGACTCTAGCTCAAAGTTTGTAAAAAGTGGGGAAAGAGGGTCTGGGGGCAGTATGGCTGGGCGTGGCATCCAAATTTTTGATGCAGATCTTTGTGGAATGTCAATTGCTACCTTCATACAAAATTTGGTGACTCTAGCTCAAAGTTTACCAAATTTGGTGGCTCTAGCTCCTCAACTCTGGAAGATACACGCATTCCCGTTTTTGACGAAGCGTTGGGGCATCTGGGGGCGGCTAGGGTGGTATTGGTGGGCGTGGCATCCAAACTTTTGATGCAGATTTTGGGGGTCATCATCACCTATCTAGGCACCAAATTTGGTGGTTATCGAATTTATCGATTTGCCAGCCACCCAGTTATCGTAGAACCCCCATCTTGACACTTTAATTTACTATCCCATAGATAAAGAGAATTGGAAAGTGTCAAGTCTCTAGCTTGAAGGTTGTGGAAAAAAGTTGCGAACATACAGACGGACAGACGGACGGACGGACGGACACCATGACGGACATTGCACAAACCCAATATACTCTTAACCTTCGGTATCGAGTTTAAAAACAAGTGGAACAGTTGCAGTCGGAAGCAACGGACTGCGGTATACTCGATCCCTTTTAATAAAACCGGTAAAAACAGGCCTGACTGCGCAAGGTTATGGTCGCGGGAGGGGTTAACGCTGTCTCAAAGATTGTCTGATGCAGATGGGGATACCACCAGCTATCTTCCTCCCAAATTTGGTGACTCTAGCTCAAAGTTTGTTAAAGGTGTAGAAAGGGGGGCTGAAAATGGTATGCGTTGGCGTGGCTCCAAATTTGTATACCCTTAACTCATAAAATGGGTAAATAAGTGTATAATGGTTTTGTGCAAAAGTATGTAACAGGCTGAAGGAAGCATCTCCGACCCTATAAAGTATATATATTCTTGATCAGCATCAACAGCCGAGACGATATAGCCATGTCCGTCTGTCCGTCTGTCTGTCTGTATGAACGCGTGGATCTCAGAGACTACAAGAGCTAGAGACTTATGATTTTGTATTTAAGTTCTCCTATACCATGAGCAGAACAAGTTTGCTTCAAATTATCGATAACTATTCTGGTTTCCGATATACACAGAATATCGATAACAAAAAATATCGAATTTGGAAAATCTAAAAATGAGGGTTGACGTAATGGGTAATGATAGAACTTTTCTGACAATTTCGTCCAAATCGGTTGAGAAACACCGGAGATATTGAACTTAATCGATTGAAGCTAAGTCAGTATACCAAAGTCTTACATAAATTTAATTTATTTATTGCAATTTGGTTCAGGGTATCTTCTAGTCGGGCTCTCCCGACTAGAGCCTTCTTACTTGTTAATGTTGATCTATGTGGAATGTTAATTGCTATCTTCATACCAAATTTGGTGACTCTAGCTCGAGGTTTGTAAAAAGTTGGGAAGGTGGGTTGGGGGCGGTATGGGTGGGCGTGGCATCCACATTTTAAATGCAGGTCTTTGTTGAATGTCAATTGCTATCTTCATACCAAATTTGGTGACTCTAGCTCAAAGTTTGTAAAAGGTGTGGTAAGTGGGGCTGGGGGTGGTATGAGGTGGCATGGCATCCATAGCCTAATCGAAAAGAGCTAGAAGGCTGAAATTTTCACACAATTTTCCATGCAGGTAGGAGGTGAGCACTAAGAAGGGAATTTTTATTTGGACAACTCCTTCAAGTACCTCCCATACGATTTGGAGCACTTTTTACCCATTTAAAAAAACAAATTACAATCTTTGTCTCTCTCTCTCTCTCTTTCACACACAGAAACGCACACACATTCTCTCTCTCTCTCTCTATCTCTCTCTGTCTGTCCCTCTCTCTTTCTTTTTTTTCACCTTTTTCAGTCTTGTTTTTGGTCGACATGTTAGGTTAATCTATTTATAATTATTTTTAGCTCTGTAAATTACCTTTTTAAAATGTTAACTTTGTTTTAAATAAAAAAAAGTAGCAACAGCAATTGGACGGACTTGTATCTATTAACTTATTTATAAATTATTGTTAATTGAAATGCCTCTAACTAAATTGATGGATTGAACACTGCTAAATTACACATTTGCGTACAAGCTTGAAAATTTGATAAAAAGCTAACAAGTATTAGTTACACTATTTATAAAGTAGGGTAGGTTGCTATAGATTGAGCATCAGATCCGGAGAGGGTTATGAAAAGCATTGTTAGAACAACAAGTTTGAATAGAAACGGGTAGAAAATTTGATTAGTTTTTGTTAACGCTTACACATAGCATTGTTCTGCGATCGAAGAGAGAAGGAAGGTTAAAGAGTAAGTCTCTTGAAGACAAATAGCAGAAAATGTTTTTTCAAATATATAGATATATATATATATATTTTTTTTTTTTTGCTTATTTAGGATGCAATATACAAGATCCACACTCAAGAATAGAAAAGAAACAAGTGGAAACGTTGCAGTCGGACGCAACCGACTGCAGCATACTCGATACCAGTATTAAAACCGGTAAAAAGAGGCCTGCTTGCAAAGGGGTACGGATGCGGCAGGGGTGTACGCTGCCTTAAAGATTCTCCGATGCAGATGGGGATGCCACCAACTATCTTCCTTTCAAATTGGTGACTCTAGCTCGAGATTTGTAAAAAGTTGGGAAGGTGGGTTGGGGGCGGTATGGGTGGGCGTGGCATCCACATTTTAAATGCAGGTCTTTGTTGAATGTCAATTGCTATCTTCATACCAAATTTGGTGACTCTAGCTCGAAGTTTGTAAAAGGTCTGGAAAGAGGGGCTGGGGGCGGTATGGGAGGGTGTAGCATCAAATTTTTACTGCAGATCTTTGTGAAATGTAAATTGCTATCTTCATACCAAATTTGGTGACTCTAGCTCGAAGTTTGTAAAAGGTCTGGAAAGAGGGGCTGGGGGCGGTATGGGTGGGTGTGGCATCCAAATATTCGATGCAGATCTTTGTGAAATGTCAATAGCTATCTTCATACCAAATTTGGTGACTCTAGCTCAAAGTTTGTAAAAAGTGGGGAGAGGGGGTCTGGGGGCAGTATGGCTGGGCGTGGCATCCAAATTTTTGATGCAGATCTTTGTGGAATGTCAATTGCTATCTTCATACCAAATTTGGTAACTCTAGCTCGAAAATTGTAAAAAGTGGGGAAAGGGGGCTGGAGGCAGTATGGGTGGGCGTGGCATCCAAAGTTTTGATGCAGATCGTTGTGGAATGTCAATTGCTACCTTCATACAAAATTTGGTGACTCTAGCTCAAAGTTTGTTAAAGGTGGGGAAAGGGGGTGGAATGGGTGGGCGTGACTCCAAAACTTTGATGCAGTTTTTTGGGGTTCGTTACCAGCTATCTTCCTACCAAATTTGGTGGCTCTAGCTCCTCAACTCTGGAAGATACTCGCATTCCCGTTTTTGACGAAGCGTTGGGGCATCTGGGGGCAGCTAGGGTGGTATTGGTGGGCGTGGCATCCAAACTTTTGATGCAGATTTTGGGGGTCATCATCACCTATCTTGGCACCAAATTTGGTGGCTCTAGCTCAAAAACTGTGGGAGATATAAGCTTTTTTGATTTTAAATTGCGGGGGGGCTGGGGGTTGAATGGGTGGGCGTGGCTCCAAAATTTTGATACAGTTTTTTGGGGGTTGCTAGTAGCTATCTGCCCACCAAACTTGGTAGTTCTAGCTGTAAGGATGTGCGAAATATGAGGATTTATCGGTTTTGAGTTATCGAATTTATCGATTTGCCAGCCACCCAGTTATCGTAGAACCCCCATCTTGACACTTTAATTTACTATTCCATAGATAAAGAGAATTGGAAAGTTTCAAGTCTCTAGCTTGAAGGTTGTGGAAAAAAGTTGCGAACATACAGACGGACAGACGGACAGACGGACGGACGGACGGACACCATGACGGACATTGCACAAACCCATTATACTCTTAACCTTCGGTATCGAGTTTAAAAACAAGTGGAACAGTTGCAGTCGGAAGCAACGGACTGCGGTATACTCGATCCCTTTTAATAAAACCGGTAAAAACAGGCCTGACTGCACAAGGGTATGGTCGCGGGAGGGGTTAACGCTGTCTCAAAGATTGTCTGATGCAGATGGGGATGCCACAAGCTATCTTCCCCCCAAATTTGGTGACTCTGGATCAAAGTTTGTAAAAGGTGTGGAAAGGGGGGCTGGGGGTAGTATAGGTGGGCATGGCATCGAAATTTTTTATGTTGATCTATGTGGAATGTCAATAACTAACTTCATACCAAATTTGGTGATTCTAGCTCAAAGTTTGTAAAAGGTTTGGTGGGCTGGGGATGGCATGGGTGGGCGTGGCATCTAATTTTTTTCTGCAGATCTATGTGGAATGTTAATTGCTATCTTCATACCAAGTTTGGTGACTCTAGCTCAAAGTTTGTAAACGGTGTGGCTAGTGGGGCTAGGGGCGGTTTGGGTGGGCGTTGCATCTAAGTTTTTTTTGCAGATCTATGTGGAATGTTAATTGCTATCTGCATACCAAGTTTGGTGACTCTAGCTCAAAGTTTGTTAAAGGTGTAGAAAGGGGGGCTGAAAATGGTATGGGTTGGCGTGGCTCCAAATTTTTAATGTTGATCTATGTGGAATGTTAATTGCTATCTTCATACCAAATTTGGTGACTCTAGCTCGAGGTTTGTAAAAAGTTGGGAAGGTGGGCTGGGGGCGTTATGGGTGAGCGTGGCATCCACATTTTAAATGCAGATCTTTGTTGAATGTCAATTGCTATCTTCATACCAAATTTGGTGACTCTAGCTCAAAGTTTGTAAAAGGTGTGGTAGTGGGGCTGGGGGTGGTATGGGTTGGCGAGGCATCCAAATTTTTTATGTTGATCTATGTGGAATGTCAATTGCTATCTTCATACCAAATTTGGTGACTCTAGCAAAAAGTTTGTAAAAGGTGTGGTTAGTGTGGCTGGGGGCGGTATGGGTGGGCGTGGCATCTATGTTTTTTCTGCATATCTATGTGGAATGTTAATTGCTATCTTCATACCAAGCTTGGTGACTCTAGCTCAAAGTTTTTAAAAGGTGTGGAAAGGGTGGCTGAAGGTGGTATGGGTGGGCGTAGCATCAACAATTTTGATGCAGATCTATGTAGAATGTTAATTGCTATCTTCATACCAAATTTGGTGACTCTAGCTCAAAGTTTGTCAAAAGTGGGGAAAGGGGGGCTGGAGGCAGTATGGGTGGGCGTGGCATCCAAAGTTTTGATGCAGATCTGTGTGGAATGTCAATTGCTACCTTCATACAAAATTTGGTGACTCTAGCTCAAAGTTTGTTAAAGGTAGGGAAAGGGGGTGGAATGGGTGGGCGTGACTCCAAAACTTTGATGCAGTTTTTTGGGGTTCGTTACCAGCTATCTTCCTACCAAATTTGGTGGCTCTAGCTCCTCAACTCTGGAAGATACTCGCATTCCTGTTTTTGACGAAGCGTTGGGGCATCTGGGGGCAGCTAGGGCGGTATGGGTGGGCGTGGCATCCACATTTTAAATGCAGGTCTTTGTTGAATGTCAATTGCTATCTTCATACCAAATTTGGTGACTCTAGCTCGAAGTTTGTAAAAGGTCTGGAAAGAGGGGCTGGGGGCGGTATGGGAGGGTGTAGCATCCAAATTTTTACTGCAGATCTTTGTGAAATGTAAATTGCTATCTTCATACCAAATTTGGTGACTCTAGCTCGAAGTTTGTAAAAGGTCTGGAAAGAGGGGCTGGGGGCGGTATGGGTGGGTGTGGCATCCAAATATTCGATGCAGATCTTTGTGAAATGTCAATAGCTATCTTCATACCAAATTTGGTGACTCTAGCTCAAAGTTTGTAAAAAGTGGGGAAAGGGGGTCTGGGGGCAGTATGGCTGGGCGTGGCATCCAAATTTTTGATGCAGATCTTTGTGGAATGTCAATTGCTATCTTCATACCAAATTTGGTAACTCTAGCTCGAAAATTGTAAAAAGTGGGGAAAGGGGGCTGGAGGCAGTATGGGTGGGCGTGGCATCCAAAGTTTTGATGCAGATCTGTTTGGAATGTCAATTGCTACCTTCATACAAAATTTGGTGACTCTAGCTCAAAGTTTGTTAAAGGTGGGGAAAGGGGGTGGAATGGGTGGGCGTGACTCCAAAACTTTGATCCATTTTTTTGGGTTCGTTACCAGCTATCTTCCTACCAAATTTGGTGGCTCTAGCTCCTCAACTCTGGAAGATACTCGCATTCCCGTTTTTGACGAAGCGTTGGGGCATCTGGGGGCAGCTAGGTTGGTATTGGTGGGCGTGGCATCCAAACTTTTGATGCAGATTTTGGGGGTCATCATCACCTATCTTGGCACCAAATTTGGTGGCTCTAGCTCAAAAACTGTGGGAGATATAAGCTTTTTTGATTTTAAATTGCGGGGGGGCTGGGGGCGGAATGGGTGGGCGTGGCTCCAAAATTTTGATGCAGTTTTTTGGGGGTTGCTAGTAGCTATCTGCCCACCAAACTTGGTAGTTCTAGCTGTAAGGATGTGCGAAATATGAGGATTTATCGGTTTTGAGTTATCGAATTTATCGATTTGCCAGCCACCCAGTTATCGTAGAACCCCCATCTTGACACTTTAATTTACTATTCCATAGATAAAGAGAATTGGAAAGTTTCAAGTCTCTAGCTTGAAGGTTGTGGAAAAAAGTTGCGAACATACAGACGGACAGACGGACAGACGGACGGACGGACGGACACCATGACGGACATTGCACAAACCCATTATACTCTTAACCTTCGGTATCGAGTTTAAAAACAAGTGGAACAGTTGCAGTCGGAAGCAACGGACTGCGGTATACTCGATCCCTTTTAATAAAACCGGTAAAAACAGGCCTGACTGCACAAGGGTATGGTCGCGGGAGGGTTAACGCTGTCTCAAAGATTGTCTGATGCAGATGGGATGCCACAAGCTATCTTCCCACCAAATTTGGTGACTCTGGATCAAAGTTTGTAAAAGGTGTGGAAAGGGGGGCTGGGGGTGGTATAGGTGGGCATGGCATCGAAATTTTTTATGTTGATCTATGTGGAATGTCAATAACTAACTTCATACCAAATTTGGTGACTCTAGCTCAAAGTTTGTAAAAGGTTTGGTGGGCTGGGGATGGCATGGGTGGGCGTGGCATCTAATTTTTTTCTGCAGATCTATGTGGAATGTTAATTGCTATCTTCATACCAAGTTTGGTGACTCTAGCTCAAAGTTTGTAAACGGTGTGGCTAGTGGGGCTAGGGTCGGTTTGGGTGGGCGTTGCATCTAAGTTTTTTTTGCAGATCTATGTGGAATGTTAATTGCTATCTGCATACCAAGTTTGGTGACTCTAGCTCAAAGTTTGTTAAAGGTGTAGAAAGGGGGGCTGAAAATGGTATGGGTTGGCGTGGCTCCAAATTTTTAATGTTGATCTATGTGGAATGTTAATTGCTATCTTCATACCAAATTTGGTGACTCTAGCTCGAGGTTTGTAAAAAGTTGGGAAGGTGGGCTGGGGGCGTTATGGGTGAGCGTGGCATCCACATTTTAAATGCAGATCTTTGTTGAATGTCAATTGCTATCTTCATACCAAATTTGGTGACTCTAGCTCAAAGTTTGTAAAAGGTGTGGTTAGTGGGGCTGGGGGTGGTATGGGTTGGCGAGGCATCCAAATTTTTTATGTTGATCTATGTGGAATGTCAATTGCTATCTTCATACCAAATTTGGTGACTCTAGCAAAAAGTTTGTAAAAGGTGTGGTTAGTGTGGCTGGGGGCGGTATGGGTGGGCGTGGCATCTATGTTTTTTCTGCATATCTATGTGGAATGTTAATTGCTATCTTCATACCAAGCTTGGTGACTCTAGCTCAAAGTTTTTAAAAGGTGTGGAAAGGGTGGCTGAAGGTGGTATGGGTGGGCGTAGCATCAACAATTTTGATGCAGATCTATGTAGAATGTTAATTGCTATCTTCATACCAAATTTGGTGACTCTAGCTCAAAGTTTGTCAAAAGTGGGGAAAGGGGGGCTGGAGGCAGTATGGGTGGGCGTGGCATCCAAAGTTTTGATGCAGATCTGTGTGGAATGTCAATTGCTACCTTCATACAAAATTTGGTGACTCTAGCTCAAAGTTTGTTAAAGGTGGGGAAAGGGGGTGGAATGGGTGGGCGTGACTCCAAAACTTTGATGCAGTTTTTTGGGGTTCGTTACCAGCTATCTTCCTACCAAATTTGGTGGCTCTAGCTCCTCAACTCTGGAAGATACACGCATTCCCGTTTTTGACGAAGCGTTGGGGCATCTGGGGGCGGCTAGGGTGGTATTGGTGGGCGTGGCATCCAAACTTTTGATGCAGATTTTGGGGGTCATCATCACCTATCTTGGCACCAAATTTGGTGGCTCTAGCTCAAAAACTGTGGGAGATATAAGCTTTTTTGATTTTAAATTGCGGGGGGGCTGGGGGCGGAATGGGTGGGCGTGGCTCCAAAATTTTGATGCAGTTTTTTGGGGGTTGCTAGTAGCTATCTGCCCACCAAACTTGGTAGTTCTAGCTGTAAGGATGTGCGAAATATGAGGATTTATCGGTTTTGAGTTATCGAATTTATCGATTTGCCAGCCACCCAGTTATCGTAGAACCCCCATCTTGACACTTTAATTTACTATTCCATAGATAAAGAGAATTGGAAAGTTTCAAGTCTCTAGCTTGAAGGTTGTGGAAAAAAGTTGCGAACATACAGACGGACAGACGGACAGACGGACGGACGGACGGACACCATGACGGACATTGCACAAACCCATTATACTCTTAACCTTCGGTATCGAGTTTAAAAACAAGTGGAACAGTTGCAGTCGGAAGCAACGGACTGCGGTATACTCGATCCCTTTTAATAAAACCGGTAAAAACAGGCCTGACTGCACAAGGGTATGGTCGCGGGAGGGGTTAACGCTGTCTCAAAGATTGTCTGATGCAGATGGGGATGCCACAAGCTATCTTCCCCCCAAATTTGGTGACTCTGGATCAAAGTTTGTAAAAGGTGTGGAAAGGGGGGCTGGGGGTGGTATAGGTGGGCATGGCATCCAAATTGTTGCTGAAGATCTTTCCCGAATGTCAATTTTTATCTTGATACCAAATTTGGTGACTGTAGCTCGAAGTTTCTAAAAAGTGGCGAAATGAGGGCGATATGGGCTAGCGTGGCATCCAAGTGTTGGATGCACATCTCTGTAGAATGTCAATTGCTATCTTCATACTAAATCTGGTGACTCTTGCTCAAAGTTTGTAAAAAGTTGGAGAAGGGGGCTGGGGGTGGAATGGGTGGGCGCGGCATCCTCATTTTTAATGCAGATCTTTGTGGAATGTCAATTGCTATCTTCATACCAAATTTGCTGACTCTAGCTCAAAGTTTGTAAAAGGTGTGGTTAGTGGGGCTGGGGCGGTATGGGTGGGCGTGGTATTCAAATTTGTGATGCTGATCTTTGTGTAATGGTAATTGCTATCTTCATACCAAGTTTGGTGTGTCTAGCTCAAAGTTTATAAAAGGTCTGGGAAGGGTGGCTAGGGGCGGTATGTGTGGGCGTGGCATCAAAGTTTTTGCTGCAGATCTTTTTGGAATGTTAGTTGCTATCTTCATACCAAATTTGGTAACTCTAGCTGGAATGTTAATTGCTATCTTCATACCAAATTTGGTTACTCTGGCTGAAAGCTTCTAAAAGGATAGGTGAGGGGGGCTGGGGATGGTATGGGTTGGCGTGGCATCCAAATTTTTTATGTTGATCTATGTGGAATGTCAATAGCTAACTTCATACCAAATTTGGTGACTCTAGCTCGAAGTTTGTAAAAAGTTGGGAAGGTGGGATGGGGGCGGTATGTGTGGGCGTGGCGTCAACATTTTATATGCAGATCTTTGTTGAATGTCAATTGCTATCTTCATACCAAATTTGGTGACTCTAGCTCAAAGTTTGTAAAAGGTGTGGTGGGCTGGGGGCGGCATGGGTGGGCGTGGCATCTAATTTTTTTCTGCAGATCTATGTGGAATGTTAATTGCTATCTTCATACCAAGTTTGGTGACTCTAGCTCAAAGTTTGTAAACGGTGTGGTTAGTGGGGCTAGGGGCGGTTTGGGTGGGCGTTGCATCTAAGTTTTTTTTTGCAGATCTATGTGGAATGTTAATTGCTATCTTCATACCAAGTTTGGTGACTCTAGCTCAAAGTTTGTAAAAGGTTGAGAAAGGGGGGCTGAATATGGTATGGGTTGGCGTGGCTCCAAATTTTTAATGTTGATCTATGTGGAATGTCAATTGCTATCTTCATACCAAATTTGGTGACTCTGGCAAAAAGTTTGTAAAAGGTGTGGTTAGTGTGTCTGGGGGCGGTATGGGTGGGCGTGGCATCTATGTTTTTTCTGCAGATCTATGTGGAATGTTAATTGCTATCTTCATACCAAGCTTGGTGACTCTAGCTCAAAGTTTTTAAAAGGTGTGGAAAGGGTGGCTGAAGGTGGTATGGGTGGGCGTTGCATCAACAATTTTGATGCAGATCTATGTGGAATGTCAATGGCTATCTACATACCATATTTGCTGACTCTTGCTCAAAGATTGTTAAAAAGATCTGGAAAGGGGAGCTGGGGTCGGTATTGGTGGGCGTGGCATCCAAATTTTTGATCCTGATCTTGTCTTGTCTTTCGTTGGTGACGGTCGTGTTTTTGCGTGCTCTTGATTATTTATTGATCTCTTGTGTTTGTGAACGGTGTTTTTACTCTGTTTAATCTGGTAAATAGTTTTAGCAGTGATTGCAAATATATGTGTATATATTTACGTTTACATAAAAGAGTTTGCCGAGTTTATACTCACTTTAATTAGCAGTTTAACTGAGACTGCTCTGCCTGAACATAAAGAAAACATAAAGTAAACATATGTTCATACTTACATACATATATTTACATTTGCATATTCTGTGTGATTACTAACAACAAACAGTTTGTCAATTTTTTTTGCTCTCGCTTTACAGCTCTCCCGCTCTTATCCGCTATTATCCGTCGCACTTGCGGTTCTATCTGTCTACGCGCTAACGCTCTCTCATTTAAGCGCTCATTTGATATTTACTGTTTTATATTGCTCTTGCAGTGATACGTTTTACTTATACTTACCGTCACCTTACCTTACTTTGTTTTGTGCTAGCATATTAGTTGCCAGATAAAACCTTAAGTCAATTCGAAAATTTTTGCATGCTGTAGCACCAATTGCAAAGTGGTTGGAACCACCAACTAAGATTTTATTTTGTGTGGATTGTGTGACAACATGATCCACATGAAATGTGCTGGCTTCACTCCCAAAATCAGGGACTTCTTAATTGCAGATACAGGCCTTAAATGGTACTGCGAGCCCTGCAATTTAGCTGTGAAAGAATCGACCAAGTTCATGAGGCAGACTCATGCTGGCTTTAAAGCTATGCATGTAGCTTTTAATAATCTGCAAGCGTCATTCAACGAGCTTGAGTTTAATTTCAAAAATGGCAAGGTGATTACCAAATCTCCGAAGCGTAAAAAGACTTCGGGTCCTAATCCACTTATTGCCCCACCTGTTCTTCCAACTAAACCCCTTCTAGTGCCTAACAATAATCCTTCAATTGGTTCCAATGCTAACCCACTAATGTTATTTAACTCTCCTGCTAGAAATCCTGTCAACAACCTAGCCACTTTATCTTCCGAACCTTTGCATGAGCCCTCTGGTTCAGCAGCTCGTGTGCCTATTAATCCTAATATAGGTACAACTGGGGCTCACAAGCCTCTGGTTGTTGTACCACTCAACAAATTTGTTTTTGTTTCTAGGCTGGCATCCGATACGTCATCGGATGATGTTGCAGCATATGTAAAGAGTCAAATCGATTCCCCTCTTATTGTTGTTGAAAAGTTTAAATTTAAACATGCCAGAAGTATAGCTTCTTTCAAGTTGGGTGTACCGCCTGAACTTTTCTCGACAATTTGCTCTGAAAAGTTTTGGCCGCCGCAACTTGTAGTTAAGGAGTATACGAATAGGCGAATTAATAGCAATAATGGTATAAGGATTAATAGTACACCGCCTGCTAGCCAACCTGTTGCCTCCACCTCGGTGGCAAAAAACTAACAAAACAACTTAGTTTGGCCTATCAAAACGTTAGAGGCCTTAACACTAAACTTTCTAAATTATATGTTAACAGCTTATCATTTGATTCACATATAGTAGCACTCACGGAAACCTGGTTAAAACCTGATATATCTGATTATTCCATTTATCCTTCTAAATATAACTTGTACAGATGCGATCGCACTTCCCGCAAGGGAGGCAGTTTTCTCATTGCTGTTTACTCCTTTATTTCCTCTGAACAGATTCATTCTCATGATCTTTCGAACATAGAGTTATTATGTGTTAAAATACTACTAAACGGCCGTTCACTTTATGTTACTTGTTCTTATATTCCTCCTCATTCTGATATTAACATTTACTCTTCCCACCTTAGTGCCCTGCAACTTGTTTCGTCATTGTTGACAGATATGGATAGTCTGATAGTGGTTGGTGGTTTTAATCTGCCACATGATGTATGGTCTGTAAATGACACATCTTCGGCGGTTTAACCAGTCACTTCTGATGATTTTATCGATGGCCTACTGGAGTTAGGCCTATCGCAAGTTAACAGGGTGCATAACTGTAGTGGTAGAATGTTGGACTTAATATTTGTTTCGGACTCCGATTGCAGTAATGCTAGTAGAATACCCCCTCTAGTGCTTCCGGAAGATACCTACCATCCAACCTTAGAATTATCCATCGAAATTCTTAACCCTATTTTAGTATCTAAAAATACTTTAAAAACCCGTTGCTTTCGTAAAACTAACTTTACTAAATTAAATTATCTTCTTCAACATACTAATTGGTCTCGTCTTTATTCTTGTAGTGATACAGAAACTGCCATTGCCATATTTTATAGAACTTTGAAATCGCTTTTGGATATTTGCGTTCCCCTCACTTATTCTTCAAGTGTTAATAAGCCACCTTGATTTACGAGGGAACTATCGAAATTGAAAAACGCGAAGACAAAATCTTATAAAAAATTTAAAAAATCGGGAACCACTTTAGATTTATCTTCTTATTTAATAGCATAATCTAGTTTTCTTTCTGTTAACACATCTTGTTATAATAATTATCTTAATCGTTGTAGACTAAACTTTTCACGTGACCCTAAACATTTTTATAAATTTGTTAACTCTAAACGTACGTCTTCTTGCTTGCCGTCCTCAGTATACCTTGATAATACAAAAGCAAGTTCTGATCAGGCAGTAGCCGATCTATTTGCTGAGTATTTTCAATCAGTATACTCATCGAATATGTATAGTGGTAGTAATTCCTATCCTTTTCGAGTTCAAACGTCAAATTGCATATATGTCCCAGTAGTTACTGAGTCTATGCTCCTGAGTGAATTTAACTCTATTAAACCTGGCTACTTGCCTGGTCCTGATGGAGTGCCAGGTTGTATTCTTAGGTACTGCGCGGATTCTCTTTGTGCGCCATTAAATAAATTATTTAACTTGTCTGTTGATTCAAACGTGTTCCCTGATATATGGAAGGAATCCTTTATAATTCCACTCCATAAAAATTCTTCAAAATCAAACGTTAAAAATTATAGGGGCATATCCAAGTTGTCTGC
The DNA here is from genome assembly GCA_030179655.1 of Scaptomyza flava. Taxonomy (NCBI): domain Eukaryota; kingdom Metazoa; phylum Arthropoda; class Insecta; order Diptera; family Drosophilidae; genus Scaptomyza; species Scaptomyza flava. The sequence continues at coordinate 1,055,632 of JARNME010000273.1, forward strand.
CATACCAAAAGTCTTTGAAAAAATTATATGTTCTCAACTGCAACACGGATGTAGTTCGATTATATCGCCTTATCAACACGGTTTTGTTAGGCGTAGATCTACTACCACTAACCTTCTTGAATTCACTTCGCTTGTTATCAAAGGGTTTCAGGAAAAAATGCAAACTGACGTTGTTTACACCGATTTTAGTAAGGCATTTGATTCTGTAAGTCATCCTCTGTTGCTTCATAAATTAAATATTATTGGATTTCCATCAAAACTATTATTGTGGATTTCGGAGTACTTGTGTGGTCGAACACAAAAAGTAGTTTTTAAATCGTCGGTATCTAAACCTATTTTTGTTACCTCTGGTGTACCCCAGGGCAGTCACCTTGGACCTTTGCTATTTAATTTGTTTATTAACGATCTGCCAGCAGTTATTACTAACTCTTTTGTGTATATGTTTGCTGATGATGTAAAGCTATGTTTCACCTATAATGACGCTTCCCTGTGTAATTTTCTACAGTCGGATTTGGGTGCGTTGTCAGTCTGGTGCCGTACTAACTTACTCAATTTAAATTGTTCAAAATGTAAAGTCATGTCTTTTTGTAGAAGTACCCCTCATACTGCTCACTATTTGCTTGATGGTTCACCACTTGACCGCGTGTTTGAAATCAAAGATTTAGGCATTATTCTTGATCCTAAATTAAAGTTTGACGCACATATTTCGTATATGGTCAATAAGGCCATTAATGTCCTTGGCTTCATCAAGCAGTGGTCGAAAGAGTTTAATGATCCGTACACCACTAAAACGCTTTATACATCCTTAGTACGTCCTAGTCTGGAGTATGGATATTGTGTGTGGTCCCCACAATACTCGATTCACCAGGACAGAATTGAATCTGTGCAGAAGAAATTTCTTCTATTTGCCCTTAGAAGTTTTAACTGGGTTGCTGGAGTTGACTTACCCCCGTATTCAAGTAGACTCCTTTTGATAAATCTTCAGTCCCTGTTAAACCGTAGAACTATGCATGGAGTATTATTTATTACTAACCTACTTAATGGTGAAATCGACTCATCAGTTCTTTTGAGTCGAATTAAATTTAATGTCCCGGTTAGATCTTCACGTAACTTTTTACCCCTTAGCCTTGATCGTTGCTACAGCAACTATTTAATTCATGAACCATTTCGTGTTATATGTTCTGACTATAACAAACTTTATTCTCTTGTCTCCTTGGAGGCCTCAACTCCAGTACTAAAAAGATCGATCCTTTTTGCTTTATCTAATCGTAACCACTAACTACTAATCTAACGCTGGTCTGATTGGGTTTTTCCCAATCCTCGCAAAAAATGTTGGACTGCTCAATTTTATTGAATTTCCCAGAGCTTTAACGTTAACTTTTAAATACATTTTCAGATTTATATATTATTCTTTATTTTACTTAATTTATATATTTTAATTATTTTTTAATTTAAATTAAATTTTGATTCATTTTAATGTCAGTTGCTCTTAGCTGACTATAAATAAATAAATAAATAAATAAATAAATAAATAAATAAATGTGGAATGTCAATTGCTATCTTCATAACAAATTTGGTGACTCTAGCTCGAAGTTTGTAAAAGGTGTGGCAAAGGGGCTGGGGGCGGTATGGGTGGGCGTGGTTTTCTGCAGATCTTTGTGGGATGTCAATTGTTATCTTCCTTCAAAATTTGAGGACCATAGTTCAAAGTTTTTAAAGGTGAGCTGGGGGCGGAATGGGTGGGCGTGGCTCCAAAACTTTTATGCAGAATATTTTTATTACCAAAAAATTCAATTATTGCAAATATATCATTGAACTGCATGTCCACAATAGCAATTATATTTCAAAATGGTTTCCATTATTCATCATTCGTCATTTCTTTCTCCTATTAAAGAAGTCCGCTACGTTAGCCTGTAAGTGTGTATTCACATAAGAAACAATACGGATGATGAATGTTAGATACTCTAAAAATATATATGTTTTATGTTATATTTGTTATAATTGCATATTTTATTTAGCATAAGTTGGCGCTCAGCTAAAAATTCGAAAAATGCTTACAACAGTTTAATAACGGTTTACTTCGATAATACAAAAGCAACTTCTGATCAGACAGAGGCCGATCTATTTGCTGAGTATTTTCAATCGGTATACTCATCGAGTTTATTTAGTTACAGTTATTTCTATCCTTTCCAAGTTCAATCGTCAAAATGCATTTATGTCCCAATTATTACTAAGTGACCACCACTGAGTGACCACCACTGGCCACTGAGGAGAGAAAAATATAGAGGAGTCACGCCGTGCAGTAAAGCTTATCACTCTGCACCCGTGTTATTGGCTGCAGAGAGGCTTGCAGAACTCTCTCATTGCCTAACTTGGCAGAAAAAGTATACCGCGCATAACTGCAAGTCATTCTGTTGCTTGCTCTGCTTCCAATTTGTGAGCAGCAGAGCAGACTCGAGTCTCTGGATCTGACATTTTTTGTATGTATGCGTTCGTACGTGAGCGAGCACGTAGTCAGTGGGAGCTTACATGTTTGTATGTGTGCGTATGCAGCCGCACTTCTATGGTATACAAGAACTTATATCCAAAATCTGAAGTCTCTAGCTCTTGTAGTCTTCGAGATCCACGCGTTTATACAGACGGACAGACGGACATGGCTATATCATCTCGGCTGTTGATGCTGATCAAGAATATATATACTTTATGGGGTCGGAGATGCTTCCTTCTGCCTGTTACATACTTTTGCACAAAACCATTATACCTCTATACGCATAGCATGTAATGCAAAACGGTGCGCGCTAATATTTTGTTTTTGTTTTGTTCTTGCTTGTTTGTTTCTCATAAGCCAATTTTGTACTTTGCCCTTTGCACTTTGCATTCACAATGCGTTTCGAGTGTAAATCAATACGGAACATGTTAATTGTTTTTGTAAGAAGTTTGAAAATCAATAAAGTGATAGTTAAAGTGAAAAAAGTAATAGCATATATGAAACATATGTTGAGTGAAGTAAATCGAAGCTGGCATCTCTTTGAAAAAGCAACCCATATCGCAAGTATAAAATTGAATTTTGATTTTAAACTTAATATAAGTGAATTTGTTTATTAAAAATGATTGGAAAACGTCAACTTAAGCGTTTACAATCAAGTGAACGTGCTAAATATAATAATTTACTAACAGGTGCTGGTAGTTCTGCGTTAGCTTTGCAAAATAATGTTTTATTGCAAGAAGCGGCAGACATTTGTGCGGGTGATAATGATGTAAAAGATGATATGGATGTTTTCGATATGGGAAGAGCAACAACAATAGCAACAAATTTAAGTGAAAAATTAAAAAAGTGGTTTATCTCTATATATATAAAAGAGTTTGTCCTGATGATAATGGAAGAGCCATAGCCTAATCGAAAAGAGCTAGAAGGCTGAAATTTTCACACAATTTTCCATGCAGGTAGGAGGTGAGCACTAAGAACACACAGAAAAAAAAAATTTTAAATCGCATAATTTACACTTAGATTCTAATATTTTTCGGAACGATTTTCGGTCTACACCTATAATTTTAAATTCTAAAAGTGGAATTTTAAAATAAAATTTTAAAATTAAAATTTTCGGTTTAAAAATTTTTATTTTATATTTTAAGTGCTTGAATTTTAGTTTTCACAATGAAAACTTTTTGATTCAAAATGTTTTCATTTTAAAGTTAAGCATTAGAAACCTTAAACTAACTAAAATAATTTTTGAATCGAAATAATGTTACATCCCGATATCATTACTTCAAACCACATTGGTGGCTATAGTTCATTAACAAATGTATACTATTAGATTCTATAAATTAATATTAAACTTTTTGCTTGGGGCGCACGAATACACACCACCAGTAGCAGCATTACGTAATAGCTCTTTGTTAATAGTATTAGATTCCTTCAATGTATATGCGTGAGAAATATTACGTATTACATACTTAGTATAAATCATTTGTATAATTTTAAATTAATTTTTTAAAACTTACCGATCACGAAATGCCAATTACCACGCTGCGACTCGAACCTGAGACCTTACGATTACCACGCGTATGCCATACCCATTGCGCTGTTGCCGACTATGTCTTACAGACAGTTAATTTTAATACATACTACACATAAGAGCGCCTCTCTCTCTCTCTCTCTCTCTCTCTCCTCTCTCTCTCTCTCTCTCTCTCTCTCTCTCTGTAAGCGTAATTTTAAAGCGATTCGTACTGATTTCTAAATTTTAATTATCAAATTAAATGTGCTCGTTTTAAATATGCTTTTAATAGGGCAAATTATTAAATTTAAAATTTTCATTCGAAGTTCGAGTTGTAATAATGGAGCACTTTGCTTCAAAAATGAAAAAGCCTTAAAACAATATTTTTCAATTTAAAATCAAATATTTAAATTTTGCATTTAATAATTTTCTGATTTCTTCAAATTTAAAATAGTCAATTACGATTTATAAAAGTTTGCACTTTAATTCTAAATCGATTCGTACTGATTTCTAAAATTGAAACTATCGATTTAAAAGTGGTTGTTTTAGATATAGATTTTAAAAGCGCACATTCTTAAATTTAAAATTTTAATTTTAGGTTTAAGAACTAATTATTCAAATCAACGTTTTTCCGCATTGATTTTAATACGAATCGTTTTAAATTTGGCGTTTCAATACGATTAATTTTAGAATCAAAAATTTTCGTATTGAAATTAAGAAAAAAAATTTAAAATCTGAATCTAAAATTAATATGTTTGGTTTTACGTTTCATTTTTTTTCTCTGTGAAGGGAATTTTTATTTGGACAACACCTTCAAGTACCTCCCATACGATTTGGAGCACTTTTTACCCATTTTAAAAAACAAATTACAATCTTTGTCTCTCTCTCTCTTTCCAACACAGAAACGCACACACATTCTCTCTCTCTCTCTCTCTCTCTCTCTCCATCTCTATCTCTCTCTCTCTGTCCCTCTCCCTTTCTTTTTTTTCACCTTTTTCAGTCTTGTTTTTGGTCGACATGTTAGGTTAATCTATTTATAATTATTTTTAGCTCTGTAAATTACCCTTTTAAAATATTAATTTTATTTTAAATAAAAAAGTAGCAACAGCATTTGGACGGATTTGTATCTATTAACTTATTTATAAATTATTGTTAATTGAAATGCCTATAACTAAATTGATGGATTGAACACTGCTAAATTACACATTTGCGTACAAGCTTGAAAATTTGATAAAAAGCTAACAAGTATTAGTTACACTATTTATAAAGTTGGGTAGATTGCTATAGATTGAGCATCAGATCCGGAGAGGGTTATGAAAAGCATTGTTAGAACAAAAAGTTTGAATAGAAACGGGTAGAAAATTTGATTAGTTTTTGTTAACGCTTACACATAGCATTGTTCTGCGATCGGAGAGAGAAGGAAGGTTAAAGAGCAAAATTTGGTGACTATAGCTCGAAGTTTGTTAAAGGTGGGGAAAGGGGGTGGAATGGGTGGGCGTGACTCCAAAACTTTGATGCAGTTTTTTGGGGTTCGTTACCAGCTATCTTCCTACCAAATTTGGTGGCTCTAGCTCCTCAACTCTGGAAGATACACGCATTCCCGTTTTTGACGAAGCGTTGGGGCATCTGGGGCGGCTAGGGTGGTATTGGTGGGCGTGGCATCCAAATTTTTGATGCAGTTTTTGGGGGTCATCATCACCTATCTTGGCACCAAGTTTGGTGGCTCTAGCTCAAAAGCTGTGGGAGATATAAGCTTTTGTTATTTTAAATTGCGGGGGGCTGGGGGCGGAATGGGTGGGCGTGGCTGCAAAATTTTTGATGCAGTTTTTTGGGGGTTGCTAGTAGCTATCTGCCCACCAAATTTGGTAGTTCTAGCTGTAAGGATGTGCGAAATATGAGGATTTATCGGTTTTGAGTTATCGAATTTATCGATTTGCCGGCCACCCAGTTATCGTAGAACCCCCATCTTGACACTTTAATTTACTATCCCATAGATAAAGAGAATTGGAAAGTTTCAAGTCTCTAGCTTGAAGGTTGTGGAAAAAAGTTGCGAACATACAGACGGACAGACGGACAGACGGACGGACGGACGGACGGACGGACACCATGACGGACATTGCACAAACCCAATACACTCTTAACCTTCGGTATCGAGTTTAAAAACAAGTGGAACAGTTGCAGTCGGAAGCAACGGACTGCGGTATACTCGATCCCTTTTAATAAAACCGGTAAAAACAGGCCTGACTGCACAAGGGTATGGTCGCGGGAGGGGTTAACGCTGTCTCAAAGATTGTCTGATGCAGATGGGGATGCCACCAGCTATCTTCCTCCCAAATTTGGTGACTCTAGATCAAAGTTTGTAAAAGGTGTGGAAAGGGGGGCTGGGGGTGGTATAGGTAGGCATGGCATCCAAATTGTTGCTGAAGATCTTTCCCGAATGTCAATTTTTATCTTCATACCAAATTTGGTGACTCTAGCTCAAAGTTTGTAAAAAGTGGGAAAAGGGGGCTGGGGGTGGAATGGGTGGGCGCGGCATCCACATTTTTAATGCAGATCTATGTGGAATGTTAATTGCTATCTTCATACCAAGCTTGGTGACTCTAGCTCAAAGTTTGTAAAAGGTGTGGTTAGCGGGGCTGGGGCGGTATGGGTGGGCGTGGTATTCAAATTTGTGATGCTGATCTTTGTGGAATGTTAATTGCTATCTTCATACCAAGTTTGGTGTGTCTAGCTCAAAGTTTATAAAAGGTCTGGGAAGGGTGGCTGAAGGTGGTATGGGTGGGCGTTGCATCAACAATTTTGATGCAGATCTATATGGTTAATTGCTATCTTCATACCAAATTTGGTGACTCTAGCTCAAAGATTGTAAAAGGTCTGGAAAGGGTGGCTGGGGGCGGTATGGGTGGGCATGGCATCCAAATTTTTGCTGCAGATCTTTTTGGAATGTTAGTTGCTATCTTCATACCAAATTTGGTAACTCTAGCTGGAATATTAATTGCTATCTTCATACCAAATTTGGTTACTCTGGCTGAAAGCTTCTAAAAGAATAGGTGAGGGGGGCTGGGGGTGGTATGGGTTGGCGTGGCATCCAAATTTTTTATGTTGATCTATGTGGAATGTCCATAACTAACTTCATACCAAATTTGGTGCCTCTAGCTCAAAGTTTGTAAAAGGTGTGGTTAGTGTGGCTGGGGGCGGCATGGGTGGGCGTGGCATCTAATTTTTTTCTGCAGATCTATGTGGAATGTTAATTGCTATCTTCATACCAAGTTTGGTGACTCTAGCTCAAAGTTTGTAAACGGTGTCGTTAGAGGGGCTAGGGGCGGTTTGGGTGGGCGTTGCATCTAAGTTTTTTTTTGCAGATCTATGTGGAATGTTAATTGCTATCTTCATACCAAGTTTGGTGTGTCTAGCTCAAAGTTTATAAAAGGTCTGGGAAGGGTGGCTGAAGGTGGTATGGGTGGGCGTTGCATCAACAATTTTGATGCAGATCTATATGGTTAATTGCTATCTTCATACCAAATTTGGTGACTCTAGCTCAAAGATTGTAAAAGGTCTGGAAAGGGTGGCTGGGGGCGGTATGGGTGGGCATGGCATCCAAATTTTTACTGCAGATCTTTTTGGAATGTTAGTTGCTATCTTCATACCAAATTTGGTAACTCTAGCTGGAATATTAATTGCTATCTTCATACCAAATTTGGTTACTCTGGCTGAAAGCTTCTAAAAGAATAGGTGAGGGGGGCTGGGGGTGGTATGGGTTGGCGTGGCATCCAAATTTTTTATGTTGATCTATGTGGAATGTCAATAACTAACTTCATACCAAATTTGGTGCCTCTAGCTCAAAGTTTGTAAAAGGTGTGGTTAGTGTGGCTGGGGCGGTATGGGTGGGCGTGGTATTCAAATTTGTGATGCTGATCTTTGTGTAATGTTAATTGCTATCTTCATACCAAGTTTGGTGTTTTTAGCTCAAAGTTTATAAAAGGTCTGGGAAGGGTGGCTAGGGGCGGTATGGGTGGGCGTATCATCAAAGTTTTTGCTGCAGATCTTTTTGGAATGTTAGTTGCTATCCTCATACCAAATTTGGTAACTCTAGCTGGAATGTTAATTGCTATCTTCATACCAAATTTGGTTACTCTGGCTGAAAGCTTCTAAAAGGATAGGTGAGGGGGGCTGGGGGTGGTATGGGTTGGCGTGGCATCCAAATTTTTTATGTTGATCTATGTGGAATGTCAATAGCTAACTTCATACCAAATTTGGTGACTCTAGCTCGAAGTTTGTAAAAAGTTGGGAAGGTGGGATGGGGGCGGTATGTGTGGGCGTGGCGTCAACATTTTATATGCAGATCTTTGTTGAATGTCAATTGCTATCTTCATACCAAATTTGGTGACTCTAGCTCAAAGTTTGTAAAAGGTGTGGTGGGCTGGGGGCGGCATGGGTGGGCGTGGCATCTAATTTTTTTCTGCAGATCTATGTGGAATGTTAATTGCTATCTTCATACCAAGTTTGGTGACTCTAGCTCAAAGTTTGTAAACGGTGTGGTTAGTGGGGCTAGGGGCGGTTTGGGTGGGCGTTGCATCTAAGTTTTTTTTTGCAGATCTATGTGGAATGTTAATTGCTATCTTCATACCAAGTTTGGTGACTCTAGCTCAAAGTTTGTAAAAGGTTGAGAAAGGGGGGCTGAAAATGGTATGGGTTGGCGTGGCTCCAAATTTTTAATGTTGATCTATGTGGAATGTCAATTGCTAACTTCATACCAAATTTGGTGACTCTAGCTCGAGGTTTGTAAAAAGTTGGGAAGGTGGGCTGGGGGCGGTATGGGTGGGCGTGGCATCCACATGTTAATTGCAGATCTTTGTTGCATGTCTATTGCTATCTTCATAACAAATTTGGTGACTCTAGCTCGAAGTTTGTAAAAGGTGTGGCAAAGGGGCTGGGGGCGGTATGGGTGGGCGTGGTTTTCTGCAGATCTTTGTGGGACGTCAATTGCTATCTTCCTTCAAAATTTGGGGACCATAGTTCAAAGTTTTTAAAGGTGAGCTGGGGGCGGAATGGGTGGGCGTGGCTCCAAAACTTTTATGCAGAATATTTTTATTACCAAAAAATTCAATTATTGCAAATATATCATTGAACTGCATGTCCACAATAGCAATTATATTTCAAAATGGTTTTCATTATTCATCATTCGTCATTTCTTTCTCCTATTAAAGAAGTCCGCTACGTTAGCCTGTAAGTGTGTATTCACATAAGAAACAATACGGATGATGAATGTTGGATACTCTAAAAATATATATGTTTTATGTTATATTTGTTACTAGTAAGTGGCCCGCTTACTTCGCTGCGCGGATAGTTTATTTAAATTTTAGCAATAGAAGATGGATACAAAATAAATAAATTAGAAAATATTTCACAAAATATTAAAGCAAAGTATTTAATATTCTATTTTCCATGCCACCATTGAGGTAGAGAATCAGGCGCGTAATTTTTTATTGTGGTTTCCCCAATTGAATTTGCAATTATTAACAACTTTTGAGAGCTTCTTTATAAACGATATGAGTTGTTTTTCCGTCAGGTGCTAATACCAATAATCTTTTTGGTGAACTGACTCTTGAGTAGGCAACATAAAATTGGCCATGAGAAAAACAATCGTGTCTTAAGTCTTGTCCTGCTAATTTCCCTGTAATTTAGCAATTGTTAAGGCAAAGCAAACTTTTAAAGGAATTTGCAATCTTTTATATTGAATTGGCAATTCAGAATCAGAAGGTATTAATAGAATTCTCGGTAAAAAAACCGTTTCCCCTATACCATTGCCAGTAAAGATAATTGCTTCGACAACATTCTTATGAAGGACTTTAACTTGCAATCTTGTACCATTGCACAGTTTCGGCGGTTTCAAGTTGCGAATCAACATTACAGGTGAACCAATCTTTAAAGTTAATTTATGTTGAGGCAGGCCAGCCGGATTTAATGAATTAAGAAACTCGACGGGGTAATGAACTGCATCTTCGATTTCAGTCACAGAATCAATAGAGCTATATGTTATTTCTTCACTTTGAAATGATTTTAATAAAAACTCGATTATATCCAATGCATTGTCATATCTTGGCAAAGTTATTTTGCCATCATTTGTTGGAAAAAATCCATTTCCTATTTTAAGAAGAATTTCTGTAATCATCTTCTAGTAATCCTACAGCTTCACACGCCAATTGAAATGATGCGTATGCTATACCATTAACGGTTTTTAAATTTGGAAATGAAGTTGGGCCCTCTTACAAAATGTAGTAAAAGTCTTAAACAGAAAAATTCTGTATTATTGGGATGAACTCTTCCCAAAGCTGAATCTCTTTTAACTCCAGAAAAATTTAGCACATCATGCCTTCGGTTCGTTCTCTGAAATTCTTTATTGTTCATGTATGGGAAATGCAAGGATTCTCCATACCGCTTCTGAGATACTTATATAAAGGCCACTTTCGTACATATTAATTTCATTACGTTGGTCTTCAAGAGTAAATGATGCTTGATCGCTGCCCGTGTTAACATATTTACAAATGTATTTAATAGACTTTACAGAACTACAATACTCAACATCAATGTGAGCTTCAAATGTTCTCATTAGTACACCTCTATAAGGCACAACCCAACGATTATCTATGCAATTACCATTTATATTAATTGCATTACCACCATCTTCTATCGCTCTTCTACGATATAGAGGGTAACTATGTTTTCCAGTCACAAATTCTTTAAGTAATTGTCGAGGAAACCTTTTGGTACATTTTCCATTTTTCATGCATGGCGATTTATTATTAAATGAACCGCAAGGACCATGAATCATATTTGACTTAACAATGTTAAATAACAAAGGATCCTCATCTGCGTTTGGTATTTCGGCACAGATAATTTTATCGATTTTATCTGGTCTTATTTTATTTTCTAACCAAAGCAGAATATATATATGTGGTAAACCCTACTTTTCCATTCCACAGAGTACATGAAACATTGCACGCTTCCAAACAAAGAACCTTTAGTCAATAGTGACATTAAAGCTTTAACTTTTAAATGAAAAACTCGAGCTATAATATCGTGATGATCATGCGATTTTTGACCCGGTAATAAAACACTTTTGATGTCATTCCATTGTGGATTGCATGTGAATGTTATGAAAAGATCTGGTCGCCCATTATGGCGAACATATGTCATAGCATCTTGAGTCTTTTCATGCATATATCGTGCAGAGCTTGTAAAAGAAGATGGTAAAATTACCATCTGACCAAGTTGAGCTGCGACAACATCTTGTTGGCCTATTGCATCTTGTAGATGTATATAGCTATCTGCTCTTAGTTTCGCTTGATTGTAGCGAATATAATTTAACCTTTCTGTTTAAATTTTAGCATGCATATCAACCAAAAACTGACTTAAAAGGGAACGACAATAAAGTGAATGATTTATCTCAGATTGACGAATCATTATTTTACAGCTGTAAAAGCTTAACGCAGATATCTTTTTTTTTTTGGTTCCTCTTTTTTTAATAATGGATTCCATTGTGGTATATCCACTGAAAGTTTATAAAGGTCTGGGAAGGGTGGCTAGGGGCGGTATGGGTGGGCGTGGCATCAAAGTTTTTGCTGCAGATCTTTTTGGAATGTTAGTTGCTATCCTCATACCAAATTTGGTAACTCTAGCTGGAATGTTAATTGCTATCTTCATACCAAATATGGTTACTCTGGCTGAAAGCTTCTAAAAGGATAGGTGAGGGGGGCTGGGGGTGGTATGGGTTGGCGTGGCATCCAAATTTTTTATGTTGATCTATGTGGAATGTCAATAGCTAACTTCATACCAAATTTGGTGACTCTAGCTCGAAGTTTGTAAAAAGTTGGGAAGGTGGGATGGGGGCGGTATGTGTGGGCGTGGCGTCAACATTTTATATGCAGATCTTTGTTGAATGTCAATTGCTATCTTCATACCAAATTTCGTGACTCTAGCTCAAAGTTTGTAAAAGGTGTGGTGGGCTGGGGGCGGCATGGGTGGGCGTGGCATCTAATTTTTTTCTGCAGATCTATGTGGAATGTTAATTGCTATCTTCATACCAAGTTTGGTGACTCTAGCTCAAAGTTTGTAAACGGTGTGGTTAGTGGGGCTAGGGGCGGTTTGGGTGGGCGTTGCATCTAAGTTTTTTTTGCAGATCTATGTGGAATGTTAATTGCTATCTTCATACCAAGTTTGGTGACTCTAGCTCAAAGTTTGTAAAAGGTTGAGAAAGGGGGGCTGAAAATGGTATGGGTTGGCGTGGCTCCAAATTTTAATGTTGATCTATGTGGAATGTCAATTGCTAACTTCATACCAAATTTGGTGACTCTAGCTCGAGGTTTGTAAAAAGTTGGGAAGGTGGGCTGGGGGCGGTATGGGTGGGCGTGGCATCCACATGTTAAATGCAGATCTTTGTTGCATGTCTATTGCTATCTTCATAACAAATTTGGTGACTCTAGCTCGAAGTTTGTAAAAGGTGTGGCAAAGGGGCTGGGGGCGGTATGGGTGGGCGTGGTTTTCTGCAGATCTTTGTGGGACGTCAATTGCTATCTTCCTTCAAAATTTGGGGACCATAGTTCAAAGTTTTTAAAGGTGAGCTGGGGGCGGAATGGGTGGGCGTGGCTCCAAAACTTTTATGCAGAATATTTTTATTACCAAAAAATTCAATTATTGCAAATATATCATTGAACTGCATGTCCACAATAGCAATTATATTTCAAAATGGTTTTCATTATTCATCATTCGTCATTTCTTTCTCCTATTAAAGAAGTCCGCTACGTTAGCCTGTAAGTGTGTATTCACATAAGAAACAATACGGATGATGAATGTTGGATACTCTAAAAATATATATGTTTTATGTTATATTTGTTACTAGTAAGTGGCCCGCTTACTTCGCTGCGCGGATAGTTTATTTAAATTTTAGCAATAGAAGATGGATACAAAATAAATAAATTAGAAAATATTTCACAAAATATTAAAGCAAAGTATTTAATATTCTATTTTCCATGCCACCATTGAGGTAGAGAACCAGGCGCGTAATTTTTTATTGTGGTTTCCCCAATTGAATTTGCTATTATTAACAACTTTTGAGAGCTTCTTTATAAACGATATTAGTTGTTTTTCCGTCAGGTGCTAATACAAATAAACTTTTTGGTGAACTGACTCTTGAGTAGGCAACATAAAATTGGCCATGAGAAAAACAATCGTGTCTTAAGTCTTGTCCTGCTAATTTCCCTGTAATTTAGCAATTGTTAAGGCAAAGCAAACTTTTAAAGGAATTTGCAATCTTTTATATTGAATTGGCAATTCAGAATCAGAAGGTATTAATACAATTCTCGGTATAAAAACCGTTTCCCCTATACCATTGCCAGTAAAGATAATTGCTTCGACAACATTCTTATGAAGGACTTTAACTTGCAATCTTGTACCATTGCACAGTTTCGGCGGTTTCAAGTTGCGAATCAACATTACAGGTGAACCAATCTTTAAAGTTAATTTATGTTGAGGCAGGCCAGCCGGATTTAATGAATTAAGAAACTCGACGGGGTAATGAACTGCATCTTCGATTTCAGTCACAGAATCAATAGAGCTATATGTCATTTCTTCACTTTGAAATGATTTTAATAAAAACTCGATTATATCCAATGCATTGTCATATCTTGGCAAAGTTATTTTGCCATCATTTGTTGGAAAAAATCCATTTCCTATTTTAAGAAGAATTCTGTAATCATCTTCTAGTAATCCTACAGCTTCACACGCCAATTGAAATGATGCGTATGCTATACCATTAACGGTTTTTAAATTTGGAAATGAAGTTGGGCCCTCTTACAAAATGTAGTAAAAGTCTTAAACAGAAAAATTCTGTATTATTGGGATGAACTCTTCCCAAAGCTGAATCTCTTTTAACTCCAGAAAAATTTAGCACATCATGCCTTCGGTTCGTTCTCTGAAATTCTTTATTGTTCATGTATGGGAAATGCAAGGATTCTCCATACCGCTTCTGAGATACTTATATAAAGGCCACTTTCGTACATATTAATTTCATTACGTTGGTCTTCAAGAGTAAATGATGCTTGATCGCTGCCCATGTTAACATATTTACAAATGTATTTAATAGACTTTACAGAACTACAATACTCAACATCAATGTGAGCTTCAAATGTTCTCATTAGTACACATCTATAAGGCACAACCCAACGATTATCTATGCAATTACCATTTATATTAATTGCATTACCACCATCTTCTATCGCTCTTCTACGATATAGAGGGTAACTATGTTTTCCAGTCACAAATTCTTTAAGTAATTGTCGAGGAAACCTTTTGGTACATTTTCCATTTTTCATGCATGGCGATTTATTATTAAATGAACCGCAAGGACCATGAATCATATTTGACTTAACAAAGTTAAATAACAAAGGATCCTCATCTGCGTTTGGTATTTCGGCACAGATAATTTTATCGATTTTATCTGGTCTTATTTTATTTTCTAACCAAAGCAGAATATATATATGTGGTAAACCCTACTTTTTCCATTCCACAGAGTACATGAAACATTGCACGCTTCCAAACAAAGAACCTTTAGTCAATAGTGACATTAAAGCTTTAACTTTTAAATGAAAAACTCGAGCTATAATATCGTGATGATCATGCGATTTTTGACCCGGTAATAAAACACTTTTGATGTCATTCCATTGTGGATTGCATGTGAATGTTATGAAAAGATCTGGTCGCCCATTATGGCGAACATATGTCATAGCATCTTGAGTCTTTTCATGCATATATCGTGCAGAGCTTGTAAAAGAAGATGGTAAAATTACCATCTGACCAAGTTGAGCTGCGACAACATCTTGTTGGCCTATTGCATCTTGTAGATGTATATAGCTATCTGCTCTGAGTTTCGCTTGATTGTAGCGAATATAATTTAACCTTTCTGTTTAAATTTTAGCATGCATATCAACCAAAAACTGACTTAAAAGGGAACGACAATAAAGTGAATGATTTATCTCAGATTGACGAATCATTATTTTACAGCTGTAAAAGCTTAACGCAGATATCTTTTTTTTTTTTGGTTCCTCTTTTTTTAATAATGGATTCCATTGTGGTATATCCACTGAAAGTTTATAAAAGGTCTGGGAAGGGTGGCTAGGGGCGGTATGGGTGGGCGTGGCATCAAAGTTTTTGCTGCAGATCTTTTTGGAATGTTAGTTGCTATCCTCATACCAAATTTGGTAACTCTAGCTGGAATGTTAATTGCTATCTTCATACCAAATATGGTTACTCTGGCTGAAAGCTTCTAAAAGGATAGGTGAGGGGGGCTGGGGGTGGTATGGGTTGGCGTGGCATCCAAATTTTTTATGTTGATCTATGTGGAATGTCAATAGCTAACTTCATACCAAATTTGGTGACTCTAGCTCGAAGTTTGTAAAAAGTTGGGAAGGTGGGATGGGGGCGATATGTGTGGGCGTGGCGTCAACATTTTATATGCAGATCTTTGTTGAATGTCAATTGCTATCTTCATACCAAATTTGGTGACTCTAGCTCAAAGTTTGTAAAAGGTGTGGTGGGTTGGGGGCGGCATGTTAAATGCAGATCTTTGTTGCATGTCTATTGCTATCTTCATAACAAATTTGGTGACTCTAGCTCGAAGTTTGTAAAAGGTGTGGCAAAGGGGCTGGGGGCGGTATGGGTGGGCGTGGTTTTCTGCAGATCTTTGTGGGACGTCAATTGCTATCTTCCTTCAAAATTTGGGGACCATAGTTCAAAGTTTTTAAAGGTGAGCTGGGGGCGGAATGGGTGGGCGTGGCTCCAAAACTTTTATGCAGAATATTTTTATTACCAAAAAATTCAATTATTGCAAATATATCATTGAACTGCATGTCCACAATAGCAATTATATTTCAAAATGGTTTTCATTATTCATCATTCGTCATTTCTTTCTCCTATTAAAGAAGTCCGCTACGTTAGCCTGTAAGTGTGTATTCACATAAGAAACAATACGGATGATGAATGTTGGATACTCTAAAAATATATATGTTTTATGTTATATTTGTTACTAGTAAGTGGCCCGCTTACTTCGCTGCGCGGATAGTTTATTTAAATTTTAGCAATAGAAGATGGATACAAAATAAATAAATTAGAAAATATTTCACAAAATATTAAAGCAAAGTATTTAATATTCTATTTTCCATGCCACCATTGAGGTAGAGAATCAGGCGCGTAATTTTTATTGTGGTTTCCCCAATTGAATTTGCAATTATTAACAACTTTTGAGAGCTTCTTTATAAACGATATGAGTTGTTTTTCGGTCAGGTGCTAATACAAATAATCTTTTTGGTGAACTGACTCTTGAGTAGGCAACATAAAATTGGCCATGAGAAAAACAATCGTGTCTTAAGTCTTGTCCAGCTAATTTCCCTGTAATTTAGCAATTGTTAAGGCAAAGCAAACTTTTAAAGGAATTTGCAATCTTTTATATTGAATTGGCAATTCAGAATCAGAAGGTATTAATAGAATTCTCGGTATAAAAACCGTTTCCCCTATACCATTGCCAGTAAAGATAATTGCTTCGACAACATTCTTATGAAGGACTTTAACTTGCAATCTTGTACCATTGCACAGTTTCGGCGGTTTCAAGTTGCGAATCAACATTACAGGTGAACCAATCTTTAAAGTTAATTTATGTTGAGGCAGGCCAGCCGGATTTAATGAATTAAGAAACTCGACGGGGTAATGAACTGCATCTTCGATTTCAGTCACAGAATCAATAGAGCTATATGTCATTTCTTCACTTTGAAATGATTTTAATAAAAACTCGATTATATCCAATGCATTGTCATATCTTGGCAAAGTTATTTTGCCATCATTTGTTGGAAAAAATCCATTTCCTATTTTAAGAAGAATTTCTGTAATCATCTTCTAGTAATCCTACAGCTTCACACGCCAATTGAAATGATGCGTATGCTATACCATTAACGGTTTTTAAATTTGGAAATGAAGTTGGGCCCTCTTACAAAATGTAGTAAAAGTCTTAAACAGAAAAATTCTGTATTATTGGGATGAACTCTTCCCAAATCTGAACCTCTTTTAACTCCAGAAAAATTTAGCACATCATGCCTTCGGTTCGTTCTCTGAAATTCTTTATTGTTCATGTATGGGAAATGCAAGGATTCTCCATACCGCTTCTGAGATACTTATATAAAGGCCACTTTCGTACATATTAATTTCATTACGTTGGTCTTCAAGAGTAAATGATGCTTGATCGCTGCCCGTGTTAACATATTTACAAATGTATTTAATAGACTTTACAGAACTACAATACTCAACATCAATGTGAGCTTCAAATGTTCTCATTAGTACACATCTATAAGGCACAACCCAACGATTATCTATGCAATTACCATTTATATTAATTGCATTACCACCATCTTCTATCGCTCTTCTACGATATAGAGGGTAACTATGTTTTCCAGTCACAAATTCTTTAAGTAATTGTCGAGGAAACCTTTTGGTACATTTTCCATTTTTCATGCATGGCGATTTATTATTAAATGAACCGCAAGGACCATGAATCATATTTGACTTAACAATGTTAAATAACAAAGGATCCTCATCTGCGTTTGGTATTTCGGCACAGATAATTTTATCGATTTTATCTGGTCTTATTTTATTTTCTAACCAAAGCAGAATATATATATGTGGTAAACCCTACTTTTTCCATTCCACAGAGTACATGAAACATTGCACGCTTCCAAACAAAGAACCTTTAGTCAATAGTGACATTAAAGCTTTAACTTTTAAATGAAAAACTCGAGCTATAATATCGTGATGATCATGCGATTTTTGACCCGGTAATAAAACACTTTTGATGTCATTCCATTGTGGATTGCATGTGAATGTTATGAAAAGATCTGGTCGCCCATTATGGCGAACATATGTCATAGCATCTTGAGTCTTTTCATGCATATATCGTGCAGAGCTTGTAAAATAAGATGGTAAAATTACCATCTGACCAAGTTGAGCTGCGACAACATCTTGTTGGCCTATTGCATCTTGTAGATGTATATAGCTATCTGCTCTGAGTTTCGCTTGATTGTAGCGAATATAATTTAACCTTTCTGTTTAAATTTTAGCATGCATATCAACCAAAAACTGACTTAAAAGGGAACGACAATAAAGTGAATGATTTATCTCAGATTGACGAATCATTATTTTACAGCTGTAAAAGCTTAACGCAGATATCTTTTTTTTTTGGTTCCTCTTTTTTAATAATGGATTCCATTGTGGTATATCCACTGAAAGTTTATAAAAGGTCTGGGAAGGGTGGCTAGGGGCGGTATGGGTGGGCGTGGCATCAAAGTTTTTGCTGCAGATCTTTTTGGAATGTTAGTTGCTATCCTCATACCAAATTTGGTAACTCTAGCTGGAATGTTAATTGCTATCTTCATACCAAATATGGTTACTCTGGCTGAAAGCTTCTAAAAGGATAGGTGAGGGGGGCTGGGGGTGGTATGGGTTGGCGTGGCATCCAAATTTTTTATGATGATCTATGTGGAATGTCAATAGCTAACTTCATACCAAATTTGGTGACTCTAGCTCGAAGTTTGTAAAAAGTTGGGAAGGTGGGATGGGGGTGGTATGTGTGGGCGTGGCGTCAACATTTTATATGCAGATCTTTGTTGAATGTCAATTGCTATCTTCATACCAAATTTGGTGACTCTAGCTCAAAGTTTGTAAAAGGTGTGGTGGGCTGGGGGCGGCATGGGTGGGCGTGGCATCTAATTTTTTTCTGCAGATCTATGTGGAATGTTAATTGCTATCTTCATACCAAGTTTGGTGACTCTAGCTCAAAGTTTGTAAACGGTGTGGTTAGTGGGGCTAGGGGCGGTTTGGGTGGGCGTTGCATCTAAGTTTTTTTTTGCAGATCTATGTGGAATGTTAATTGCTATCTTCATACCAAGTTTGGTGACTCTAGCTCAAAGTTTGTAAAAGGTTGAGAAAGGGGGGCTGAAAATGGTATGGGTTGGCGTGGCTCCAAATTTTTTATGTTGATCTATGTGGAATGTCAATAGCTAACTTCATACCAAATTTGGTGACTCTAGCTCGAAGTTTGTAAAAAGTTGGGAAGGTGGGATGGGGGTGGTATGTGTGGGCGTGGCGTCAACATTTTATATGCAGATCTTTGTTGAATGTCAATTGCTATCTTCATACCAAATTTGGTGACTCTAGCTCAAAGTTTGTAAAAGGTGTGGTGGGCTGGGGGCGGCATGGGTGGGCGTGGCATCTAATTTTTTTCTGCAGATCTATGTGGAATGTTAATTGCTATCTTCATACCAAGTTTGGTGACTCTAGCTCAAAGTTTGTAAACGGTGTGGTTAGTGGGGCTAGGGGCGGTTTGGGTGGGCGTTGCATCTAAGTTTTTTTTTGCAGATCTATGTGGAATGTTAATTGCTATCTTCATACCAAGTTTGGTGACTCTAGCTCAAAGTTTGTAAAAGGTTGAGAAAGGGGGGCTGAAAATGGTATGGGTTGGCGTGGCTCCAAATTTTTAATGTTGATCTATGTGGAATGTCAATTGCTAACTTCATACCAAATTGGTGACTCTAGCTCGAGGTTTGTAAAAAGTTGGGAAGGTGGGCTGGGGGCGGTATGGGTGGGCGTGGCATCCACATGTTAAATGCAGATCTTTGTTGCATGTCTATTGCTATCTTCATAACAAATTTGGTGACTCTAGCTCGAAGTTTGTAAAAGGTGTGGCAAAGGGGCTGGGGGCGGTATGGGTGGGCGTGGTTTTCTGCAGATCTTTGTGGGACGTCAATTGCTATCTTCCTTCAAAATTTGGGGACCATAGTTCAAAGTTTTTAAAGGTGAGCTGGGGGCGGAATGGGTGGGCGTGGCACCAAAACTTTTATGCAGAATATTTTTATTACCAAAAAATTCAATTATTGCAAATATATCATTGAACTGCATGTCCACAATAGCAATTATATTTCAAAATGGTTTTCATTATTCATCATTCGTCATTTCTTTCTCCTATTAAAGAAGTCCGCTACGTTAGCCTGTAAGTGTGTATTCACATAAGAAACAATACGGATGATGAATGTTGGATACTCTAAAAATATATATGTTTTATGTTATATTTGTTACTAGTAAGTGGCCCGCTTACTTCGCTGCGCGGATAGTTTATTTAAATTTTAGCAATAGAAGATGGATACAAAATAAATAAATTAGAAAATATTTCACAAAATATTAAAGCAAAGTATTTAATATTCTATTTTCCATGCCACCATTGAGGTAGAGAACCAGGCGCGTAATTTTTTATTGTGGTTTCCCCAATTGAATTTGCAATTATTAACAACTTTTGAGAGCTTCTTTATAAACGATATTAGTTGTTTTTCCGTCAGGTGCTAATACAAATAAACTTTTTGGTGAACTGACTCTTGAGTAGGCAACATAAAATTGGCCATGAGAAGAACAATCGTGTCTTAAGTCTTGTCCTGCTAATTTCCCTGTAATTTAGCAATTGTTAAGGCAAAGCAAACTTTTAAAGGAATTTGCAATCTTTTATATTGAATTGGCAATTCAGAATCAGAAGGTATTAATAGAATTCTCGGTATAAAAACCGTTTCCCCTATACCATTGCCAGTAAAGATAATTGCTTCGACAACATTCTTATGAAGGACTTTAACTTGCAATCTTGTACCATTGCACAGTTTCGGCGGTTTCAAGTTGCGAATCAACATTACAGGTGAACCAATCTTTAAAGTTAATTTATGTTGAGGCAGGCCAGCCGGATTTAATGATTAAGAAACTCGACGGGGTAATGAACTGCATCTTCGATTTCAGTCACAGAATCAATAGAGCTATATGTTATTTCTTCACTTTGAAATGATTTTAATAAAAACTCGATTATATCCAATGCATTGTCATATCTTGGCAAAGTTATTTTGCCATCATTTGTTGGAAAAAATCCATTTCCTATTTTAAGAAGAATTTCTGTAATCATCTTCTAGTAATCCTACAGCTTCACACGCCAATTGAAATGATGCGTATGCTATACCATTAACGGTTTTTAAATTTGGAAATGAAGTTGGGCCCTCTTACAAAATGTAGTAAAAGTCTTAAACAGAAAAATTCTGTATTATTGGGATGAACTCTTCCCAAATCTGAACCTCTTTTAACTCCAGAAAATTTAGCACATCATGCCTTCGGTTCGTTCTCTGAAATTCTTTATTGTTCATGTATGGGAAATGCAAGGATTCTCCATACCGCTTCTGAGATACTTATATAAAGGCCACTTTCGTACATATTAATTTCATTACGTTGGTCTTCAAGAGTAAATGATGCTTGATCGCTGCCCGTGTTAACATATTTACAAATGTATTTAATAGACTTTACAGAACTACAATACTCAACATCAATGTGAGCTTCAAATGTTCTCATTAGTACACATCTATAAGGCACAACCCAACGATTATCTATGCAATTACCATTTATATTAATTGCATTACCACCATCTTCTATCGCTCTTCTACGATATAGAGGGTAACTATGTTTTCCAGTCACAAATTCTTTAAGTAATTGTCGAGGAAACCTTTTGGTACATTTTCCATTTTTCATGCATGGCGATTTATTATTAAATGAACCGCAAGGACCATGAATCATATTTGACTTAACAATGTTAAATAACAAAGGATCCTCATCTGCGTTTGGTATTTCGGCACAGATAATTTTATCGATTTTATCTGGTCTTATTTTATTTTCTAACCAAAGCAGAATATATATATGTGGTAAACCCTACTTTTTCCATTCCACAGAGTACATGAAACATTGCACGCTTCCAAACAAAGAACCTTTAGTCAATAGTGACATTAAAGCTTTAACTTTTAAATGAAAAACTCGAGCTATAATATCGTGATGATCATGCGATTTTTGACCCGGTAATAAAACACTTTTGATGTCATTCCATTGTGGATTGCATGTGAATGTTATGAAAAGATCTGGTCGCCCATTATGGCGAACATATGTCATAGCATCTTGAGTCTTTCATGCATATATCGTGCAGAGCTTGTAAAAGAAGATGGTAAAATTACCATCTGACCAAGTTGAGCTGCGACAACATCTTGTTGGCCTATTGCATCTTGTAGATGTATATAGCTATCTGCTCTGAGTTTCGCTTGATTGTAGCGAATATAATTTAACCTTTCTGTTTAAATTTTAGCATACATATCAACCAAAAACTGACTTAAAAGGGAACGACAATAAAGTGAATGATTTATCTCAGATTGACGAATCATTATTTTACAGCTGTAAAAGCTTAACGCAGATATCTTTTTTTTTTTGGTTCCTCTTTTTTTAATAATGGATTCCATTGTGGTATATCCACTGAAAGTTTATAAAAGGTCTGGGAAGGGTGGCTAGGGGCGGTATGGGTGGGCGTGGCATCAAAGTTTTTGCTGGAGATCTTTTTGGAATGTTAGTTGCTATCCTCATACCAAATTTGGTAACTCTAGCTGGAATGTTAATTGCTATCTTCATACCAAATATGGTTACTCTGGCTGAAAGCTTCTAAAAGGATAGGTGAGGGGGGCTGGGGGTGGTATGGGTTGGCGTGGCATCCAAATTTTTTATGTTGATCTATGTGGAATGTCAATAGCTAACTTCATACCAAATTTGGTGACTCTAGCTCGAAGTTTGTAAAAAGTTGGGAAGGTGGGATGGGGGCGGTATGTGTGGGCGTGGCGTCAACATTTTATATGCAGATCTTTGTTGAATGTCAATTGCTATCTTCATACCAAATTTGGTGACTCTAGCTCAAAGTTTGTAAAAGGTGTGGTGGGCTGGGGGCGGCATGGGTGGGCGTGGCATCTAATTTTTTTCTGCAGATCTATTTGGAATGTTAATTGCTATCTTCATACCAAGTCTGGTGACTCTAGCTCAAAGTTTGTAAACGGTGTGGTTAGTGGGGCTAGGGGCGGTTTGGGTGGGCGTTGCATCTAAGTTTTTTTTGCAGATCTATGTGGAATGTTAATTGCTATCTTCATACCAAGTTTGGTGACTCTAGCTCAAAGTTTGTAAAAGGTTGAGAAAGGGGGGCTGAAAATGGTATGGGTTGGCGTGGCTCCAAATTTTTAATGTTGATCTATGTGGAATGTCAATTGCTAACTTCATACCAAATTTGGTGACTCTAGCTCGAGGTTTGTAAAAAGTTGGGAAGGTGGGCTGGGGGCGGTATGGGTGGGCGTGGCATCCACATGTTAAATGCAGATCTTTGTTGCATGTCTATTGCTATCTTCATAACAAATTTGGTGACTCTAGCTCGAAGTTTGCAAAGGTGTGGCAAAGGGGCTGGGGGCGGTATGGGTGGGCGTGGTTTTCTGCAGATCTTTGTGGGACGTCAATTGCTATCTTCCTTCAAAATTTGGGGACCATAGTTCAAAGTTTTTAAAGGTGAGCTGGGGGCGGAATGGGTGGGCGTGGCTCCAAAACTTTTATGCAGAATATTTTTATTACCAAAAAATTCAATTATTGCAAATATATCATTGAACTGCATGTCCACAATAGCAATTATATTTCAAAATGGTTTTCATTATTCATCATTCGTCATTTCTTTCTCCTATTAAAGAAGTCCGCTACATTAGCCTGTAAGTGTGTATTCACATAAGAAACAATACGGATGATGAATGTTGGATACTCTAAAAATATATATGTTTTATGTTATATTTGTTACTAGTAAGTGGCCCGCTTACTTCGCTGCGCGGATAGTTTATTTAAATTTTAGCAATAGAAGATGGATACAAAATAAATAAATTAGAAAATATTTCACAAAATATTAAAGCAAAGTATTTAATATTCTATTTTCCATGCCACCATTGAGGTAGAGAACCAGGCGCGTAATTTTTTATTGTGGTTTCCCCAATTGAATTTGCAATTATTAACAACTTTTGAGAGCTTCTTTATAAACGATATTAGTTGTTTTTCCGTCAGGTGCTAATACAAATATACTTTTTGGTGAACTGACTCTTGAGTAGGCAACATAAAATTGGACATGAGAAAAACAATCGTGTCTTAAGTCTTGTCCTGCTAATTTCCCTGTAATTTAGCAATTGTTAAGGCAAAGCAAACTTTTAAAGGAATTTGCAATCTTTTAAATTGAATTGGCAATTCAGAATCAGAAGGTATTAATAGAATTCTCGGTATAAAAACCGTTTCCCCTATACCATTGCCAGTAAAGATAATTGCTTCGACAACATTCTTATGAAGGACTTTAACTTGCAATCTTGTACCATTGCACAGTTTCGGCGGTTTCAAGTTGCGAATCAACATTACAGGTGAACCAATCTTAAAGTTAATTTATGTTGAGGCAGGCCAGCCGGATTTAATGAATTAAGAAACTCGACGGGGTAATGAACTGCATCTTCGATTTCAGTCACAGAATCAATAGAGCTATATGTCATTTCTTCACTTTGAAATGATTTTAATAAAAACTCGATTATATCCAATGCATTGTCATATCTTGGCAAAGTTATTTTGCCATCATTTGTTGGAAAAAATCCATTTCCTATTTTAAGAAGAATTTCTGTAATCATCTTCTAGTAATCCTACAGCTTCACACGCCAATTGAAATGATGCGTATGCTATACCATTAACGGTTTTTAAATTTGGAAATGAAGTTGGGCCCTCTTACAAAATGTAGTAAAAGTCTTAAACAGAAAAATTCTGTATTATTGGGATGAACTCTTCCCAAGCTGAATCTCTTTTAACTCCAGAAAAATTTAGCACATCATGCCTTCGGTTCGTTCTCTGAAATTCTTTATTGTTCATGTATGGGAAATGCGAGGATTCTCCATACCGCTTCTGAGATACTTATATAAAGACCACTTTCGTACATATTAATTTCATTACGTTGGTCTTCAAGAGTAAATGATGCTTGATCGCTGCCCGTGTTAACATATTTACAAATGTATTTAATAGACTTTACAGAACTACAATACTCAACATCAATGTGAGCTTCAAATGTTCTCATTAGTACACATCTATAAGGCACAACCCAACGATTATCTATGCAATTACCATTTATATTAATTGCATTACCACCATCTTCTATCGCTCTTCTACGATATAGAGGGTAACTATGTTTTCCAGTCACAAATTCTTTAAGTAATTGTCGAGGAAACCTTTGGTACATTTTCCATTTTTCATGCATGGCGATTTATTATTAAATGAACCGCAAGGACCATGAATCATATTTGACTTAACAATGTTAAATAACAAAGGATCCTCATCTGCGTTTGGTATTTCGGCACAGATAATTTTATCGATTTTATCTGGTCTTATTTTATTTTCTAACCAAAGCAGAATATATATATGTGGTAAACCCTACTTTTTCCATTCCACAGAGTACATGAAACATTGCACGCTTCCAAACAAAGAACCTTTAGTCAATAGTGACATTAAAGCTTTAACTTTTAAATGAAAAACTCGAGCTATAATATCGTGATGATCATGCGATTTTTGACCCGGTAATAAAACACTTTTGATGTCATTCCATTGTGGATTGCATGTGACTGTTATGAAAAGATCTGGTCGCCCATAATGGCGAACATATGTCATAGCATCTTGAGTCTTTTCATGCATATATCGTGCAGAGCTTGTAAAAGAAGATGGTAAAATTACCATCTGACCAAGTTGAGCTGCGACAACATCTTGTTGGCCTATTGCATCTTGTAGATGTATATAGCTATCTGCTCTGAGTTTCGCTTGATTGTAGCGAATATAATTTAACCTTTCTGTTTAAATTTTAGCATGCATATCAACCAAAAACTGACTTAAAAGGGAACGACAATAAAGTGAATGATTTATCTCAGATTGACGAATCATTATTTTACAGCTGTAAAAGCTTAACGCAGATATCTTTTTTTTTTTTGGTTCCTCTTTTTTAATAATGGATTCCATTGTGGTATATCCACTGAATAGCCATCTTCGCCATAAGGAAATAGCAAAGGGTACTGTAAGGCATCGTATAATCGATGCACCTCACTTATACGATGTAATTTATTATTATGGCTTTCAATAATAATATCGCGCTTTTCAAATTGCTGACCAACAATAACTAAAGCTACTTCGCTTGATTGAGGTGCATTTTAAAGCCGTTTGTGAGCACCAGCAGGTGTTCGATCAGCATGTATAATCAATTTATAGTCTTTAGTACTTGTTGGTATTTTATTGAGAGCCATTTTTAGATCTTTAACATAACGATTACGATGATGAAACATACATTGAAGATCCTTTACTACGCTTAAATCAACATTTGAAATATTTTTGCAACGTAGTTGAGCTTCCTTTTCATCATCACCAACAAAATAAATTTGAAGAAACTGCATTTCTTCATTTGGCAAAGGTCGGACACTACCAATTAGGTGATACACTTGTCCTTGGACTTTAAAGGTTGACCAACTTTCATTATAATTTTTGTACTTCCAAAAGAAGTCATTTGAAAGCAGCTGTTATACTTTCTTATACGATCAATGCAATGATCATGCTTTGGATATCCACCAATTATTAAGCTTTTAAGTGGATCAGGCAAACTTTCATTTTGTGAAAGTTTAACTTTTCCTGCCTTGCAACAGATACCCAAAGGCTCATTTTTCCATTTTAAAGCATTACAATGTTTGCATATCAAATTCATACTACCAAGTTGAGTAATTTTATCTGAATTGTAAGCTTTTTCAAAATCATAGTTTAAGCCTGACATGGCCTTAACACTCCATGCACGCAAAAGCCTTTCTTGACGTGCATAAGGATTATTAGCCTGATGTCTTCTCACTGCAACTCTATGAGCCTCAGAATTATTAACCTGAAATCTTTTTGATGCTTCTATGTGCTTACCCCTATTGATATCACGATATTTTTCAAATGAATTAGTACCTTTTTTTTCTGTTTTTTCGGTGAACCGACTACGTCTTTTAACAGGATTTTTAACATTTTCAGTTATACATTCACTTGACGTATCAGAATCTTGAGTTAATACTTCGTCTAAAGGAATATAAACATCAAAATGTCCATTCATTAATGGACCGGTAAAACGCAATCTTTTACAGGATGCATATTATTTCCGAATGCTTGTAATAAATTTCCATTCTGAAAAACTTGGAAATTTACAGCAAAAATTTCTGCTGCTGCTTGAAGCTCACATGCAGTACCATAAGTATATGAGTATGACATAGCGCACTCATATTGTTCAGAAGAGCAATAACACTCTCCATTTAAGTTTATGCTGAAGCAAGCAAAAGTTTGCCAGTTGGTTACAACATTTCAACAATATTTTGGCGTATGGTGACATGGAAGCCTTGCCTACCAAATAAAAGGTAGGAAATAGATCTAAAAAGACAGGCTCCATCACCAATTATGGCAACAACTGAATGCGGCACCAAAACACCACTAATATCTAAAGCTTCAATATACATATTTTAATTTGGCTGTGAGTCAATTGACTTCACTGTAAAACGATTGTTACAACGTTACAGTGCCTATACGTAAGTATAGAATTCAATAAAATTGAATATACCAACTTATATTAATTTAATAGAATATTCAGACTGCTTAGTTTTATTTGATTTTTAAAAGCACTAAAGCAGCGTCTATATAACTATTATATAATATGCAAAATAGAAGACAACTTTATATAATGTTGCTTCAATTATTAAGTCGAAAATCGACTTAATTTTCTTGTGTTTAAAAAACAACACAAGAAATTAAAATACGTTGATCGTTATTTAAATATTTATATAATAGCAATTAAATTTTATTATAACTTATCATAAAATACGTTTCTTAAGTGAATTATATATATACGTATTTTAAAGGAATGTATAAATGTCTATATAATACGAAAATCAGAATATTGAAAAAATCACTGATTCAAAAAGTAACTTTCAATGTTATTATTATCCTTAATATAAACAATATTAAAAATTCATTGAAACGAAAAGTTACTTTCTTTGTTCACATTAAACATGAACAAAAATGCATAACCAATTCTCTTACCATTGTATGTAAAAACATAATGTTGGAAAGAGCACTACAGTTCTTCCTCTAAGCAACAGACACCGAGCTCTAACATACAACGCTTGCACTTAAGAGCTAGGTATGGGTGGTGCAAATTAGGCAATGCAATTCCTTAAACAGCAGCCTCTTAGTTATAGTTAGCTTAGCTTAGTGAGTGCGGAGGAGATAGGGATATTAAGATTTATGTTTGAAAATAAAATAGAGAGTGAACGTAAATGAGCAACAACAAAGGAGCATGATCGGAGAGAGATTTCAAATTATCTGATTATCATAAGAGCAACACACGCCCTTATGTGAACGCCCTTTGCTTATTCGAAATTTTATATCAATAATATATCAATAATGTTTGTGTGTTACGTTTTGTCTAAGTTATATAAGCAGCAAGTAGGCGAATCCACCCCCATAACATATTCTGGTGTGGGAAATTTTTCTGGACGCACCAAGTTTTGTTATGTTGTTGTTTTTTTTTTTTAAATCAATGACACCAACAAAAAGTATCAGTGCGGGCCCAACAACAACACTGACAACAACAACAAACGCTACTTGGGTCGTAAATCAATTGTCAAAGGCACACAAATTTGAAAAAAAGAAAAAATGTGCACTGTGCGAAGTGATACATGTGCATAAAATTATGAAAATTATTATCAAGCGCATTGAAAAGCGGAAATCCGTTTCTTTTTTGCAAGTGTCGAACCTTTTTTTATGACTTTGCTTGTGCGACGCGAAGGCGTCACTGCGCATTTGTTTTGTTTCTGTATTTTCGCTCGCGATCAAACTCTGAGCTTGTGCGACAATCAGGCGACAGCAGTGGAAGGGGTACTTGTTGTAATTGTAATTTGTTTTTTAAAATGGGTAAAAAGTGCTCCAAATCGTATGGGAGGTACTTGAAGGAGTTGTCCAAATATAAATTCCCTTCTTAGTACTCACTTACTACCTGCATGGAAAATTGTGTGAAAATTTCAGCCTTCTAGCTCTTTTCGTTTAGGCTGTGGCTGATCCATTTTAACGCGGACGAACTCTTTTATATATATAGATAATTGCATATTTTATTTAGCATAAGTTGGCGCTCAGCTAAAAATTCGAAAAATGCTTACAACAGTTTAATAACGGTTTACTTCGATAATACAAAAGCAACTTCTGATCAGGCAGTGGCCGATCTATTTGCTGAGTATTTTCAATCGGTATACTCATCGAGTTTATTTAGTTACAGTTATTTCTATCCTTTCCAAGTTCAATCGTCAAAATGCATTTAAGTCCCAATTATTACTAAGTGACCACCACTGAGTGACCACCACTGGCCACTGAGGAGAGAAAAATATAGAGGAGTCACGCCGTGCAGTAAAGCTTATCACTCTGCACCCGTGTTATTGGCTGCAGAGAGGCTTGCAGAACTCTCTCATTGCCTAACTTGGCAGAAAAAGTATACCGCGCATAACTGCAAGTCATTCTGTTGCTTGCTCTGCTTCCAATTTGTGAGCAGCAGAGCAGACTCGAGTCTCTGGATCTGACATTTTTTGTATGTATGCGTTCGTACGTGAGCGAGCACGTAGTCAGTGGGAGCTTACATGTTTGTATGTGTGCGTATGCAGCCGCACTTCTATGGTATACAATAACTTATATCCAAAATCTGAAGTCTCTAGCTCTTGTAGTCTTCGAGATCCACGCGTTTATACAGACGGACAGACGGACATGGCTATATCATCTCGGCTGTTGATGCTGATCAAGAATATATATACTTTATGGGGTCGGAGATGCTTCCTTCTGCCTGTTACAGACTTTTGCACAAAACCATTATACCTCTATACGCATAGCATGTAATGCAAAACGCGCTAATATTTTGTTTTTGTTTTGTTCTTGCTTGTTTGTTTCTCATAAGCCAATTTTGTACTTTGCCCTTTGCACTTTGCATTCACAATGCGTTTCGAGTGTAAATCAATACGGAACATGTTAATTGTTTTTGTAAGAAGTTTGAAAATCAATAAAGTGATAGTTAAAGTGAAAAAAGTAATAGCATATATGAAACATATGTTGAGTGAAGTAAATCGAAGCTGGCATCTCTTTGAAAAAGCAACCCATATCGCAAGTATAAAATTGAATTTTGATTTTAAACTTAATATAAGTGAATTTGTTTATTAAAAATGATTGGAAAACGTCAACTTAAGCGTTTACAATCAAGTGAACGTGCTAAATATAATAATTTACTAACAGGTGCTGGTAGTTCTGCGTTAGCTTTGCAAAATAATGTTTTATTGCAAGAAGCGGCAGACATTTGTGCGAGTGATAATAATGTAAAAGATGATATGGATGTTTTCGATATGGGAAGAGCAACAACAATAGCAACAAATTTAAGTGAAAAATTAAAAAAGTGGTTTATCTCTATATATATAAAAGAGTTTGTCCTGATGATAATGGAAGAGCCATAGCCTAATCGAAAAGAGCTAGAAGGCTGAAATTTTCACACAATTTTCCATGCAGGTAGGAGGTGAGCACTAAGAAGGGATTTTTATTTGGACAACACCTTCAAGTACCTCCCATACGATTTGGAGCACTTTTTACCCATTTTAAAAAACAAATTACAATCTTTGTCTCTCTCTTTCTCTTTCACACACAGAAACGCACACACATTCTCTCTCTCTCTCTCTCTCTCTCTATCTCTCTCTCTGTCCCTCTCTCTTTCTTTTTTTTCACCTATTTCAGTC
Organism: Scaptomyza flava; assembly: GCA_030179655.1. Taxonomy (NCBI): domain Eukaryota; kingdom Metazoa; phylum Arthropoda; class Insecta; order Diptera; family Drosophilidae; genus Scaptomyza; species Scaptomyza flava. Next base: position 1,086,416 of record JARNME010000273.1, read on the forward strand.
TTGTTTTTGGTCGACATGTTAGGTTAATCTATTTATAATTATTTTTAGCTCTGTAAATTACCCTTTTAAAATATTAATTTTTTAAATAAAAAAGTAGCAACAGCATTTGGACGGATTTGTATCTATTAACTTATTTATAAATTATTGTTAATTGAAATGCCTATAACTAAATTGATGGATTGAACACTGCTAAATTACACATTTGCGTACAAGCTTGAAAATTTGATAAAAATCGAACAAGTATTAGTTACACTATTTATAAAGTAGGGTAGATTGCTATAGATTGAGCATCAGATCCGGAGAGGGTTATGAAAAGCATTGTTAGAACAACAAGTTTGAATAGAAACGGGTAGAAAATTTGATTAGTTTTTGTTAACGCTTACACATAGCATTGTTCTGCGATCGGAGAGAGAAGGAAGGTTAAAGAGTAAAAGTCTCTTGAAGACAAATAGCAGAAACTGTTTTTTCAAATATATATATGTCGTAGAACTGCTGTTAAGAATACTGATAGAGTTAAGTTACATAGACACGTCAGAGTTAAGAGTACTATTAGTGCTAAGTCATGTAGACACGTCAGCGTTATGAATACAGTTAGTGTTAAGTAACGTTTTAATAAATGAAAAAGGAGACAACGAGAGTTTGCATCATGAATTGGTAGATACACAAAGGCGAGGTCCGAGAGAGATAGCTATACGGACTGAGTGTGGCGCGGATGTTCTAGAAGAAAGTCAGTGTGAACGAAGTGATAGACGAGAATGCACGCGACTCACTACGCTTTTGAAAAGAAGAAAGTACAAGCAATACAAGAAACATGGACAATACCAATATTCCCTCGGCTCCTACATCAGAAGTGGGATCGCCACAACTACAGCATCCTGGAAATATATTGCAAGTGTTGGAACAGCAGAATATGAAGTTTTTGGAACTGCTGAAGGCAATTAAGACGCCAGCAGCAACGACAACTGCAAAAAATAATTTTGTGACGCTGCCTACGTTTAACCCCGATGTCGCTGATGCCGACGCCGCAGCTTGGTGCAAAACTGCGAGCATGATTTTGGCAGAGCATCCATTGGAGGGCAGTGCATTGGTGATGACGCTTAGCAAATCGCTAATTGGAAGCGCATCACAATGGCTGTCACAAATCAGTTTTGGTGGAATGACGTGGCCTCAGTTTCAAGAACTGTTCGTGCAACGATACGAAGGCATAGAGGCGCCAGCCTCCATTTTGTTTAATGTATTAAACGGACAGCCGAGTGCAAACGAGTGCTTGTCGGTGTATTGTAGCCGCATAGTGACGTCATTGATGACGAAATGGAGCACTATGACAACTGAGGAGATGGCAGTATCGCTTGTGATGGCACATGCATCGCAAATCGACACTAGGCTTCAAAACTTGTACATGAAAGCGATTAAGACGCGCAGTGAATTGCAACAACAACTTAAAGCATTCACAATTGGCAAGCGTGTTGAAGGCCCTAGTTCCAATCATGGTCCGGAACCAAAAAAACAGAAGATGCAACCTCCAATCAAGTGTCATCATTGTAATGGGTTGGGACACAAAATACGTGATTGCCGCAAAAGGATTGCAGAAGAGAAGAGCGGACTAACACCAAAGCCAACATATAACAGGACGGCGCCTGGGCGAGACCGATTAGGTGTGAGGTGTTACAGGTGTGGCAATGTAGGACACATTGCTACCAATTGCACCAAGGGTACAGTTTCAGCAGGTGGTAACACCGAGAAGCGAGTCGACGTATGTACGGTATCGAAGCCACTGGGAGTTCTGCATCAAAATGGTGAGCCGTTCCAATTTTTCTTCGACTCCGGTGCGGAATGCTCAATAATTAAGGAGAAATTGAGTAACAAGATTGCCGGCAAACGATATTATAATATTGTAATATTAAGAGGCATAGGAGAAAATGTTGTCAAAAGCACTTTGCAAATTTTGGCCAACGTTAAAATATCTGAATTTCATTTGGAAATCCTATTTCACGTTGTAAATTATGACTGCCTTAAGTACGATTTAATGATTGGCCGTGAAATATTGCAACTTGATTTTGGCATAACTATCGATTCAGAAAAGTTAGATTTGTTTAAAACCAAAATAGTTAATGTTATTCATAATGAGACTACAACTGACATTATGTTAAAATCCATTAATGATAATGTAGAGTTAAGTGAGCACGATAAGCAATCATTAATAACCATACTAGAACAGTACTCTGATGACTTCATAAAGGAAATACCGAAAAGGCGCGTCACCTCTGGTACGCTAGAAATACGATTGATAGATAACAATAAGACTGTTCAAAGACGCCCTTACAGACTCAGTGAGGATGAAAAGCAGGTCGTAAGAGTAAAGATACAGCAGATGCTAGATGCTAGATAATACGTTCAAGTAGCTCGCCATTTGCCAGTCCAATGCTCTTAGTAAAAAAGAAAGACGGTAGCGATAGGTTATGCATTGACTATAGGGAACTAAATGCTAACACGGTGTCAGACAAATATCCCTTGCCACTAATTTCAGACCAGATTAATAGACTGCGAGATGGAAAATATTTTTCAAGCTTAGATATGGCCAGTGGTTTCTACCAGGTACCTATACGAACCGAATCGATTGAAAGAACTACATTTGTGACACCGGATGGGCGATATGAATTCCTTGCAATGCCTTTTGGGCTGAAAAATGCCAGCTCAGTTTTTCAGCGAGCAATAATTCAGGCGTTAGGTGAACTAGCCTATTCCTATGCGATAGTTTATATAGATGACGTACTTATTGTTGCTAGATCGAAAGAGGAAGCCCTTGAAAGGTTGAGTGTTGTGCTTAATGTTTTATCAAGTGCTGGATTTTCTTTTAATGTAAAAAAATGTGCCTTTCTTCAAACAGGAATTGAATATCTTGGTTATTTTGTTAAAAATGGAGAAATAAAACCAAACGCTAGAAAGATAGCAGCCCTGTCAGCACTATCGAAGCCAAGCTCAGTAACACAACTTAGGCAGTTCATAGGACTTGCATCCTACTTTCGACAATTTGTGCCACGCTTCTCTGAGCAAATGAAGCCATTCTATAAACTGACTGCTAAAAATAGTGATTTCGTTTGGAAGGAAGAGCATGAGCAGTTACGTAAAAAAATAATTTTGGCATTGACAAGTGACCCAATATTAATCATCTTTGACTCAGAACTTCCCATTGAACTCCATACAGACGCAAGTGCCGTTGGCTATGGTGCAATGCTGGTGCACAGAGTTCATGGCAAGTGCAGGGTGGTGGAATATTACAGTAAGTGTACCACGGCAGCGGAGTCTAAATACCACTCTTACGAGTTGGAGACTCTAGCGGTGTACAATGCTGTTAAGCATTTTCGCCATTACCTGCATGGTCGGAAATTTGTTGTGCACACAGATTGTAACTCATTAAAAGCGAGCCGCACAAAAATCGAGTTAATGCCGAGGGTCCACCGTTGGTGGGCATTCCTGCAATCATTCGATTTCAACGTGGAGTATCGTAAGGGTATTCAAATGGCACATGTTGACTTCTTGTCCCGTAATCCAATCTCAAATAAATCCAGTTACACAAATAGAACGGTTGAGGTGCGTGTTGATTTAGCTGAAATAACGGACAATTGGCTAATTGCTGAGCAACAGCGCAATGGGTATGGCATACGCGTGGTAATCGTAAGGTCTCAGGTTCGAGTCGCGGCATAGGTAATTGGCTTTTCGTGATCGGTAAGTTTTAAAAAATTAATTTAAAATTATACAAATGATTTATACTTAGTAATGCCATACGTAATATTTCTCACGCATATACATTGAAGGAATCTAATAACTATTAACAAAGAGCTATCACGCAATGCTGCTACTGGTGGTGTGTATCCGTGCGCCCCAAGCAAAAAGTTTAATAGAAATTTATAGAATCTTATAGTATACATTTGTTCATGAATAATAACCACCAATGTGGTTTTAAGTACTGATATCGGGATGTAACATTATTTCGATTCAAAAATTATTTTAGTTAATTTAAGGTTAATAATGCTTAACTTTAAAATGAAAACATTTTGAATCAAAAAGTTTTCATTGTGAAAACTAAAATTCAAGCACTTTAAATATAAAATAAAATTTTTAAACCGAAATTTTTAATTTTAAAATTTATTTTAAAACTCCACTTTTAGAATTTAAAATTATAGGTGTAGACCGAAAATCGTTCCGAAAATTTTAGAATCTAAGTGTAAATTATGCGATTTAAAATTTTTTTTTTCTGAGTGTATGTTGACAGCTGTAGAGACAAGCGAGAGATCATGGCAGGATGCATTAGAAGACGTGCAGCTAGCCTTGAACTGCACAAATAATCGTGTGACTAAGTTTAGTCCATTAGAGTTATTGATTGGAAAAGAGGCTAGACCACTAGGCATGGTATGCGTAAACAAAGAGAGTGACGTTGATCTTGACGATGTAAGAACACGAGCCAAAGAGAATATTGACAAGAATGCAATGTATGAGAAGAACAGAGTTGATTTAGGTAAAGCAAAAATTGTTAAGCACAAGGTTGGCGATCATGTCTTGCTGAAATGCGAAGAGCGACACCAAACAAAGCTGGATCCGAAGTTCAAAGGGCCATTCGTGGTAATTGAACTGTTGGAAGGTGACAGATACCTGTTGAAATGCATGACTAGCAAAAGAACATACAAGTGTGCACATGAGAGTTTGCGAAGGATGCCAGATGAATGTGTGTCATCTGAGATGATTGAAGAGGATGATTGCGGTGAAAAAGACGTAGATCATCAGTCGAGGATGACTACGGTGAAAAAGACGTAGGTCATCGGTTAATCTCTGTCACCGAGGGTGCAGGGAACATCTTACATGGGGGCTGGTCCAAGCAGCAATGTTCATGTCGGTGCCGAATGAAATTGTTTGTGGCAATGTTCATGTCGGTGCAGAATGAAATTGTTTGTGGCGGATGGTTGATCAAGCAGTGGATCAAGGCACTACAGGTGCACAGCGTCGCAGAGTGGCGGCAAGAGCCCGAGAACCATGTACAGATAAAATTGATAGCCAAATGGGCGAGTTTCGGTGGAAACTAACATTTGAAGAATTGCAAAATATGATAAGGTTAAGTTGTATGTTCTGAGCGAAGCATGATGAATTGTCAAGCAAGATGTGATGCCAAGCCTGATGTTTACGTAACGTTATGCACACGAGGACGTGTGAATGTCAGGAAGGCCGTGTCGTAGAACTGCTGTCAAGAATACTGATAGAGTTAAGTTACATAGACACGTCAGAGTTAAGAGTACTATTAGTGCTAAGTCATGTAGACACGTCAGCGTTATGAATACAGTTAGTGTTAAGTAACGTTTTAATAAATGAAAAAGGAGACAACGAGAGTTTGCATCATGAATTGGTAGATACACAAAGGCGAGGTCCGAGAGAGATAGCTATACGGACTGAGTGTGGCGCGGATGTTCTAGAAGAAAGTCAGTGTGAACGAAGTGATAGACGAGAACGCACGCGACTCACTACGCTTTTGAAAATAAGAAAGTACAAGCACTACAAGAAACATGGACAATACCAATATTCCCTCGGCTCCTACATATAGATATTTTTTTTTTCTTATTTAGGATGCATTATACAAGATCCACACTCAAGAATAGAAAAAAACAAGTGGAAACGTTGCATTCGGACGCAACCGACTGCAGCATACTCGATACCATTATTAAAACCGGTAAAAAGAGGCCTGCTTGCAAAGGGGTACGGATGCGGCAGGGGTGTACGCTGCCTTAAAGATTCTCCGATGCAGATGGGGATGCCACCAACTATCTTCCTTTCAAATTGGTGACTCTAGCTCAAAGTTTGTAAGAGCTGTGGACAATTGGGGCTGGGGGTGGTATGGGTGGGTGTGAAATCCAAATTTTTACTGCAGATCTTTGTGAAATGTAAATTGCTATCTTCATACCAAATTTGGTGACTCTAGTTCAAGTTTGTAAAAGGTCTGGAAAGAGGGGCTGGGGGCGGTATGGGTGGGTGTGGCATCCAAATTTTTGATGCAGATCTTTTTGGAATGTCAATTGCTATCTTCATACCAAATTTGGTGACTAGTAGTAGGGAACTGGCGGTTCTACCCCAAAGGGATGCCGACAATTTATGACCCCATTAAATTTTATGACCCTTTTATCGCCCCCTTGATTTTTGACCCCCTACCATATTATTATTTATGACCCTTTTTTTCCCATGATCGTATCCCTCCTTTGATAAGACTAGGGTGGGGAACAAAGGATTAACATTCCTAGGCCACTACTTTACCAGCAGCATCTGTGAGAATTAGTGATCAAAGGATCTGGAGTCAAGTGCGTGCCTGTTAAACCTGCGTTGCATTATACACCTGCAAGCAGGTGATCAGAGGAACAGATTTGGCTATTTACCTAACTAGTGTTAGAGTCAATTGTGCGCCTCTTTGACGTGCGTGGCATTGTAAACCTGTTTATGGTCATGAGGTGCAGTGTGCACAGGAAGAAAGGATAGATAAGAGAGAGTCGAGAGGGCGCCTGTTTGACGTGCGTTGCATTGTTAACCTGAAAGCAAGCAATCATGAATGAATGTTTATGTTCATGAGTAGTAGTGATCAAAGGATCTGGAATCGAGAGGGCGCCTCTTTGACGTGAGTGGCATTATAAACCTGCAACACACGTCAAAAAATTAATGTTTATGGTTGTGATAACCAGTGATCAAAGGAAGTAAGGATAGAGAATAGAGAAAAGCGAACGCTTGTTCGATGTACTGGGGTTCTGTGAACAAGAGATGGGAATTTTCCTACGCAGCAGCAGCAGCAGCGACAGGATCAATGCGTTGATCTTTATGACTGTGTGAATGAGAGGATCAGTTTTAACTATTTAACCAATTAGTGTTAGAGTCAAGTGTGCTCCTGTTTTAAGTACGTTGCGCTGCACACGTACATTGATATTGTCAACAGCAACAACAACTACAACCTTTGTGGTGGCTTGTGAGCAAGGGATCGGGTGTCAAGTTGTGAAAATCAGTATTCACACTATCAGTTTTGGCTATGTAACCAATTTGTATTAGAGTCAAGTGTGCTTCAGTTTTAAATACGTTGCTCTGTACACGTGCATTGTAATTGTCAACAACATCAACTACAACCTTCGTGGGGGCGTTATGTGTGCAAGGATGGGAATTTTCTTTTGCAGCGACAGCAGCAGCAAGATCAACACATTGTTTTTAAACAAGAGTATTGATACTTGTACATTTAGATTATAAAGAGTTAGAGGGAGAAGGTGTAAGAGGGGGAGTGTTAGAGGGAGAAGGTGTCAGAGGGGGAAAGGATAGAGGGGGAAAGTGTTAGAGGGAGAAGGTGTTAGAGGAGGAAAGAGTTAGAGGGGGATAGTGTTAGAAGGATACTGTGTGCAAGAAAGTGTTAGAGGGAGGAAGACCTAGAGACAAGTTTGTGCATGCTTGATTGTGCTTTTTTGAAGTACGCTAGTCAAAGGGCAGTACATTCGTAGGCCGCATTGTTATAATCAAAAGCAACACCAACAGCAGCAACAACTACAACCTTCGTGGGGCTCTTTGAACAAGGGATGGAACTTTTCTTACGCAGCAGCAGCAGCAGCAATGTCAATACGTTGAGCTTTATGATTGTGATAATGACAGGATCAGTTTTTGCTATTTAACCAATTAGCGTTAGAGTCAAGTATGCTACTGTTTTAAATACATTGCTCTGCACACGTACATTGTTATTGTCAACAGCAACAACAACATCCTTCGTGGGGGGGTTATGTGTGCAAGGATGGGAATTTTCTTTCGCAGCAGCAGCAGCTGCAAGATCAACACATTGTTTTTAAACAAGAGTATTGATACTTGTGCATATAGATTATAAAGAGTTAGAGGGAGAAGGTGTAAGAGGGTGAGTGCTAGAGGGAGAAGGTGTAAGAGGGGGAAAGGATAGAGTGGGAAAGTGTTAGAGGGAGAAGGTGTTAGAGGAGGAAAGGATAGAGTGGGAAAGTGTTAGAGGGAGAAGTTGTTAGATACGAATAAGTAGATAAGAGAGAGTCGAGAGTGCGGCTTTTTGACGTGCAGGCAAAACATAAACAATGAATGTTTGTGAAAACCTGTGATCAAAGAATAAAAGGATTGAGACAAGATTGTGCTTGTTTGAAGTACGCTAGTCAAAGGGCAGTACATTCGTAGGCCGCATTGTTATGATCAAAAGCAACACCAACAACAACAAGAACAACAACATTCGTGAGTTTTATGTAAGCAAGGGATGGGAATTTTTTCGCAGCAGCAGCAGCAAGATCAACACAAGAGTATTGAGACTTGCAGATTTAGTTTGAAATATTATAGGGGGAAGTTGTAAGAGGAGGAAAGTGTTAGAGGGAGAAAGAGAGAGTTAGTATTAGAGTGAGTAGGTGTTAGAGGGGGAAAGTGTTATAGGGGAAAGTGATCCTGCTTGTATTATTATATTAAAACACGCTCCGTTATGCGATTCTATACACGAGCGTCTATGAAATGCAGGTGGTATGTTAATCGATTGTCCCAACTTATTCGCTACTTACGTTTCTAACCTTTATTTGCATATATCTGTTTTGATTATTGCACTGACTTCTGTTACTTTTATAGAGCTAATAAGTATAACTTTTTAATAAACCAATGATCATTTTTATATTTTATATTTTTATATTGGTTTTGTGCAATGTCCGTCATGGTGTCTGTCCGTCTGTCCGTCTGTCCGTCCGTCCGTCTGTCCGTCTGTCCGTCCGTATGTGTGCAAGTTTTTTCCACACCCTTCAAGCTAGGGACTTGAAACTTTCCAATTCTCTTTTTCTATGGGATAGTAAATTAAAGTGTCAAGATTGGGGTTCTACGACAACTGGGGGGCTGGCAAATCGATAAATTCGATAACTCAAAAACGATAAATCCGCATATTTCACACACCCTTACAGCTAGAACTACCAAATTTGGTAAGAAGATAGCTACTAGCAACCCCCAAAAAACTGCATCAAAAATTTTGGAGCCACGCCCCCCCATTCCACCCCCAGACCCCCCGCATTTTAAAGTCAAAAAAGCCTATATCTCCCACAGTTTTTGAGCTAGAGCCACCAAATTTGGTGCCAATTTAGCTGATGATGACCCCCCAAAAACTGCACCAAAAGTTTGGATGCCACGCCCACCAATACCAGCCTAGCTGCCCCCAGATGCCCCAACGCTTCGTAAAAAACGGGAATGCGTGTATCTTCCAGAGTAGTGGAGCTAGAGCCACCAATTTGGTAGGAAGATAGCTGGTAACGACCCCAAAAGAACTGCATCAAAGTTTTGGAGCCACGCCCACCCATCCCGCCCCCTGCCCCACGGCATTTAGAAATCAGAAAAGCCTATATCTCCCACAGTTTTTTAGCTAGAGTCACCAAATTTGGTGCCAAGATAGATGATGATGACCCCCCAAAAACTGCATCAAAAGTTTGGATGCCACGCCCACCAATAACGCCCTAGCCACCCCCATCTGCCCCAACGCTTCGTCAGAAACGGGAATTCGTGTATATTCCAGAGTAGTGGAGCTAGAGCCACCAAATTTGGTAGGAAGATAGCTGGCAACGACCCCCAACAATCTGCATCAAAGTTTTGGAGCCTAGCCCATCCATTTCGCCCCCCTTTCCCCACCTTATACAAACTTTGAGCTAGAGTCACCAAATTTGGTATGAAGGTAGCATTTGACATTCCACAAGGACCTGCAGCAAAAATTTGGATGCCACGCCCAACCATACCGCCCCCAGCCCCCCTTTCCCCACTTAATACAAACTTCGAGCTAGAGTCACCAAATTTGGTATGAAGAATGCAATTGACATCCCTATGGATCGGCAGCAAAAATTTGAAAGCCACGCCCACCCATACCGCCCGCAGCCCCCCTTTCCCCACTTTATACAAACTTCGAGCTGGAGTCACCAAATTTGGTATGAAGATAGCAATTGACATCCCACATAGATCTGCACCAAAAATTTGAATACCACGCCCAACCATACCGCCCCCAGCCCCCCTTTCCCCACTTTTACAAACTTTGAGCTAGAGTCACCAAATTTGGTATGAAGGTAGCATTTGACGTTCCATAAGGATCTGCAGCAAAAATTTGGATGCCACGCCCAACCATACCGCCCGCAGCCCCCCTTTCCCCACTTTAAACAAACTTCGAGCTAGAGTCACCAAATTTGGTATGAAGGTAGCATTTGACGTTCCATAAGGATCTGCAGCAAAAATTTGGATGCCACGCCCAACCATACCGCCCGCAGCCCCCCTTTCCCCACTTTATACAAACTTCGAGCTAGAGTCACCAAATTTGGTATGAAGATAGCAATTGAAATCCCACATAGATCGGCACCAAAAATTTGAATACCACGCCAAACAATACCGCCCGCAGCCCCCCTTTCCATACTTTATACAAACTTCGAGCTAGAGTCACCAAATTTGGTATGAAGATAGCAATTGGCATCCCTCATAGATCGGCACCAAAAATTTGAATACCACGCCCAACCATACCGCCCCCAGCCCCCCTCTCCCCACTTTTACAAACTTTGAGCTAGAGTCACCAAATTTGTTATGAAGGTAGCATTTGACATTCCACAAGGATCTGCAGCAAAAATTTGGATGCCACGCCCAACCATACCGCCCGCAGCCCCCCTTTCCCCACTTTATACAAACTTCGAGCTAGAGTCACCAAATTTGGTATGAAGATAGCAATTGACATCCCACATAGATCGGAACCAAAAATTTGAATACCACGCCCAACCATACCGCCCCCAGCCCCCCTTTCCGCACTTTATACAAACTTCGAGCTAGAGTCACCAAATTTGGTATGAAGGTAGCATATGACATTCCACAGGATCTGCAGCAAAAATTTGGATGCCACGCCCAACCATACCGCCCGCAGCCCCCCTTTCCCCACTTTATACAAACTTCGAGCTAGAGTCACCAAATTTGGTATGAAGGTAGCATTTGACATTCCACAAGGATCTGCAGCAAAAATTTGGATGCCACGCCCAACCATACCGCCCACAGCCCCCCTTTCCCCACTTTATACAAACTTCGAGCTAGAGTCACCAAATTTGGTATGAAGATAGCAATTGACATCCCACATAGATCGGCACCAAAAATTTGTATACCACGCCCAACCATACCGCCCGCAGCCCCCCTTTCCCCACTTTATACAAACTTTGAGCTAGAGTCACCAAATTTGTTATGAAGGTAGCATTTGACATTCCACAAGGATCTGCAGCGAAAATTTGGATGCCACGCCCAACCATACCGCCCGCAGCCCCCCTTTCCCCACTTTATACAAACTTCGAGCTAGAGTCACCAAATTTGGTATGAAGGTAGCATTTGACATTCCACAAGGATCTGCAGCAAAAATTTGGATGCCACGCCCAACCATACCGCCCACAGCCCCCCTTTCCCCACTTTATACAAACTTCGAGCTAGAGTCACCAAATTTGGTATGAAGATAGCAATTGACATCCCACATAGATCGGCACCAAAAATTTGAATACCATGCCCAACCATACCGCCCCCAGCCCCCCTTTCCCCACTTTTCCAAACTTTGAGCTAGAGTCACCAAATTTGTTATGAAGGTAGCATTTGACATTCCACAAGGACCTGCAGCAAAAATTTGGATGCCACGCCCAACCATACCGCCCGCAGCCCCCCTTTCCCCACTTTTACAAACTTCGAGCTAGAGTCACCAAATTTGTATGAAGGTAGCATTTGACATTCCACAAGGATCTGCAGCAAAAATTTGGATGCCACGCCCAACCATACCGCCCGCAGCCCCCCTTTCCCCACTTTATACAAACTTCGAGCTAGAGTCACCAAATTTGGTATGAAGGTAAAATTTGACATTCCACAAGGATCTGCAGCAAAAATTTGTATACCACGCCCAACCATACCGCCCGCAGCCCCCCTTTCCCCACTTTATACAAACTTTGAGCTAGAGTCACCAAATTTGTTATGAAGGTAGCATTTGACATTCCACAAGGATCTGCAGCAAAAATTTGGATGCCACGCCCAACCATACCGCCCGCAGCCCCCCTTTCCCCACTTTATACAAACTTCGAGCTAGAGTCACCAAATTTGGTATGAAGATAGCAATTGACATCCCACATAGATCGGCACCAAAAATTTGTATACCACGCCCAACCATACCGCCCCCAGCCCCCCTTTCCCCACTTTTCCAAACTTTGAGCTAGAGTCACCAAATTTGTTATGAAGGTAGCATTTGACATTCCACAAGGATCTGCAGCAAAAATTTGGATGCCACGCCCAACCATACCGCCCGCAGCCCCCCTTTCCCCACTTTATACAAACTTCGAGCTAGAGTCACCAAATTTTGTATGAAGGTAGCATTTGACATTCCACAAGGATCTGCAGCAAAAATTTGGATGCCACGCCCAACCATACCGCCCGCAGCCCCCCTTTCCCCACTTTATACAAACTTTGAGCTAGAGTCACCAAATTTTGTATGAAGGTAGCATTTGACATTCCACAAGGATCTGCAGCAAAAATTTGGATGCCACGCCCAACCATACCGCCCGCAGCCCCCCTTTCCCCACTTTATACAAACTTCGAGCTAGAGTCACCAAATTTGGTATGAAGGTAAAATTTGACATTCCACAAGGATCTGCAGCAAAAATTTGGATGCCACGCCCAACCATACCGCCCGCAGCCCCCCTTTCCCCACTTTATACAAACTTCGAGCTAGAGTCACCAAATTTGGTATGAAGATAGCAATTGACATCCCACATAGATCGGCACCAAAAATTTGAATACCACGCCCAACCATACCGCCCCCAGCCCCCCTTTCCCCACTTTTACAAACTTTGAGCTAGAGTCACCAAATTTGTTATGAAGGTAGCATTTGACATTCCACAAGGATCTGCAGCAAAAATTTGGATGCCACGCCCAACCATACCGCCCGCAGCCCCCCTTTCCCCACTTTTACAAACTTTGAGCTAGAGTCACCAAATTTGTATGAAGGTAGCATTTGACATTCCACAAGGATCTGCAGCAAAAATTTGGATGCCACGCCCAACCATACCGCCCACAGCCCCCCTTTCCCCACTTTATACAAACTTCGAGCTAGAGTCACCAAATTTGGTATGAAGATAGCAATTGACATCCCACATAGATCGGCACCAAAAATTTGTATACCACGCCCAACC
>JARNME010000274.1:0-79671 GCA_030179655.1 Scaptomyza flava
AAGTAAATTAATAAGAAGCATCATTATAGGTGCAACATAGCTTCACACCATCAGCAAATAAACAAATTTAAAACAAGTGGAAACGTTGCAGTCGGACGCAACCGACTGTGGCATACTCGATACCAGTATTAAACCGGTAAAAAGAGGCCTGCTTGCAAAGGGGTACGGATGCGGCAGGGGTGTACGCTGCCTTATAGATTCTCCGATGCAGATGGGGATGCCAACAACTATCTTCCTTCTAATTTGGTGACACTAGCTTAAAGTTTGTAAGAGCTGTGGAAAGAGGGGCTGGGGGCGGTTTGGGTGGGTGTGGCATCCAAATTTTAACTGCAGATCTTTGTGAAATGTCATTAGCTATCTTCATACCAAATTTGGTGACTCTAGCACGAACTTTGTAAAAAGTGTGGAGAGGAGGGCTGGTGGCTGGGGGCAGTATGCAAATTTTAGATGCAGATCTTTTTGGAATGTCAATTGCTATCTTAATACCAAATTTGGTGACTCTAGCTCAAAAATTGAAAAAGTGGGGAAAGGGGGAATGGGGCGGAATAGGTGGGCGTGACATCCAATTTTTGGTGCAGATCTTTGTGGAATGTCAATTGCTATCTTCATACCAAATTTGGTGACTCTAGTTAAATGCTTGAAAAGAGTGGGGAAAGAGGGGCGAAATGGTAGGCTTGGCTCCAAAACTTTGATGAAGATTTTGGGGGTCGTTGCCAGCTATCTTCCTACCAAATTTTGTGGCTCTATCTTCTCAACACTGGAAGATACACGAATTTCCGTTTCTGATGAAGCGTTGGGGTGGGTGGGGGCGGCTAGGGCAGTATTGGTGGGCGTGGGGGGTCATCATCACCTATCTTGGCACCAAATTTTGTGGCTATAGTTAAGAAACTGTGGGAGATATATACTTTTTGACTTTAAAATGCGGTGGGGCTGAGGGCGGATTGTGGGGCGTGGCTCCAAAATTTTAATGTAGTTTTTTTGGGGGTTGATAGTAGCAATCATCTTACCAAATTTGGTAGTTCTAGCTGTAAGGATGTGCGAAATATGTGGATTTATCGGTTATGAGTTATCGAATTATCGATTTAGAGAATTGGAAAGTTTCAAGTCTCTAGCTTGAAGGGTGTGGAAAAAGTTGCGTTCATACAGACGAACAGACACCATGACGGACATTGCTCAAGCTCAATATACTCATTACCTTCGTTATCGAGCATAATAAGATACAGACGATTTAAAAACTACTTTTTGTGTTCGGCCACACAAGTACTCCGAAAGCCACAATACGAGTTTGATGGAAATCCAATAATATTTAGTTTTTGAAGCAACAGAGAATGACTAACAGAATCAAATGCCTTATAAAAATCGGTATAAACAACGTCAGTTTGAATTTTTCCTGGAACTCTTGTGATAACAAGCGAAGTGAATTCAAGAAGGTTAACGAGGTAACAAAACCATATTGATAAGGCGATAGAATCGAACTCCATCCGTGTTGCAGTTGAGAATATATAATTTTTTTCAAAGACTTTAGGAATGGCGGACAACTTGGATATGCCCCTATAATTTTTAGCGTTAGACTTAGAAGAATTTTTATGGAGTGGAATGAGTGGAATGATTCCTAACATATAGCAGGATACACTGTTGAGTCCACCGACAAGGTTAATAATTTAAGTAAGGGCTAACAAAGTGAATCCGCACAGTATCTAAGTATACAACCTGACACTCCATCAGCTTGGTTTGATAGAGTTAAGGTCACTTAGAAGCGTACACTCAGTTATAACTGGTATATATATGCAATTTGACGATTGAACTTGTAAGGTAGCTTTTCAAAGGCTCAGCCTCTACAGGACCACATACAAGAAATTTGTACAGTGCCAGGACTGTTGGATTGTGGATGTTAGAAACGCCGATTTTAGAAAAGTCTTGACGTGTTTCGTAGGACGGGACAAACCTGAAAACGACACCGGTTCTTCCGGTGGTGAGTGGCAAAGCCTTCTGGCAGTGTACAACCCCTGCCTGCTCCGGCTCGAATGCCCCTGGTATTACCTAGGCTGCATTAAGTTCGGAGGCAGAGATGCGCCGTTTGAGAGTGCGCGAGCCGGCGCGGTATAAGCCTGGCAACCAGCCAACGGAGTCTCAAACGGTGGGCTACCACACGTACCGTTCGCACTTTGCACTGATTTCTGAAATCTTTGTAACTTTCAGTTCACCAATTTATAACATCTCGTTTCACTTTCATTTCGTTATAATTTTATTCTCATTTTATTGCTTACGAATAC
Organism: Scaptomyza flava; assembly: GCA_030179655.1. Classification (NCBI taxonomy): domain Eukaryota; kingdom Metazoa; phylum Arthropoda; class Insecta; order Diptera; family Drosophilidae; genus Scaptomyza; species Scaptomyza flava. The sequence goes on from JARNME010000274.1 coordinate 2,274, forward strand.
TACCCTAGGTAACCTGCCTTTTCGCACCAAACTAGTCTTACAAAGAAATTTGGCCGCCGCAGCATCGCTTAGCCTGACTCCTCGTGTGAAATTTGTCGTGTTGTTTCCTTGGCTGCGTTAGTGTTTGTCCTTGCCTGGCTCCTTGCTCCGGTTCCTCTGATCGTTGCAAACTGCGCACTTGTCACACTTTAAAATCTTTTTCTTTCTGGCTTGTCCCCAGCGTAACTGATGTCAGCGTTTGCTCGTTGAGGCGATCGTAGCCCCTCGCTGCACTTTGCTCTCGGCTGCGCTGCAGTTGCGGGCGTCGCTGCCCACGCTTTCGGCTTGTGCCAGGCCTCTGCTGCGGCGTTGGCTAAGCTCGTGCCAAGCTCTGCTACGCCAGGCCTCTGCTGCTGTTGTTATTCTTCTCTGCTGTCGGCGTTTAGTATGCGCACCAGGCCTCTGCTGTTGCTATTGTTTTCTATGCTGGCGGTGTTTTCCCTGCTGCTCTGTTGTTGTTTCTTTTCTGCTGCCGGCGTTTGATATGCGCGCCAGGCCTCGGCCGCTGTTGTTTCTTCTCTCTGCTGTTGGCTCGTTCCTCTCTGCTGCGCCATTTGTTGTCTTCTCCTCTGCCACCGGTAACTTAACTTAAGTTAACAGCCACTCAAATCGATGAAGATGAAAGGGTGAAATTTCACTTAGAACATGTGTGACTGAATCCTAAGAAAATATATAACACTTAATTCTAATAACGATATGTTAAAATTGTAAGTCTCCATGACCCTTCGACCTATAAGGAGAAACAAGAATCCTGATCTCGTCCTCTAGTCTCTTGTAGTGCCGTGGGGGTAAGAAGAAATCCAAGAATTCCTTACGGAACACGCTCCATGGCTCACCCTGCAGGTGACTCGTGCGGAACCAGTCCTCGGCGGTACCCTTCAGCAGTTCTGGTACTCCTTGGGCCAAGCTTCGGGTGTCGACTCGGTGTGATACTGCTCGTTCCTCCAAACGCTCGATAAATCGCAAGGGATCAGTAGCGCCGTCGAAAGTAACGCCTCAGCGTTGAATGCGCTCTACGCCCCTAGCTGCGGAGACGTCGCGTTGGTTCTGTAGAATGGCCCTCTCGTTTGCTCGTGACACTCGCTGCTGTTGGCCATGCACCGGTATGCTTAGGTACCGCATACCTGGGCTAGCTGGGTCTCCTGGTGTGAGTTCCTCTGCTTGGCCTTCGATTCCACTCATAGTAGTCGATGGGCTCCACGATCGGTGATTTAGGTTGGGCGTCCGTCTCTGATTTAGGGTTGGGCGTCCGTGCGTCCAGTTCTTCTAAGCGAGCCTGGATGGTAGTCGAGTGACCCCCGAGGCTCACAAAGGCAGACATGCGGCCTCGGAGCTCCTCCACTGTGCCTTCACATTCAAGCCAGAGCTTGTCAGAAAAAGCTTCCAGCTCTGCCTTGCGCCGGTACGAGATCCACGCTTCACCAACCATGCTTCTATATGTAGCCTTTTCTTCGTGTTCTGAATCCTGTGCTTTGCTTGTTGTATACTAGGGATATCCTGAGCCTTGTCCTGGTTTTATAGTATCCTTGTTGTATACAACCTGTGCCTTATCATAGTGTGTTAGTATTAAAGTTGTATACTGGTGGTATACTGTGCCTTGTCCTAGTGTACTAGTATCCTGCTTACTAGTGGTATCCTGTGTCTGGTTCTGGTTGCCCTGTTTTTATAAATCTCGAAATAATACTTATTGCACGATGTTCACTGTTGAATGACTCTGGGTCGACTGCGGTCTGGTTGTGTCGTGCAGCTCATTTATGGGTATGTTTTTATTTTTTTTTTTTAATACCGACGACCGTAGCCGAAAGTTCACGTGCGCTGCGCTGCCCGCCTCTCTCTCGCTCGACAATCGTGGATGCGATGCCCCACAAAACCTCTCTCCGGCTCGCTCTCTCTTCTCCTCGTCGTAGCTCCGAAATTGTTACTCTGTAGACCCCGCGAACTTAAGAAAAACCTAGTGTTTCACGCCTGCATGCTTCTACCCTTTACCTGAAAAAATGCCTGTACAACCTAGCGCCTCGTGCATACCAGAAACGAAAAAATTTTTCGAGCAATGCCCCTCAAACTGTACCCACGTGTTAAAGTATTTATCTGCGCCTGAAAAGCTGGGGAATTTGCAAAAAGTGCACACCCCAGCGTGCAAAACAAAACCTGGTCCAATGCTTGTCAAACTGAAAACATGCGTCTGTGGGTACATCAGTGTTTGTAAAACTGTGACCATGTGCCGGCATTTAAAAACATAATACACATGTGTGCATGTACCAACAAAACCAAAACTCGACAAGAAACCGAAACTGCGCACGCTGTATGTAAATGCGTAGTGCTTAAAACTGTACCTACGTGCCAGCGTGTGCAGCTGCATAACCCAAAACGACTAGCCGCCTTAGAACATTAGTGCGCATGTACATATATACAAGCGCCTTTCGCAACCACGCTAGGCCGACAGCCCAGTCGGACCACGGCTTATTACCGTTATGCGCGCACCCCTGTAGGACCACCACGGCTGAAATCCCTAATGAAAAATCACCACCCTTTTTCTTCAGTCTAGCTCTTTACACTGTTTCGACGTAATCCTTCCAAATTCTAGTTAAAATAACAATCCCAGAGTCCCTGCTCAGGCGCCACCTGTTAGGTAGCTTTTCAAGGCTTAGGTAGCTCAGCCTCTCCAGGGCCACGGCCTGTGTGTTGCTGTCGTGGAAATCCTTGTCTGCGTTGGTGTTTGTCCTTGCCTGGCGAAATAATTGAGACCGAATATTCAGAATTTTGCCATAATTGCTAAAAAGAGAGCAAAACGAGGAATACTATAGAAAAAATTGGTTTGAGATACTGGGGGAGCTAAAAAAAGCAAACCAAAATTATAGAAATTTAACAGAAGTTTTAAACTGTTAAAAAAATCCGTATATAGTAAAAATCGGCATTGTAAATTGTTAAGAAAACAAAACCAAATGTGCTTTCAGCTATTGCCAGCATGTCACATGTCTCAGAGGAAGCAAAAACAATATGCATTATGCTTTAAAAGAAAAAATGTATGTATACTCAAGCTGAAAAAACTATTGCACAAAATATAACTTTTACTCGGCAAGAACATATGATTATCTTCGAGACGTGCTGACATTAAAACTGCCGTCGAAGGTTTCATTAACGCGGTGGGCTGTGCTAAAAAACATGAGACCCGGCTTCAACCCTGATTTGCTTATCAATTTGCAGAAAATTGTAAGCGAGATGAGTGCTAAGGGTAAAGAAGCAGTCATTCTATATGACGAAATAAAGATTAAAAGGGGGCTTCAATACAATAGTACTCTGGATGAAATTCAAGGCTATTAAAATGATGGTCAAAAAACAAAATGCGTGTTGGGGCAGCAAGTGTGTGTATTCATGTTAAAGGGGCTTTATGAAAACTGGAAGTATGTTTTAAGCTATACTGTTTCTGCAAGTGGTATAAAGCACGATGCCCTTTTAGACAAAGTAATGGCAAATATTGAACATGCCCAAGCTATAGGCCTTAATATTAGAGCAGCTATTTGCGACCAGGGCTCAAATAATAGAGCTGTTTTTAAAAGATTGGGCGTTGATGCCACCAAACCAAGTTTTTGCGTTAATGGTAAAGAAATAAGTGCAATGTACGACGTCCCACATTTAATAAAATCCCTGCGAAATATTATAATGAAACGTAATCTAATTTCGCCTGATGGTGTTGTTTCATGGAAAGTTATAGAAGAGTTGTTTGAAATAGATACCAAAAACTCAACACGACTCTGCCCCAAATTAACAACAAAACACGTGCATCCGAACGACTTTGAATAAAAATCCATTTAGATGTGCTCTTGTTCACGGTAATTCATAATTCATAATTAATTCATAAAACGCTTTTAGATATGCGAACTTACTTTGAGGCAGTTAAATATCCACAAAAAGTTTTTTGTATTAAGGGAATTATTTTAACAATAACATCTATACTTTCTTTAGCACAAAATGTTTGGAGTGAAAGTCAGGATGCATTTTACATTGTGACGTCAAAATTAAACCAGGATCCATTAGAAAATTTGTTTTACCTCATCAGGTCTCGCGGTGTAACGAATAGTAATCCGACAATGTTCGAGTTTAACGTAATTATATCAAAAATGCTGTCAATGAAAAATCTAACGTCTACAGTAGTAGCTGGGAACTGCGCTCCGGATGAAGATTCCATGTTAATTAACATCAGTATAATAATGGCTCAAGTCAATCAACATCGAAATTTGGCAGTGTCAATGACGATAACGATGACTTGATTTTTCTGACGAGGAAGCAGAGTTAGAACTTTCAATAGAAGCAACAAATTTAAATATTGAAGACGCATTTAATGAGAATGCATTGCGTTACTTTGCGGGATTTTTATTACGTAAGCTGTTGAGAAAGCACGACTGCAAGGAGTGTGCTAATCTTTTGAAACCGTCCGATGAAGTCCAATGTTCTTCTGAGTATTTAATACTCAATAAAAATGTTGGCTATGTAAATAGCAACCTTAAGCTCAAAGCACCGTCTGATTATTTCTTTAATTTAATAAAAATGCATATTGACATTTTCAAACGCTATTTCGAGACAAAGTCTCACAAGTTCCACTTAAAAAATTAATTGTACAAAAATGCGTTATCATAACATCTCATTTCGACACATATGCAGACTGGTTTAATAAGTCCGATTAATGCTTTGAACATAGGTATAACCTGGTTAATGAATTTATTCTTATTTGATTAGAAAAAACTGTAAGTGGCTCACGGACAAACTTACAGCTATTAAGCATTCAACAGCATATAAGAAAAAACTCAAATAATAAAACAATAAATAAGTATGCATTCCAAAAAAATAAATAAAACAAAAAAAACCAAAAAAAAAAAAACAAAATCCAAAAAAACAAAATAATTTATAAATTAAGTTTACGTATGCATTTTAATACTTTTGCGTTTAAGGCATAAGGTAGTTTAAGTGGGGAACATGGATATGACTTAATTGTTATTTTAATTAATTTAAATTTTTAAATTGAGTCATATCAAGTGGACTCATAGGTCATATTCAAATATGACCCCATTACATTTGTAATGGCCTCCTCGTGGTGTTCCCTGGGTACCGATTGACTATTTGTGTGATTCGGGAGCCAATATGAGCGGCGATCATAGTATTTATATAAATATGTTCATATGTATATATTTCATATTATTTAACATAATTAATAATAAATAAAGTTGCCCACCCAAAAGCCCTGCACCAGCATGCAAATGTATGTACATGTAAAAAATCATATTGAAGATGTTGAGAAAGGTCAGGTTTTGCTATTGACGGCCACCAGCAGATCAACAAAGCGCACACATGCATACGCATAATATGTATATTCATGTGCACGCACACAGCGCATTCAAACGAAATTCGTTCTTCTCAGCCACTTCCAAAATAACAAAACCAGTGCTTCAACACAAAATGCACGAAGTAAAAATACCCTTTGTACCAATTTTCAATAATAGTCAATTAAAACTCAAATCTTTATTTTTTATATATATATAGTTTATTTTCGATATATAAAAAAAAAAATATGTACATAAATAATATTAAAGTATCTCACGTTTTGCTATCAAGTTTGACAAAGTTCATATTAAGTTTATACTACCCTCCCAAGTTGGACTGCATAAAGCAGATTCAAGCAGAAGTCTGAAATTGTCGATTTTATATTTTGTGCGGCAGTTCTGTTTTGCTTCTTTTGTGAATACACACACGCACACTAATAGACTCAAATAGCGAACATGTTGAATAAGAGTATGAACAGACGAATGTTGAGTGTTGGATACTCTAATATAATATAAGTGCTATTGTTGATATGTAATTTAATAATATATTTGTTATGGTTGTATATTTAATTAGAATAAGTTGGCACTAAGCTAACAATTGAGAAATCGCTCAAAAATAGTCTGATAAAATAACATATTTCGTTGTGGGTAACTCTTCGAGCGGCAAACTTGATAATCTAGCAAATAGGCTTTTTCGAAATAGCATTTTCTTGTGTTGCTGTTTGTGGGCATACAAAAAGGAATTCATAGATTGCTGGGTGTTTACACATTTTGTTGCTGCTTGTGAAAAATGCTTTATCTTATATGTATTGTTTTAACTTGACTTAATTATATGTTAATAGAATAAGAAATTTATTAGTAATCATCAATCATAGATATAATTAAATAAGTAAAAAATAGGGCAAAATTTTTAAATTATTTCATATGTGCTTTTTAATAAACAAAATAAGAAAGTCTTATATATAACACCTGTAAAAATAAATAAAAATATCATAAAAACTGAGACAGGTTCTTGTACCATGACACGCATAAAAATAACTATTAACGCATAAATGTGAGCGACACGCTCATTCACTGTTCAAATTTAAAAATCCCACCCAAAAATATCAAAACAATCACACGCAAAAATAACAATACCATCACACGCAAATCTCAAACGCATATAAACAGCAGAGCTGCGTGGACCGTTCTTCTCATTCGACTGCCTCTCTGCAATTAAGCGCAAACAAAAATAATTCTGAGCTAGAACGCGAGAGCTTCCATTCGGCTCGAACCCGAAGTGCTATAGGAGCACTCAAAAGTTTTTCGTAAAAATGTACAGCATACGAGTTCCCAACAAGTCCCATACGCAATGATTGCTCTATAATCTTTTTACTTAGTGGTTGTGCCTTATAACTGTGTACTATTGAGAACATTTGAAGCTCACATAAATGTTGAGTATAGTAGTTCTGTAAAGTCTATTAAATACATTTGTAAATATGTTAACAAGGGCAGCGATCAAGCGTCATTTACTCTTGAATACCAACGTAATGAAATTAATATGTACGAAAGTGGCCGTTATATAAGTTGCTCAGAAGCGGTATGGAGAATCCTTGCATTTCCCATACATGAACGTTTTCCGGCTATTACACACTTAGCTGTTCAATTAGAAAATGGTCAACGAATATATTTTAACCCCAATAATTCGCAACAATTACATGACAGATTAAGCACTACACCCAAAACCACTTTGCTAGCCTTCTTTGAGCTATGCACACGCGATGAGTTTGCAAGAACGCTTCTATATTGTGAAGTTCCATCGTATTTTACATGGAACAATAAAGAATTTCAAAGAAGAAAACGAGGGCATGATGTGCCAAATTTTCCTGGAGTTAAAAGAGATTCAGCTTTGGGAAGAGTTTAAACTATTCATCCCAATATACAGAATGACTTTTACTACATTTTGTTAGAGGGCCAACTTCATTTGCAAATTTAAAAAACCGTTAATGGTATAGCATACGCCTCATTTCAATTGGCGTGTAAAGCTCTAGGATTACTAGAAGATGATAAGCACTGGGATTCACTATAGCCGAAGCTGTCATATGTCAAAATCCTACAAAACTGGGAGAACTTTTTGAAATAATGTTAGTATTTTGTCAAATTTCAGATGCTCTTAAACTTTGGAATACTTATGAAGAGAGTTTCTCAGAAGATATTTAAGAGCCTTTCATTTTTCACAAGACAGAAATATTAATAAAGTATTGTGAATAATGTATTAAATAAATGTCTTATTTACATTAAAGATATTGCACTGTCTATTGGTGGTGAAAACTTGACTTATTATGCACTTCCACTACAATTAGATCCGAGGAGTTTGTTCCAAATATTGAATATCATAGAGAAACAAATTATGAAAATTGCGATAATTTTGATGTTAATAATGAGCTACTCCTTACTGCTGAGCAAAAACAAGTACACGAAAGATACTACATAGCGTTGAAGCATAAAAGGGAGAAATCTATTTTTTAGATGCACCTGGTGGAACAGGTAAAACGTATCTTTTAAATTTATTACTGGCAAAGGTACGGCAAAGCAAAAAAATTGCATTGGCCGTTGCTTCTTCCGGTATCGCAGCCACTTTACTAAATGGTGGTCGCACAGCACATTCTACTCTAAAGATTCCATTTAATTTGTTTCATTTAGAAACACCACATTGCTCAGTTTCAAAGCAATCTAATATTGCTGCTGTGCTCAAAGATTGCAAGCTTATTGTTTGGGATGAGTGTACTATGGCCCATAAAGGTGCTTTTGAAGCTGTAGATCGATCTTTGAAAGACATTCGAGATAGTGAATACTTAATGGGTGGCATAACTGTTCTCTTAGCTGGTGATTTTCGAAAAACTCTTCCAGTGATCCCCAGAGGAACAACAACTTTGTGTCATGTTCTGAGTTTGCTGAAAACTTTCTACAGGCCACATCTCTAAAAACACTTTTGGACAGTGGGAACCAACTTACTCTTGCCGCTGTATACTGCCCTCCGCATTATACCATATCTGTAGACCAATTTATGGAATTTTTTAACTCACTAGGAGAATGCTTTATAGCAGCAGGAGACTACAATGCCAAGCACACACACTGGGGATCTCGTCTAGTGAATCCAAAAGGAAAGCAGCTCTACAGTGCAATTATAAAAGCTAACAACAAGCTCGACCACGTTTCTCCTGGCAGACCAACATACTGGCCAACAGATCCCAAAAAACTACCCGATTTGATTGTCTCTGCAGTTACCAAAAACATTTCGCGTAGACTGATAAGTGCAGAGTGCCTTTCGGATCTGTCATCCGATCACTCGCCAGTCCTAATGAATCAGTAACGACACCCTGAAATCATAAATCGACCCGGTAAGTTAACTTCATATAAAACTAACTGGCTCAGATACAAAAATATATAAGCTCACACATTGAGCTCATGCCACGTCTCGTTGATGTAGCTGACATTGATAGTTTTGTTAACACTCTGGAGACGGTCTTCGTCGCCACAGCTCGCACCGCTACGCCTCAAACACCAAAAACAATACACAACCAAAGGACAACAAATCTACAATTTAAACAGCTCTTTCTTGAAAAGCGGCGCTTACGGCGTGACTGGCAATCGAACAGATCGCCATCGGCAAAGCAAAAACTAAAAGACGCCACACGTAAACTCACAAAAGCGTTAAAAATCGAGGACGAGCGCGCTCAACGCCGTTACATCGAGCAATTATCAACCACCAGTACGAAAAACTCATTGTGGAGAGCTCACCCAACTTTAAGCTCACCAACAGAAACCGTAATGCCTATAAGAATCTTCGCAGGCGGCTGGGCTCGCAGCGATGAAGAAAGAGCTAACACATTTGCTACTCATCTCCAAAAAGTGTTCCAACCTAACCCTGCAACAAATATGTCTGCACTACCGACTGCTTCAAACGGCTCTCAGCTTCAACATGATCCAATCAAGTTTCGCCCGAATGAAATCCTTAGAACCATCATAAAGCAACTGAACCCAAAAAATCTCCAGGAGGTGACCAAAGGTGATTATTGAGCTTCCTTACTGTGCGATCTGCGTAATTGCTCAGCTCTTCAATACTATCACCAAACTTGGCCACTATCCAGACAGATGGAAAAAGTCAATAATCATTATGATACCAAAGCCTGGAAAAGATCACACAGTTCCCACGTCGTATAGACCTATAAGCTTTTTACCGTGTCTATCAAAACTTTTTGAAAAATGTTTGCTTTCCCAGATAAATCCATTCCTGAATCTTCATAACGGAACAATTGAGCAAGTTAACAGAATAACATCAGAGATACGAAGCGCGTTCGAAAATAGAAAATACTGCACTGCAATATTTCTGGATGTTTCTCAGGCATTCGACAGTTTGGTTAGAAGGTCTAATGCATTAGATCAAAACAATGTTCTCAAACAACACACATAAGCTGCTTAAGTCGTACCTATACGACAGGAAGTTCGCAGTACGATGTAACACTGCAATGTCTGACGAACACAGTCTCGAAGCTGGTGTTCCACAGGGCAGCGTACTTGGACCAACACTGTACGTGCTTTTCACAGCAGACATCCCAATAAGCAGCCGATTGACAACATCTACCTTTGCTGATGATGCAGCTATTCTTAGCCGCTCCAGATGCCCAATACAAGCAACAGCGCAACTAGCCCTTCATCTGGTCAACGTGGAAAAATGGTTATCAGATTGGCGAATTAAGGTGAACGAACAAAAATATTCGCTCTTCCATTAGTTTGGACTACAAGGTCCTGCTTTACAACTCTGTTCTAAAACTAATATGGACCTATGGTTCCCAGTTATGGGGGAACGCCTGCAAAAGCAGCATTGACATTGTCCAGAGAGCCCAGTCAAAAATCTTGAGAACCATTACCGGGGCACCGTGGTATGTTCGCAACGAAAACATTCATAAAGACTCAAGCATCTTAACAATCAAGGAGGAAATAGCGGAACAAAAAGTAAATATTTTAGTAAGCTCTCATCGCAGACCAATCATGTCGTGAGTGGTCTCACAAGGCTGCGCAGCCGATCCCGTCTTCGTCGTAACGACTTACCAGCCCAGCGATGATTTTAGGGACGCACACTCAGAATACAGTCAAAGAAGAAAATGAACTGTTGCTAATGCCATGTTCTGATATAGCACTTAATCGCGCGATTAGGGTCATTAACGAGATTAAAGCACTAATCTACATATAATCGCGCGATTAACACTGTCAAACGTAATCCTCTCATTGACGAGATTACCTGCTAATCTAATTGATTAGCGTCAATGCAACCCTGTTTTTGTCTAACATTAACGACAGATGGCGCTGTTTCTTGCATATGAGAACAGCTGTTATTTGTAATTGTTGTTTTATTTGCAATTTGTAAGAAAATATGGCAGCAAAAAAGGAAATAATAAATTGGTGCGATGGGGCAGAAATCAGCCTCATCGAGATATGGCAGAGCAGATTGCAACAACTGCGATCTGCTAGGAAAAAGTCGCATATCTTTGAGGAAATAAAAGTTAAAGCTGTTTTACTCAAATCGGCAGTGTTTAAACCAAGCATCGATTACAAATTTCATAGTATCGACTGTGTTAAAGTTCCGTTCAGTGCTCTGTGATGTTAACTTCTAACATTCCCACTTGGTCGGTTTTCAACCAACTGGGAATGCAGCCAACCAACGGGGAATATTTGAACAAGATTCCCATTGTACAAATGGGAGTCCAATACAAAAGAATGCAGCATTCCCGAGTTCCAATTACATACTTGTATTATGCTTGTAGTGGAATCAGGCTATTATAAATATGATAAATTTATTGAATATTGTATTCATAGACAACAGAAGACAAAATTGGCCCGTCTGTTGGTGCGCCATCTTTGTGGAAGCACTATGCTGCTGTGCACCCAATATTGAATGGCTGCCAAAGTATTGACACTGAAGCAATTGTGGAAAACAGTATTATGGAGAAATATATAGTATTTTACTGTTTAATATATTAAGTACTAAAAAGTATTATTATCCAAAGAAGGAAGTAATTATTCGTTGAATGTGGATTCATCAACATCAATTGTGAACGTTCCTAAAAGAAAACAAGTGGAAACGTTGCAGTCAGACGCAACCGACTGCGTCATACTCGATACCAGTATTAAACCAGGTAAAAAGAGGCCTGATTGCACAGGGGTACGGATGGGGCAGGGGTGTACGCAGCCTTAAAGATTATCCGATGCAGATAGGGATGCCACCAACTATCTTCATTCCAAACTTGATGACTCTAGCTGAAAGTTTTTAAGAGCTGTTGAAAGGGGGCTGGGGGCAGCATGGCTGGGCGTGGCATCCAAAGTTTTTATGCAGATCTTTGTGGAATGCCAATTGCTATCTTCATACCAAACTTGGTGACTCTAGATCGAAGTTTGTAAAAGTTGGGGAAAGAGGGGCTGGGGGCGGTATGGGTGGGTGTGGCATCCAAATTTTTACTGCAGATTTTTGTGAAATGTCAATTGCTATCTTCATACCAAATTTGGTGACTCTAGCTCGAAAATTGTTAAATGTGGGGAAAGGGGGGCTGGGGATGGTATGGGTGAGCGTGGCATCCAAATTTTTGCTGCAGATCCATGTGGAATAACAGTTACTACCTTCCTTCCAAATTTGGTGACTAGCTCAAGTTTGTAAAGGTGGGGAAAGGGGGGGCTGGGCGGTATGGGTGGGCGTGGCATCCACATTTTTGTGCAGCACCTATGTGAATGTCAACTGCCTACCTTCATACAAAATTTGGTGACTCTAGCTCAAGATTGAAAAGGTGTGGCAAAGGAGTGGAAGGGTGTGCTTTGATGCACTTTTTTGGGGGTCATTGCAAGCTATCTTCCTGCCAAATTTGGTGGCTCTAGCTCCACAACTCTGGAAGATACACGCATTCTCTTTTTTGACGAAGCGTTGGGCATCTGGGGCGGCTAGGGTGGTATTGGTGGGCGTGGCATCCAAACTTTTTAGCAGTTTTTGGGGGGTCATCATCACCTATCTTGCACCAAATTTGGTGGATCTTACTCAAAAAGTGTGGGAGATATAGCTTTTCTGATTTGAAAAAGCGGGGGGGCTGGGGCGGAATGGGTGGGCGTGACTCCAAAACTTGATGCAGTTTTTTGGGGTTCGTTACCAGCTATCTTCCTACCAAATTTGGCTCTAGCTCCACAAATCTGGAAGATACACGCATTCTCGTTTTGACGAAGCGTTGGGGCAGCTGGGGGCGGCTAGGCGTATTGGTGGGCGTGGCATCCAAATTTGGTGGCTCTAGCTCAATAACTGTGGCAGATATAGGCTTTGTGACTTTAAAATGCAGGGTGGCTTGGGCGGAATTGGGGGGCGTGGCTCAAAAAGTTGCGTTCATACAGACGAATGACTGCCCAAAAAGTGCATCAAAGCACACCCCTTCCACTCCTTTCCACACCTTTTTCAATCTTTGAGCTAGAGTCACCAAATTTGGTATGAAGATAGCAATTGACATTTCACAAAAATCTGCAGTAAAAATTTGGATGCCACACCCACCCATACCGCCCCCAGCCCCTCTTTCCCCACCTTTTACAAACTTCGATCTAGAGTCACCAAGTTTGGTATGAAGATAGCAATTGGCATTCCACAAAGATCTGCATAAAAACTTTGGATGCCACGCCCAGCCATGCTGCCCCCAGCCCCCCTTTCAACAGCTCTTAAAACTTTCAGCTAGAGTCATCAAGTTTGGAATGAAGATAGTTGGTGGCATCCCTATCTGCATCGGATAATCTTTAAGGCTGCGTACACCCCTGCCCCATCCGTACCCCTGTGCAATCAGGCCTCTTTTTACCTGGTTTAATACTGGTATCGAGTATGACGCAGTCGGTTGCGTCCGACTGCAACGTTTCCACTTGTTTTCTTTTAGGAACGTTCACAATTGATGTTGATGAATCCACATTCAACGAATAATTACTTCCTTCTTTGGATAATAATACTTTTTAGTACTTAATATATTAAACAGTAAAATACTATATATTTCTCCATAATACTGTTTTCCACAATTGCTTCAGTGTCAATACTTTTGCAGCCATTCAATATTGGGTGCACAGCAGCATAGTGCTTCCACAAAGATGGCGCACCAACAGACGGGCCAATTTTTGTCTTCTGTTGTCTATGAATACAATTCAATAAATTTATCATATTTATAATAGCCTGATTCCACTACAAGCATAATACAAGTATGTAATTGGAACTCGGGAATGCTGCATTCTTTTGTATTGGACTCCCATTTGTACAATGGGAATCTTGTTCAAATATTCCCCGTTGGTTGGCTGCATTCCCAGTTGGTTGAAAACCGACCAAGTGGGAATGTTAGAAGTTAACATCACAGAGCACTGAACGGAACTTTAACACAGTCGATACTATGAAATTTGTAATCGATGCTTGGTTTAAACACTGCCGATTTGAGTAAAACAGCTTTAACTTTTATTTCCTCAAAGATATGCGACTTTTTCCTAGCAGATCGCAGTTGTTGCAATCTGCTCTGCCATATCTCGATGAGGCTGATTTCTGCCCCATCGCACCAATTTATTATTTCCTTTTTTGCTGCCATATTTTCTTACAAATTGCAAATAAAACAACAATTACAAATAACAGCTGTTCTCATATGCAAAGAAACAGCGCCATCTGTCGTTAATGTTAGACAAAAACAGGGTTGCATTGACGCTAATCAACTAGATTAGCAGGTAATCTCGTCAATGAGAGGATTACGTTTGACAGTGTTAATCGCGCGATTATATGTAGATTAGTGCTTTAATCTCGTTAATGACCCTAATCGCGCGATTAAGTGCTATATCAGAACATGGCATTAGCAACAGTTCATTTTCTTCTTTGACTGTATTCTGAGTGTGCGTCCCTAAAAGTCATCGCTGGGCTGGTAAGTCGTTACGACGAAGACGGGATCGGCTGCGCAGCCTTGTGAGACCACTCACGACATGATTGGTCTGCGATGAGAGCTTACTAAAATATTTTACTTTTTGTTCCGCTATTTCCTCCTTGATTGTTAAGATGCTTGAGTCTTTATGAATGTTTTCGTTGCGAACATACCACGGTGCCCCGGTAATGGTTCTCAAGATTTTTGACTGGGCTCTCTGGACAATGTCAATGCTGCTTTTGCAGGCGTTCCCCCATTACTGGGAACCATAGGTCCATATTAGTTTTAGAACAGAGTTGTAAAGCAGGACCTTGTAGTCCAAACTAATGGAAGAGCGAATATTTTTGTTCGTTTACCTTAATTCGCCAATCTGATAACCATTTTTCCACGTTGACCAGATGAAGGGCTAGTTGCGCTGTTGCTTGTATTGGGCATCTGGAGCGGCTAGAATAGCTGCATCATCAGCAAAGGTAGATGTTGTCAATCGGCTGCTTATTGGGATGTCTGCTGTGAAAAGCACGTACAGTGTTGGTCCAAGTACGCTGCCCTGTGGAACACCAGCTTCGAGACTGTGTTCGTCAGACATTGCAGTGTTACATCGTACTGCGAACTTCCTGTCGTAAAGGTACGACTTAAGCAGCTTATGTGTGTTGTTTGAGAACATTGTTTTGATCTAATGCATTAGACCTTCTAACCAAACTGTCGAATGCCTGAGAAACATCCAGAAATATTGCAGTGCAGTATTTTCTATTTTCGAACGCGCTTCGTATCTCTGATGTTATTCTGTTAACTTGCTCAATTGTTCCGTTATGAAGATTCAGGAATGGATTTATCTGGGAAAGCAAACATTTTTCAAAAAGTTTTGATAGACACGGTAAAAAGCTTATAGGTCTATACGACGTGGGAACTGTGTGATCTTTTCCAGGCTTTGGTATCATAATGATTATTGACTTTTTCCATCTGTCTGGATAGTGGCCAAGTTTGGTGATAGTATTGAAGAGCTGGGCAATTACGCAGATCGCACAGTAAGGAAGCTCAATAATCACCTTTGGTCACCTCCTGGAGATTTTTTGGGTTCAGTTGCTTTATGATGGTTCTAAGGATTTCATTCGGGAGAAACTTGATTGGATCATGTTGAAGCTGAGAGCCGTTTGAAGCAGTCGGTAGTGCAGACATATTTGTTGCAGGGTTAGGTTGGAACACTTTTTGGAGATGAGTAGCAAATGTGTTAGCTCTTTCTTCATCGCTGCGAGCCCAGCCGCCTGCGAAGATTCTTATAGGCATTACGGTTTCTGTTGGTGAGCTTAAAGTTGGGTGAGCTCTCCACAATGAGTTTTTCGTACTGGTGGTTGATAATTGCTCGATGTAACGGCGTTGAGCGCGCTCGTCCTCGATTTTTAACGCTTTTGTGAGTTTACGTGTGGCGTCTTTTAGTTTTGCTTTGCCGATGGCGATCTGTTCGATTGCCAGTCACGCCGTAAGCGCCGCTTTTCAAGAAAGAGCTGTTTAAATTGTAGATTTGTTGTCCTTGGTTGTGTATTGTTTTTGGTGTTTGAGGCGTAGCGGTGCGAGCTGTGGCGACGAAGACCGTCTCCAGAGTGTTAACAAAACTATCAATGTCAGCTACATCAACGAGACGTGGCATGAGCTCAATGTGTGAGCTTATATATTTTTGTATCTGAGCCAGTTAGTTTTATATGAAGTTAACTTACCGGGTCGATTTATGATTTCAGGGTGTCGTTACTGATTCATTAGGACTGGCGAGTGATCGGATGACAGATCCGAAAGGCACTCTGCACTTATCAGTCTACGCGAAATGTTTTTGGTAACTGCAGAGACAATCAAATCGGGTAGTTTTTTGGGATCTGTTGGCCAGTATGTTGGTCTGCCAGGAGAAACGTGGTCGAGCTTGTTGTTAGCTTTTATAATGCACTGTAGAGCTGCTTTCCTTTTGGATTCACTAGACGAGATCCCCAGTGTGTGTGCTTGGCATTGTAGTCTCCTGCTGCTATAAAGCATTCTCCTAGTGAGTTAAAAAATTCCATAAATTGGTCTACAGATATGGTATAATGCGGAGGGCAGTATACGCGGCAAGAGTAAGTTGGTTCCCACTGTCCAAAAGTGTTTTTAGAGATGTGGCCTGTAGAAAGTTTTCAGCAAACTCAGAACATGACACAAAGTTGTTGTTCCTCTGGGGATCACTGGAGAGTTTTTCGAAAATCACCAGCTAAGAGAACAGTTATGCCACCCATTAAGTATTCACTATCTCGAATGTCTTTCAAAGATCGATCTACAGCTTCAAAGCACCTTTATGGGCCATAGTACACTCATCCCAAACAATAAGCTTGCAATCTTTGAGCACAGCAGCAATATTAGATTGCTTTGAAACTGAGCAATGTGGTGTTTCTAATGAAACAAATTAAATGGAATCTTTAGAGGAGACGCCTACTCTCTCGCCGTTTGGTCGTCAGCGCAATCTGTGTCACGAACGAGGTGCGCACTCTGATCGACTGGGAAGTCTCGTGTTGTCATGGGCGTCGGTCCGCGTGGTGGTCAATTTTTGTACACACTGCAAACTGACGGTGTCGAGGCAGCCACTCCGCGTGACCCAGGTGAGTGGGTAAAACATCACGATGGCCCCTGTTACCGTGACAGTGTGTTCTACAACTGTGTGGAACACGTCTCCTTTTAAATTACTTTGCAACGCTATGTACAAGTCCACCACGATACCATATGTTGTCTCACACCGTTCTGTCAACCATGCGACTCTTAATAGCTCGTTTCTCAATCACACCGTGGGGGGGGACATGTGCTACAAAATTATCATTGTGTCTTATGTACTCACACTCACTGGTGTCGACAAATAGGAGAACACACGACGCAAGCGAATGGGGGGAAATAGACCAAAGAATGATGCGGAAGTGTGAAAACGCTCTAGTCATACCCAACGTGTGAGTCGACGACATGGATAGTCAGTCAAGTGCTGTCCGAAAGTGTTCACAAGTGGAGGGAAGAGGAATGTGTGGTCACGCACAAAAGACGGGAGAAAAGGCGAAAAATGAAAGCGGAAAGGCTGCAAAAGCTCGTCAAATATTAAAATTTAAAAACGCGAGCGAATGTCAATGACAGAGTGAGTGAACGCAAAAGACTAACAGACTGTATTAAGAAGATCCCCGACTAAAAATGAGTCTCCAGCGAGAGATATAGAACCACAAGGGGCAGGGATACAACGTAAGGAGGGTTTGCGTAGGTACTTGCGCTAGGAGAAGTGTATAACACAATATGCTGAATCAAAATCAGTCGCAAGTACGTATTGGGACCGTCTCTTGGCGGGTCTCCATCCCGCTGAATCTGCGAGGATACAAACTATGCTAGACGAGGATAGCACGCAAAAGAACGTCTATGCATATTTGTCACGTTAAACTGACGAGTCACAAACGAGGTAAAATGCAACCGGTTGACTGCTGCTGAACAGTATGCAAGGCAAAACATGGCGCCTGAGGAACCCTCTGCAGGCTATCAACACCGAATGGAAGGAGCGGAGACAGGAGTGACTACTTGCTTAGGTTATGGGATACGCGCGCGTACAACTGGAATGTCGGAGAAGAAAGTGAAACAAGACAAATCCAAGTAGGGGGCGGTGACGGGGGAGTGACTGAGAACAAGAGGCGCTGTGAAGCAGGGCCAAACTGTGATGCTCCTACGCGAAAATCGGGAGCTAACGCCTCCCAGAAAAGGGCACATCAGCCACCGCGGTGGCGCGGTGAAAGGCGGTAGGGTTCCTTAAAAATACGAGGGAACGGCACAATAGAGAAGCGAGCTTGCTGCAAACCCCAGCGCGTGTGCAGAGCGCAAAAGGCTAGCAAGGGGGTGGGGAGGCCGGAAGCGGTCAGGAAGGGGCGAAGGAGGGGGGAAAATAGAGGCGGGGCCTGGCGAAGGGAACAGCTAAGGGGTAATAGCCGGAAGAACGTTCCATGTAGGGTGAACTGCAAGGATTCTCCAGACCGCGTCTGAGCAACCGTATATAACGGCCATTGCGTACATATTAATTTCCTTATCGTTGCGATGTCTTCAAATGAGTAAATGGACGCTGGATCGCTGCCCCTGGTTAACATATTTACAAAGGTGAGTTGAATAATAGACTTTATCCGAACTACTATACTTAACCTTTATGTGAGCGTCAAATGGTCTACAATAGTCCACCGTTATCACAGGCACAACCACTACGTACAAGGATTCTAGAGCAATCATTGCGTGATGGGACTTGTGTGGAACTCGGATGCAGCCTACATTTTTACGAAAAACTTTTGGGGGGGGGGGGGCGGGGAGTTGGCCTCCTCATACCACTTGGCGGGGTGCGGATCAAGTCCGCCTGGAGGCAGAGCTCTCGCCCTCTCTATCTCAGAGATTCGTCTTTTGATGGAGTGGCTGCGTGTAGTTGCCTGCTGAGTTGCGAGTGGCGGGTGAGAAGAAGCGGTATCTCACGCGTCGTCTTGTTGGGAGCTTAGCATGCGGTTGACAGGGTGTGACAACAGTGCAAGCTGTTGTCCTGATGCGTGGCTGGTGGGTGCGTTATGGCTCATCCACGCGGCGGCCTAGTGTAGGGGTGTAACAGAGAATCGGAGCGCCGTCGCGTCACATGTTATGCCCTAATAGTTCTTCCGTAGTGCGTGTGTCGTCGTCCACGCCCCCCGTCACGGAGAATGGGAGGGAGAAAGTATCTGGGAACTACCTGTGTACAGGTGGATAGGAGGATACGAGACTGCCGTATTCTGTTCATAAGACGGGACATGGAGGGAAAGATTAGAGCAAAGACTGCCCGATTGAAAACTAGTGTTCCACCTCGGCGGGGCTGTGAGAGAGGGAGGACACGGGCACATAACCAGTGGAGCGAGAAACACAGAAGTAAGGGCCGTGAAAGTACCCTCAAAGGGGAATGGATAAACGCGGCGGGATCGACAAGCAGTCAGACACCGCTGGTCTGTAAGGCGGAGACTCTATGGGCAGGGCGAATTAACCGGCTGCGCAAGGCCACACAGTCAGCAGCAGGCAGGCGGAAAGAACTGCTCGTTCGCGGGAAAAACCCGGTAGTTTGCTGATTGCTCAAGTTGGCCGGCTGTCGAAATGATTCCTTTGTTTGTGACCATCCACGGAAAGAGGGGATGGGGATCCAGACTATGGGGAGCGAGGGCGCAAGTTGAGCGGAGTGCCAACGTAGCGAAGGAAAAAGATCAACCATAACAATCCTTATTAGAAGACAGATCAACACTGCACTCGATAGTAGAGGAGAGTAGCCACACACTCCCATAGTCGGCTGGCATTACGCTGAGGCAACGGGATCAGACTGCCGAGGAGTGCTAGGAGTGTGCGGTGTGGGAGGCACAAAAGCAGGCAAAACGAGAACGGCCGCACAAAATATAAAAAGCGACAATTTCAGACGTCTGCTGAATCGCTTTATGCAGTCCAACTTGGGAGGGTAGTATAAACTTAATATGAACTTGGTCAACTTGATAGCAAAACGTGAGATACTTTAATATATTTATGTACATATTTTTTTTTTATATATCGAAAATAAACTATATATATATAAAAAATAAAGATTTGAGTTTTAATTGACTATTATTGAAAATTGGTACAAAGGGTATTTTTACTTCGTGCATTTTGTGTTGAAGCACTGGTTTTGTTATTTTGGAAGTGGCTGAGAAGAACGAATTTCGTTTGAATGCGCTGTGTGCGTGCACATGAATATACATATATTATGCGTATGCATGTGTGCGCTTTGTTGATCTGCTGGTGGCCGTCAATAGCAAAACCTGACCTTTCTCAACATCTTCAATATGATTTTTACATGTACATACATTTGCATGCTGGTGCAGGGCTTTTGGGTGGGCAACTTTATTTATTATTAATTATGTTAAATAATATGAAATATATACATATGAACATATTTATATAAATACTATGATCGCCGCTCATATTGGCTCCCGAATCACACAAATAGTCAATCGGTACCCAGGGAACACCACGAGGAGGCCATTACAAATGTAATGGGGTCATATTTGAATATGACCTATGAGTCCACTTGATATGACTCAATTTAAAAATTTAAATTAATTAAAAATAACAATTAAGTCATATCCATGTTCCCCACTTAAACTACCTTATGCCTTAAACGCAAAAGTATTAAAATGCATACGTAAACTTAATTTATAAATTATTTTGTTTTTTTTGGATTTTGTTTTTTTTTTTTGGTTTTTTTGTTTATTTATTTTTTTGGAATGCATACTTATTTATTGTTTATTATTTTGAGTTTTTTCTTATATGCTGTTGAATGCTTAATAGCTGTAAGTTTGTCCGTGAGCCACTTACAGTTTTTTCTAATCAAATAAGAATAAATTCATTAACCAGGTTATACCTATGTTCAAAGCATTAATCGGACTTATTAAACCAGTCTGCATATGTGTCGAAATGAGATGTTATGATAACGCATTTTTGTACAATTAATTTTTTAAGTGGAACTTGTGAGACTTTGTCTCGAAATAGCGTTTGAAAATGTCAATATGTATTTTTATTAAATTAAAGAAATAATCAGACGGTGCTTTGAGCTTAAGGTTGCTATTTACATAGCCAACATTTTTATTGAGTATTAAATACTCAGAAGAACATTGGACTTCATCGGACGGTTTCAAAAGATTAGCACACTCCTTGCAGTCGTGCTTTCTCAACAGCTTACGTAATAAAAATCCCGCAAAGTAACGCAATGCATTCTCATTAAATGCGTCTTCAATATTTAAATTTGTTGCTTCTATTGAAAGTTCTAACTCTGCTTCCTCGTCAGAAAAAATCAAGTCATCGTTATCGTCATTGACACTGCCAAATTTCGATGTTGATTGACTTGAGCCATTATTATTACTGATGTTAATTAACATGGAATCTTCATCCGGAGCGCAGTTCCCAGCTAGTACTGTAGACGTTAGATTTTTCATTGACAGCATTTTTGATATAATTACGTTAAACTCGAACATTGTCGGATTACTATTCGTTACACCGCGAGACCTGATGAGGTAAAACAAATTTTCTAATGGATCCTGGTTTAATTTTGACGTCACAATGTAAAATGCATCCTGACTTTCACTCCAAACATTTTGTGCTAAAGAAAGTATAGATGTTATTGTTAAAATAATTCCCTTAATACAAAAAACTTTTTGTGGATATTTAACTGCCTCAAAGTAAGTTCGCATATCTAAAAGCGTTTTATGAATTAATTATGAATTATGAATTACCGTGAACAAGAGCACATCTAAATGGATTTTTATTCAAAGTCGTTCGGATGCACGTGTTTTGTTGTTAATTTGGGGCAGAGTCGTGTTGAGTTTTTGGTATCTATTGCAAACAACTCTTCTATAACTTTCCATGAAACAACACCATCAGGCGAAATTAGATTACGTTTCATTATAATATTTCGCAGGGATTTTATTAAATGTGGGACGTCGTACATTGCACTTATTTCTTTACCATTAACGCAAAAACTTGGTTTGGTGGCATCAACGCCCAATCTTTTAAAAACAGCTCTATTATTTGAGCCCTGGTCGCAAATAGCTGCTCTAATATTAAGGCCTATATTGAGGGGTGACGACTCCCAGGTGTGTCGGTAGCGCGGGTGGTCCCGCCGTGGGTCTCGCGACCGATTGTGCGCTCCTTGTCGCTCTGTGACCTCTTCGGAGTCGTCGCTCCCCTATTCATCCTCGACCCGAAACTCCGCGTTGTGCTCGTTCTGCGACCTGGCTTCCTTCTCCTCGTCGCAATCGGAGTCACTTCTAACGTTCTCCTCCGGGGTAGTGTCCTCCTCATCGTCACAACTCTGACCACTGGCTTCGCTTTCCTCGGAGTTAGTGTCCTCCTCATCGGCACACTCGGCGTCGGGGTGTTCCGCACGATTTTCCGAGTCGTCTTCGTGGGCACCGTTCTCTTATTCCCTTGATATGGTACCGACCGACTCGTCATCGCTGCTTATGACTATTGTGTCAGCCATATTTCGTCAACTATTGAGAAAGATTGGAAATAAATTATTACAATGATGTTTGAGTGGTGTGTTTTTGATAGCGGTTGCAATTGGTTGTTTGTTAGCGAGAGGAAGAGTGAGAGAGAGAAAAAAAAACCCGTTCGTGGATTTTATTCGTGGCCATCAGCTCATCAAGACATTGAACGAATTCAACAGCAACAACAACAACAAGGATTAATTACACCAGCCTCAACTGTAACAGCAGCAGAATCACGTCAACCTGGCTGGAATTGGACATCTCCATGGAACAAAAATACTTTCTGAGTGAGTAGAGGGTGTGTGAGTTATGGGCAAACGCGGAGGTGTACATAAGAAAATAAATAAGAGAATAGCTCATATAAAGTGGCTTTTATTCTCCAGTACACCACCACCCGCGTGGGCAACAGCCCAAAAGCTACAAGCTGAGCTTGATTTTTTTTAAAGTCATGCAATAAACAAAGAACAGCTCCCAACTCCGCACCTCACTTAGCTCAAATACAAGTTTTAAAAGCAAAATTATAATTAATCCTCTATCACCAAAGCAACTACCGAAGAGACAAAAAAAAAAAAAACTGCCCGGAGGACAACGAGGAACCCAAGCTGAAATATAAAAGCGCGGAAGTCAAAGGACCGCCTTCTACGCCAACGTTGGAGACAAGTGTGGAAAGCATTGGACCGCTTTCTATGCCAACGAAGGACATTGCCGCAGCAGATGCTGAAATTCTAAAATAAATATAAAACAAAATATAAAAATTGTAATACTGAGCGACTCAAAAGTTGCCCGGTAGTAGCGTATAGCCTGTAAAGCTATACAAAAATCAGACAGGTGATCATTGTAAAGATCGTAACAGGGAAATATGAGTATAAAAAAAATTAAATACAAATAAATTCAATGAGAAAAAAAATAATTTTATATTTTGGATCATTTTCAATAGAAATATCTTTTTAATTAGTCTTTATGAACATATGACATATACAACAACTAATAAATACGATACATTTTACAAATTAACATATGCGAAAATGGGTATAGTTGACGTAAAAACTGTCGATTCGACAGCTAATGTCATTAATAAAGTAGATGTTTCTTCACCCAATTTAATGCAGTGCCAGAATTTGATGGAAAAAAGATCCAACTACAACGATTCATTATGGCAATAAAACTGGTTGATATGAATAAAGGAACATATAAAACAATAGCAATAGGGGTTATTAAATCCAAAATAATAGGATCAGCACTCTATAAAATACAAAATGAGACAACTATTACTGGCATCCTAAGAAAACTGCAAGATACAATTGTCGGTGAAACATCTAACGTTATCAAGGCAAAAATGGCGAATGTTTACCAAAAAGGTAAAACAGCCACGCAGTTCACCAATGACATCGATAATCTACGAAGATTACTTGAATCTTCGTATATCGATGAAGGATTACCTTCTGAACACGCTGATACGTTCAGCACTAAGGAAGCCATTAAAACAATAATAACAAATTGCGACCATGGCAAATCAAAGACAATTATGGAAGCAGGAACATTCCTTACTATGAAAGACGCTGTCAGTAAGTACATCAATTGTAGTACAGAAATGACAGGGAATACTAACTCAGTATTATACGCCCAAAGAAGACAAGCTCAACGTGGTAATTACAGAGGTAGTTACCGCGGCAGAGGCAATGGACGTGACAATTACAATAATTATAACAATTATAATAACAATTACAGAGGCCAGAATAGAGGTCAAAATAGAGGCAACTCTAGAGGCCGAGGCCGTGGCAACTCAAATAGAGGCCAAAACAACAGCAATGTAAGAGTAACCCAAGAGGCATCGGGAAACTCCCAACCACCTTTAGGTACACAGCAATAAATACACGAGTTCATACAATCAATTTTAGTCTTAATATATTCGTTTCATTTGACCATGTGTCAACGGGTAAAAAACTTACCTTTTTAATAGATACAGGTGCAGACATTTCAATAATTAAAGAAACTTTTTATGTCTTTCATGACATTCAATCACATAATGTTATAAACATTCAAGGCATAAGCAAAGAGATTTTAAAATCCAAAGGCTTAGCATCAATAGAGATACAGACAGGAAAATATATAATTCCTCACAACTTTCATATAGTTGACTTAGATTTTGCTATACCATGTGACGGAATAATAGGCATTGATTTTATAAAAAATTCAATTGCCAACTTGACTTCAAACCATCAGAAGATTGGTTTATAATTAGACCCAACAATCTAAAATATCCGATTCATGTTCCTATAACATATGATTCTGGTAAAAATTCCATACTTATACCAGCAAGATCCCAAATTGTCCGAAAAATTACGTTAACTTCAAATGACGATAATATATATATTCCAAATCAGGAAATTCAACCCGGTGTATATGTTGAAAACACAATTGCAACATCCCAAAATACATTTGTCCGTTTATTAAATACAACTAATGCAGATCAATTAGTTACGATTCATAATTTACAACATGAATCACTTTCGAACTATGATGTAGTTCAAACAAACATAGAAAATGGAGAAAAAGCTGTCATATCTCAATTATCTAAAAATTTTCCGCCCCAGTTTAGAAACAATTAAAAGCTCTCTGCATCGAGTATAGTGACGTATTCGGTCTTGAAACCGAATCAATCACAACAAATAATTTTTACAAACAAAACTTAAGACTAAAGATGATGAACCAGTGTACATTAAAAACTATCGTAGCCCGCATAGTCACATAGACGAAATACAGAAACAAGTTGGAAAGTTGATCAACGACAACATAGTCGAACCATCTGTATCAGAATATAATAGCCCACTCTTATTAGTACCAAAGAAATCCATTCCAGGCTCAGAAAATAAAAAATGGCGATTAGTAATTGACTATCGTCAAATTAATAAAAAATTGTTAGCTGACAAATTTCCACTGCCTAGAATTGATGACATTTTAGATCAATTAGGCAAAGCAAAATATTTTTATGTCTTGACTTAATGTCAGGATTTCATCAGATTGAATTAGAAGAAAATTCAAGAAATATAACCTAATTTTCAACGAGCAATGGCTCATATCGCTTCACGAGATTACCCTTCGGTTTAAATATAGCACCAAACTCATTCCAGAGAATGATGACTATTGAATTCTCTGGCCTTGAATCTTCGCAAGCATTCCTCTACATGGACGATTTAATAGTTATTGGTTGTTCCGAAAAACATATGTTCAAGAACTTAATAGATGTTTTTGACAAATGTAGGAAATACAATCTTAAATTGCATCCAGAAAAATGTTCATTTTTCATGCACGAAGTGACCTTTCTCGGTCATAAATGCACAGACAAAGGAATCTTGCCTGACGACAAAAATACGACGTCATTAGAAATTACCCAGTCCCACATGATGCGGACAGTGCTAGACGTTTCATTGCATTTTGCAATTATTACAGACGTTTTATAAATAACTTCGACGACTATTCACGGCACATAACTAAATTATTTTAAAAAGAATGTCCCTTTTGAATGGACAGCTGAATGCCAAAACGCATTCCAATATCTTAAAGATAAATTAATGGAGCCTACACTATTACAATATCCAGATTTCAGCAAAGAATTTGCATAATAACGGATGCAAGTAAGCAAGCGTGTGGAGCAGTTTTAACTCAAACTATGATGGACTCCAACTTCCAGTTGCATACGCATCACGTTCATTTACTAAAGGAGAAAGTAATAAGAGTACAACAGAGAATTGGCAGCAATTCACTAGGCAATAGTACATTTTCGTCCATATATTATGGCAAACATTTCGTAGTAAAAACTGATCACAGACCACTAACATATTTATTTCCATGATCAACCCTAGTTCAAAATTAACACGTATGCGGCTCGAGCTAGAAGAATACGAATTTACAGTCGAGTACCTAAAGGGAAAAGATAATTTTGTGGCAGACGCCCTATCGCGGATCACGATATCCGAACTAAAAGATTTACATAACAAAGTCCTGAAAGTCACTACCAGGCAACAGAGTAGACAGAACGAAAACTGTACAGTAGAAAACGAAGAACTTTTGCCAATGCAAAGTCTCGAAAATGTATCCAAGCCCAACGTATACTAAGTCATAACAAATGACGAGGTACGAAATATAGTGACCTTGCGTGTAAACAATATTTGCCTTTTAAACAAGGATCTAGAGTAATCGCAAGAATTGATGTTAGCGATTTGTATACAAATGGAATTCTTGACTTAAGTCTGTTTTTCCAAAGGTTCGAAAAAGAAGCCGGTATACTAGAAATCAGCCAACTCAAAATGGCACCGAGCGAAAAAATCTTTGAAATAATTTCAATAGATGATTTCAAAATAATGGGAAATGAAATATTAAAATTATTAAGAGTAGCGCTACTCAAGCCGGTGACCACAGTAGAAACTGAAAAAGAGATACAAGAAATACTGTCTACATACCATGATGATCCAATACAAGGAGGTCATACAGGCATAACAAAAACTTTAGCTAAAGTAAAAAGACACTACTACTGGAAAAATATGACTAATCACATAAAAGAGTACGTCCGTAAATGTCCAAAATACCAAATGTCAAAAACCACGACAAATACAAAGACTCCGTTAACCATAACAGACACACCACTAGGTGCCTTTGACAGAGTAATAGTGGATACTATAGGCCCACTACCAAAATCAGAGAGTGGTAATGAATATGCTATCACATTAATATGTGGTTTGACTAAATATCTAGTTGCAATTCCTATACCAAATAAAAATGCTAATACAGTTGCAAAGGCAATATTTGAATCTTTATTCTGAAGTACGGTCCAATGAAGACGTTCATAACGGACATGGGAACAGAATATAAAAATTCTATAATTAGTGACTTGTGCAAATATTTAAAAATTGACAAAATAACGTCAACAGCACACCATCACCAGACAGTTGGCACAATAGAAAGAAGTCATCGAACTTTCAATGAATATATTCATCATATATCTCAGTTGACAAAACAGACTGGGATGTATGGCTTCAATATTTCGTATATTGTTTCAACACGACACCTTCTATGGCACACAATTACTGTCCATATGAGTTAATTTTGGCAAACTAAACAATTTGCCTAAACAATTTAAAAATATAGACATAATTACTCCATTATATAATATAGATGATTATGCTAAGGAAACTAAATTTAGGTTAGAGCAGGCTTATAAAAGAGCAAGAGTTATGTTAGAAAAACACAAAGCTAAAAATAAAGAATATTACGATAAAAATGTAATTAATTTTGAATTAAAAATAGGAGCTATGGTTTTACTACAAAACGATACAGGTCATAAGTTAGAATATGCATATTTAGGACCATATAAAGTAGAAGAAATAGAACATAATAAGAGTATTTTAATTAAAGATAATTAAAATAATAAACAAAAAGTTCATAAAGATAGATTAAAGAAATATATTACTTGAAAAAATTTTTATTCTTTTAATATACAATTTGGTCTGATCAACCAACAATAATAATAACAATAAAAAAAAATAAAAAAAAATATATATATAATATATATATAAAAAAAAATTTTTTTTTCCTATAAAATAATAACAAATTTATATACACTTCAATTTTTATATAATTAATTAAATATAATCAAATTAAAAATATATGTACTAATTAAATATCAATTTATAAACATAATCATATTAATAAATTCTAAAATAACTTCATTTATTACGTTATTTTTAAAAGGAGGGAGATGTAGCATACAATATATGTTATAAATTAATATAATAACACCAACACTTTGTTGATGTTCAAGTGCATGCATAAACTCATATTGTAGCAGAACAAAGTTCATAAATTGCATGCATAAAATCATATAACAACAACAACACTTGTTGTTGTTCAAGTGCACGCTTAAACCCAAAACAGGGCAACGACACTTTGTCATTATGTAAACATCAAGCTACCACAATTCAAGTGCAAATGTTATATGATCGCACGAGAATGCAGCAGGCACAAGAAATACCGCGTTAGCATTCTTATGCTTTGACCACTTGTGACATATATGCAAATACTCTCTCTCTCTCAAAGATGTTTAATATATAATGTATTTTTATGTGCGGCACTGACGCTGACTTCTCTGCCGAAGCAGCGCAAGGCCTATATAAACCAAATAATAAGCTAAGACCGGATCATTCAATAAAGAACATTGGTAAAACTAAGAACTATAAAACTACATTGTTCATGCAACGTTGAAATGTTGCTGGTGCGTTCTTTAAGCCGAATGGCATCCGTGTATATTCGAAATGACCATTTTTAGTTAAGAAGGCAGTTTTCGGTATGGATTTTCGTCCATTTGGATTTGATGAAACCCTTATGCCAAATCAATGGTGGTAAAATATTGACATCTTCCTAGCTTGTCTAATATTTCGTCCATTAAAAGTATAGGATATTTGTCACTGATGGATACCTCGTTGAGACTGCGGTAGTCTATTACAATACGAAACTTCTTTTTGCCTGAGGCGTCACTTTTCTTGGGTACTATCCAGATTGGTGAACAATAGGGTGAACTTGATTCACGAATGATTCATCATTTCTTTTATTTGTTATCTACTTCTTCGTCGAAGCTTTGTGCGTACCTATATGGTCTTTTGTAAATGGGGTCTTCATGCTTGGTTGTGATTGTGTGTTTTATATTATTAGTGAAGGTCAGATTATCACCCTCTTTATACTGGATATCTTTAAACTCAAATAAAACATTTGTTAATTCCCTTTTTTCTTCTGCATTGAGATGCTCTAATCTAAACTGATTGCTTTCTAACAACTCATTTTCCAGTGCATAAGCTATATGCAAATCTCTTGTTAATGGTGGATCTAGACATTCTTCTAAGTTTTCACTTGACCCTTTTTCTTCGATATCATACTTGAATAAGAATTGGAAGTCTCCAAGTTATATAAACTCTTCCTCGTAGTTGATCTTAGTTTACAATCTGTTAGGAACGTTCGGCCCTATAGGATGTCAAATTTATTTGAGAAATCATGAATGTAAAATTTTTGATCGATCGGACAAAGTCTACTTGGTGCTAACGATATGCTCTCGTTTAAATTTACTTTTCCACTTATTGTATGACAAGTTATATTTTCTTTTGATTTTTTATAACTAAGGAAATTTTTTCTCATTAAATTGATCGACGAACCCGTGTATACTAAGCATTTCAAAGGAATATCGTTCATAATTATATTATGAACGGTGTTCTATTTTCGATTCCGAGGCTGTTTGATGAAAATTTTCGGATGTGTCCATTTTTGACTGTTCAATATAGCCTTGGCGTGTTCTTTTAAATGGGGGATTGGTGCATTTGTTCTGAACAGATTTTGTTGGTAATTGATTGGATTTTGAGTTCTACCTTCATATAGTTTTTGTTGGAATTCCCTAAATAGTTGTGAGTCATGTGTTGCGGTATTTTGTGATTGGTTTTGGTATCTATAACTATGGAAATTTGGATTCAAATTCTGTGGGTTTCCAAAATTTTGAAAATTTGTATTGAAATTCTTTTGGTTTCTATAACCTGAGTTGTTGTTGTTTTGATATTTGGAAGTATAATTGTTTTTGTTTGGTTTGCTGAAAGTTGTGTTACTTGTGCTCTTGGATCTGTCAGATAAGTAATCATCATAAACTCCTTCTTTCTGTGCTACTTGTTTTAATTTATTCACTGTGGTTATATCGTATATAGCTAACTGCATATACTAACAATCGGTCAGGCAATTTCTTACTAATTACATCTCTTATTGTACTGTTCATTGCGTTTGTATATACACAGAGAAAAAAAATCCGTTCTCGCTAGTGCAAAATCAAGAACATCCGTTTATGAAACCCAGCCATGCACGGATTTTCTTGATATAAGAACGATTTTCTTAAATTAAGAACGGATTTTTTAAGAACGCAAATCTTGATTCAAGAACAAAATGTTTTCGACACTGTTCTTAATATGATAACATTGGTTCTTAATTAAAGAACAATTGGTGCTTGAATTTAAAATAGCTTTAGTTGTTGTTTTTTAAAAAAAATTTAATTTTTTTAACACTTTGAATTCAGTATCATGAGACTCATTGGTGGGTAATTCTAATATAAGCTACTATAATATTGTTATATAACGCATTTTAGCTATGGTGGGAGATATTTTAAGTATTGTACTGTATATAGCTGTTTTGTTAATGGTTAATAATAATTAATAGCTTTAATATGCTAGAGAAATATTTTAAATATAAATTAAATTAATTTGTATACTCTTACCGATAATGAAACTTCAATGCCTTTGCCGAGATTCGAACGTGAGACCTCTCGATTACCACGCGGATGCCTTAGCTATTGCGCTGTTGCCTAACTAATTTCGTTCGCAGTTAAGTTTAATGTTAACCAATGAAACTTCGGCTCAGCTTCGGGTGGTAAATGCGTTCACATTTTATGAACAGTGTTCCTGATTTGGTACAAATAGAACGAAATAGGTTCTATTTGTACCAAATTAAGAACCAATGTTCTTATAATGGACCAGTATAAACATACGGTTTTTAAACCAAGAACGTATGTTCATAATTTAATAATCATAATTTACAAAATCAAAATTAAGAACATGTTTTAAGAACGCTGTTCTTATTTTAATACCAAAAAAATAAGAACGAAAAGTCTGAAAAATTAAGAACATTTGTTCTTAATTTTTTTCTCTGTGTAGTGTTGTATTCTGTTGGTTGCCTTCTATTATTAGCTTATTTATAATGACAAAAGACTTTGCTCCTAATTCTTCGACGAACTTACGTATGCTTCCTCCGTATTGGGTGTAGTACAGCTTCCTTAGTAACTCCTCGTACGATGTTTGCGTCTTGTAGGTGCTGATCAGGATATCTCTTAGTGTATTCCAGTCCGAAGCCATGTGTCTTAGCGAAGTCCTTTGGGCGTCTCCATGTAGTTGCATATCCACTGCGCTGAACAACACATTTTGTTGTCTGCTATCCTCAGTTGGGTATAGTTTCATGATGAATTCGATTCTGCTGATGAAAGCGCTAAGGTCTTCTGTTTCTCCTCCAAAGCTTGGTATTTGCCTGATTTGGTTAAGCGCTTGGCTTAGGTTGGCGTCTGATAAAATTCTTAAAGTCATCTTGGAATTTTATTTATTTTGATGTTTGATGTTTGATTTGTAAAAAGTTTTTTTGGTTAAAGCTTAGTACGCAGGAACTAGAATTATTTCTGATAGAAATTTACACATTATTTCTAATGTGTATCCTAAGACCCTGTGTGCCCCTTAAAAATACCGGAAAAATCCCAAAAACGCAAAAAAAAATGGCAAAACAAAAAGGTAAAAGAGTAATACGGGCACACTTGTGCCTAGAAATAATGTGATGCTCATTTTTCTAGCAGAAATTCAGCTGTTCAATGCCATCCACACGATCCACTTCAATGTAATCGATGTGGCAACTCTCAACATTTTTGAGTATACATTTCTAGCTGCTGCATTCATTAGAAATGTCTCTAGAAATTATGTCCAGAAATTATTTCTATCGTTTTTATACTCGATACCGAAGGTAAAGAAGTATATTGGTTTTGTGCAATGTCCGTCATGGTGTCTGTCCGTCTGTCCGTCCGTATGTGTGCAAGTTTTTTCCACACCCTTCAAGCTAGAGACTTGAAACTTTCCAATTCTCTTTATCTATGGGATAGTAAATTAAAGTGTCAAGATGGAGGTTCTACGATAACTGGGGGGCTGGCAAATCGATAAATTCAATAACTCAAAACCGATAAATCCACATATTTCACACACCCTTACAGCTAGAACTACCAAATTTGGTAAGAAGATAGCTACTAGCAACCCCCAAAAATCTGCATCAAAGTTTTGGAGCCACGCCCACCCATTTCGCCCCCCTTTCCCCATCTTTTACAAATTTTTAGATAGAGTCACTGTTGAGCTATTGAGCTTTTTCAATAGCTATCGAATTTCCGAAATGTCACTCAACAAATTATAAATGCTGCGAGATTGCATTGATGAATATAGTACATATATTTTAATTTGCCTTCGTGGCCGAACTTAAATTACTTTACAAATTTTTAAAGTTGTGTTTTGCAACTAACCCCTATTTGGGCTGTGCAATAAGAAGTTAAGTGTGATAAACTAAATATAAGAGCTTATGCAAAACAATAGTTGGATATTACGTTAAGTTGCTCTTATGCTGCGCAGAGCATGATAGGTTATAGCGATTAGAGATAAGAGAGTTATGGTTCTGTTGATGCTGGTTTTTGTTTAGTTAACTGCGTAACCAAACATTCTCCCCCCGTTGGAAGACATGGGCTTTCAACAACATCCTGTTTGGGAAGTGCACATAATTTGCGCACAGCTCTCTTGATAATCCCAGTTGATGTCTTGAGAACAGCTACTCGGGAGACGCCGTCAGCACCTGCAACAAGCTCTACCACACGAGCCAGTGGCCATTTAAGGGGTGACAAGTTTTCGTCTTTTACCAGAACGACATCATTGATAAGAACACCAGGCTGCGAAGTCCGCTGGAGCTGGAGCGCTGCTGAAGAAGCGTTAAATATTCCTCACGCCAGCGATTCCAGAATATTTGTTGGTAATACGCTATACGCTGCCAGTGATCTAGGCGGCTAACGGTCAGCGCCGTGACAGCAGGCTCTGGCTACAGTACGAGTGGCACAGTACCAAGGAAGTGCGCTGGGGTTAGTACATCCAGATCTACAGGGTGCTCTGAAAGTGGAAAAAAGAGGTCGTGAGTTTATTATAGCGGCAATGTGGCAAACGAGTGTGTGAAGATCATTCAGGGGCAAAAGCGAGGGTCCGACCGATCGATAAAAATGATATTTTGCTGTCTTCACCGCCGCCTCCCAAAGTCCAACGAAGTGTGGCGAACGAGGTGGGATGAAATCCCATTCAATGTCATCGGACGTACAAAACTCTCGGACAGCGTCGATGTGCTTCTCGCTGAGGAAGAGCCGCTTGAGATTAGCTAGTTCATTCTTGGCTCCCACGATCCCGGGGAAGATCCGCCATGATTGTCTCAGCTAGGACCGGTTTAGCTCGAAAGCACATGATGCATTTGCTTGTCACGCTGGAGACAGTCTTGCGACCACCAATAGGCAAATAGTGGAGCCGAATGTGAGCAAGAAGCGAACGAGGTCCAGCATACAGCTGACGCCTGTGAAAATGCATGATGATGGCGCGTGTGACAGGATGATGGCTTGGAAGAATTACAGGATGCTGCGCATCGAAATCCAGACTCGAGTGCTTTAGACGGCCACCAACACGAAGAAGTCCACACTCATCCATGAACGGGGGTAAGCGAGGCAATAGAGCTGGATGATTTGATCATTCGTCTGCTTTGAAGAGCCCTATATTCATCGCTTAGGTTAGCCATCTGGATGCTGCGCAACAGTAATTGGGTGCCTTTGTGTATCCACTCTGCTGTTAGACCGGGAAAAGTCCGCAAGGGTGCCACTCGAGGGTGCCACTCGAGACTTAGAGCACAAAAGATGAGCTACGCGCCTTCCACCTGTTACAGATACGACGTAAATGCTTCCACCGTAGGCTTCAATGCTAGCATCACTAAATCCATGAACTACCATGATGCCCTTTGGAACTATAACCAGACGCGGAAGCTTTATTTTCTCCGTATACAATGCAGGGAAGCAGGAAGACTTTCATCCCAATCCAAATGTTCTCTCCAAAGGTGCTGCATAAAGATCTTGGCCTTGGATATCACGGGTCCGATAAGCCCAAGCGGATCATAGAATCGAGCAATGGTAGAAAGTACAGTCCGTTTGCTAGGCTTGCCAGGCGCTTTCATCGGAGAGAAGTTAAACAGAAGGCAGTCTGAAGCTGGATCCCATGCCAATCCAAGCGTCTTAGTGATATCTGTGCCATCATCAAACTTTAGAAAGGTCTCTTTGTCTTCATCAGGCACCTGTTGAAGCACGCTAGGATCATTGGAACACCATTTCCGAAGCTTGAAATTCCATTTCCGTAAAAGACTGACTGTTTGATGCATGACTTCAACTACTTCTTGGGCAGAGTCGCCTCCAGTGATGAGATCATCTACGTAGAAATCGCTCAAGACCACCTTAGATCCAACAGGAAACGATCTTCTTTCATCAATGGCCAATTGCTGCATGGCCCGAACTGCCAGAAAAGAAGCTTTGTGCCAAAGGTAACGGTATCGAGTTTGAAAACTTGAATTTTCTGATGAGGCGCATCACGCCAAAGGATGCATTGCAGGTACGAGTCGCATCCAGCCATCCTAACGCACCTATACATTTTGCAAATGTCACCAGTCAAGGCTACTGGAAATGTTCTAAATTGCAAAAGAGTGCTGAAAAGCTTGCGTTGAATTGTTGGGCCTGTCATGAGGATTTCATTAAGCGAATAACCAGACGAAGACACAGCTGAACCATCAAACACAACTCTAAGCTTAGTGGTTGAGCTATCCTCTTTCAGCACGTAATGATGAGGTATATAATACTTGCAGTGACTTAGCATGTGCGACTCAACAATAGACATGTGATTAAGGTCCACATACTCTTTGATGAACGCGGAATACTGAGACTTCAACTCAGGATGACGCTCCAATTTGCGTTCCAGGTTACAAAAACGGCGATAAGGTTGCTGATAGGAATCCCCAATCAGATCCACAGGATGTTTAACTGGAAGGCGAACCGAATATTCGCCAGTGCCTAAACGAACAAAAGTTTGTTTAAAAAGGGCTTCACAGTCAAGTTCCTCCTTAGTAGATTCATTTACTACACTATAGCAGGATTATAACTCCCAAAAACGACGTACGATTTCATCAAGCTTATGATCAGGGCTAGTAGTTGGCGTTGAAATCGAGCGAGTGGCCATCAATGAGGCAGGGCTTGTTGACGACGTTCCTCCTGTCACTATCCAACCTAATTGAGTTTTTGGAGAATGAGTAAGCCAGGAGCGAGTTTAATTTGGCCAACGCATAACAATTCAAAAAACAGAGCAGCTCCAATTAGAAGATCGATTTGTTGCGGCTTAAAGAATTCTGGATCAGCCAATCGAATATTGAGTGTATATTCCAACGATCATCTTTCATTCTATGCAAAGAGACAGCTTCTTAACCTCGCGAAGACGCATTTGCGGAGACAGATTTCCAAAACGGGAGCAATTGTAAATCAAATGGCCTGATGATTCACAAAACACGCATTCATTTGTGCTGGAGTTAGTAGCGACAAAGGCTTTTCTACTGGTGTTAAGGGTTTTGCTACGGTGCTGTCTCCTCCCAACTGGTCTGAGTTGCCTTGTCCACTTTCTGTAGCAAGCTGAGCACAATAATAAAGCCGGCAATCTGCTCAACGCTGCCCATGCCTTGAAGAGCGCGGATGTTGGCGTTTACGGTATCCGAAAGGGTTCGAAGTTTAACCGCTGACGGCGACTCGATGCAATCCAAACCCAAAATCTCAGTGACATGTGCCTGAAAAATAAGACGCTTGTTATTAAACCGCTTTTTTTTTTAGTAAATCTAACGCAATTGAATAGTTAGCACTGCTGATTTCCAACGATGAAACACACTCCAGGGCTGGTCCTTTCAGGCACGATCGCAAATGCTGAAACTTCTCTACATCTGATAATCCTGAGTCGCTGTCAATGATTGACGAGAACATTGAAATGAAATATGCATACTTTGTGTATCCTCCGCTGAACTCTGGAAGCTTAAGCTCAGGCAATCGAATCCGGCTCTGAGACAATGTGTGATTGTCAGCAGATGCTTCATGCCTCATGGTCGAACACAAATACGATGATAACTTTCGCTTATTAAGTTCGCGGCGCAAGCTAGTCTCAACGAGTATTGATAATTCATCAAAAGATTCACGTAATTCACTCCCGATTTCATTATTATCCAGCTCCTCCAATGCGTAATGCATACTGTTGAATTGCTGCTGCGCGCTTTCAAGACCCTTAAGCCGGATCGCCAATTCCTCTTCGCTGAGATGCCAAATATGCTCCGGAGCAATAGCTTTGGCCATCCGCTTCACTTGCTCGTTAATAGCCTTGGCCTTAGCTTTATAGAACGGAGCACCAAGTGACGGAACTGCAGGATTATTAATCACCTCAACAGTATTCGGCATGTTGAATATGTTTTGATTTTCTATGTACACGCACGCGAAATAAAGTTCTAGAGCCACTGAACTTGCAAGCTATTGTTTAAAGCACAGAGTATGTCAATCATAATTAAATTTATTGCCTCGAAAAACACTTTCACATATTACAGTTTTGTATGCACTAAATTCTTGCGATTTACTTATTTTTGCAAGTGCAGCTGGTAACAACGTAACGATTTAATTGCACCAATATACCAAGGACAAAAAGGGCAAACACCATGAGCACAAGCAAATGCAAAGCGAATCGGGAGCAGCAATAGCAATGCAGAAACGATTGCTGCAGCGGTAAAATGTTTAAAGAGACAAGAGAAGATAATGCGCGGGCGTCAATACAGGTCAAACACCTTAATGCAAAACTGAACGCAAAAACGAAGCGACAACAGCGAAAACGATAAAAGAGCGCGGGCGCGCTTTACTAACTCTATAAGTTAAATAATTTTTAATTATTTAAACAAACGCAGAGTATCACGTCGGGGTCACCAAATGTTGAGCTTTTGAGCTTTTTCAATAGCAATCGAATTTCCGAAATGTCACTCAACAAATTATAAATGCTGCGAGATTGCATTGATGAATATAGTACATATATTTTAATTTGCCTTCGTGGCCGAACTTAAATTACTTTACAAATTTTTAAAGTTGTGTTTTGCAACTAACCCCGATTTGGGCTGTGCAATAAGAAGCGATATTTTCGTTTGTCGCGAGACAGACAAACGACCGAAGTTGAGCTACCGACGAATTTGATAAAACTGAACGGCTGCAGAACTGCAGCAGCGGCTTGCACTCAGCTGAAGGCCAAGGGCAAACAATAGAGAATGTGATAAACTAAATATAAGAGCTTATGCAAAACAATAGTTGGACATTACGTTAAGTTGCTCTTATGCTGCGCAGAGCATGATAGGTTATAGCGATTAGAGATAAGAGAGTTATCGTTCTGTTGATGCTGGTTTTGTTTAGTTAACTGCGTAACCAAACAAACACCAAATTTGGTATGAAGAAAGCAATTGACATTTCACAAAGATCTGCATCACAAATTTGGATGCCACGTCCACCTATACCGCCCCCAGCCCCCCTTTCCCCACTTTATACAAACTTCGAGCTAGGGTCACCAAATTTGGTATGAAGAGAGCAATTGACATCCCACATGGATGCGCATCAAAATTTTTAATACTGGTATCGAGTATACCGCAGTCGGTTGCGTCCGAATGCAACGTTTCCACGTGTTTTTTTTTATGTTCTTTATTTGGCGGTAAACAGGGCTCAGGATGCCCTTTAATCCGTCATTGATTATTAGAAAGAGCCATGTCTGTATCGACTAGGGATACAGAAAAAAAAATAATTATGAAGCTATGGTAATAGGTTAGTGAATTGGCGCCTTTTCAGCCGCCGTATAGTAACCTCCTATACTAGATTCCTGGCCAGTCTATTGCTATGAGTCTCCAATCTTTCTCTGTATCTGCTGCTGAAAAAGTTAATTTGTTCATCAACTTCCACCAGTTTAAGATCCCTATGAAGTGTAGAGTTACGAACGAACCAATCACAGCCCGTGATGGAGCGCATCGATTTATTTTGGAATCTTTGTACTCTCTGTCTTGTTGAATTAGAAGCGATTTCCACGTTGGGGCAATGATTTGGTTGTTAATATTTCTTTTGTTAAGTAGTGACATCTTACTTTTGGCGTTCATCATCCATGACAGTTTTTTCATTTCGAGCGGCAGGCTGCTACCACTAAAGAAATATGTTTTTTGAAGATGAAAGACAGATGTTTGTCAAAGAGTTGGCATTTATGCAAGCTGGGTCCGTCATACCCAATTTTTTCACTTTAAACCACCCTACCACATGAGAGAGCTGGATGAAGTGACTAGGAAAACCTTAAAGATAACCAAACAGTATGTGGACGGCTTAGATTGGTCTGAAGGTGACATCTCTTATCTAAGTCTTGGTGAAATACTAAAGCCATTGACTAGTTACGAAACTGTAGTAGTAAGAGGAAGACCTAAAAAAGAGTTCTCAAGTAAATTTTTACACACAAAAATAATTGATGTAAATCAGAGCTTAGCGCAATATCCAAACTTCTTTACAAATTGTAGAATACACAAAGAAATAGTAAATCAATGTGCACTAAATAATTTATTTAAATTATTTCTCATCTTAGAAAATTATCAATTTGAGGTATCTGAAAATGTAAATGTTTATGCTAGTATACTTTAATAAAATAAAAATTGTTTTCTTATTAATTTCATCATGTTTCTATTTATTATTTAATTAAGAGAGGGTACATAATATTTAATATAATTAATTTCAATGATTATCAACTACAACTTGATTCTATATTAAATTGGTTTTAAACGATGCGTTGAACTATTCCAGTCAAAGGCGAATACTCTGCTAATCGATCATGCATAAGCAGGCAATATACATTAGTATTCCTCACACTAACACTATCCAGATCAATTGAATCTCTTACATCGATTGGCCCTGTTTTAACTGTTTCATTCTGATGTGACAAGTCTACAACAACCATTGGTGCTTTCTCTTTAAACTCTATAGGTGTTAGGAATGGCTCAGATTCCTTCATATAGTAGCTTGCTTGAAATCCTGTATACATATCATACAAACTTGCGTATCGTTCATGCTTAAAATTAATGTTCATGTCATCGTACGGAAAGTTCTCTGATTTAAGATACTCTTTTAAATTCCTTAAAATGATAATGTGTTAGTTTATCGTCCACTACAAAAGCTATTATCGCAAATCGAGGGCGTTCTCTATTAGCTGCTAGCTTAACATTCCAAACATGTTGTGTGCCTTCGGGTAATGTTGGATTCAGGTAACAATCCCAACTGCGGAATGCAAGTGGAAGTGAGCCTCCACTCTAAGTCAGACTAAACATTTGAAACTTCTTTTCATCAATCAGAGTGACATGTGGTATTTTCCATACAATGTTAGAAATATTTAGCTTATACTCCTTAGTTCCAAATTTTAGTTTAATATACATCTTTCATATTTTCATGCGTAATATCAAAACATGTTTACAATTTAGTAAGACCTTGTTATAATCTTCAGCAAACCCAAGTAAGTATTTAAGAGGCATAGAAAAATTAAAGAGTCCGTTTGACAGCTGTCTATCATTTCCATTAAACCAGCCAGAATTCTCTAACATACAGCTCTCCGTCTTATTTAAGGAAGCGTAGTTTTTTTAAGGTTGTTAAAATACCAACAAATCGAGTACGGTCAATCTCAATTCCAATTAATTCATAACGAACCTCGTCAAAGAGATAACTCATACAATTGTTTTTAAGTTTTCCATCTACTGCAAGCGAGTTATCCGCCAAAGAAATTGTGCCCTCAACATTAATAAAACTCTCACAAGGCAATACATATAAGTCCTGATTCTGAATAGTAATCCTAACTTCATCATTGATTTTAAATGCTTGTAGTTAGGGAGAGTAACTATGATATTCTTTCTTGATTATACTCTCATCCGAATAGGCTAGTACTTATAGTACTTTTTCGCCGAGGAGTATCCCTCTGTAGTAGAACTCACAGTGCTCGCTGGGGGTGGAAAGCACGCGTTTTAATACTCGATACCAAAGGTAAAGAGTATATTGGATTTGTGCAATGTCCGTCATGGTGTCTGTCCGTCTGTCCGTCCGTATGTGTGCAAGTTTTTTCCACACCCTTCAAGCTAGAGACTTGAAACTTTCCAATTCTCTTTATCTATGGGATAGTAAATTAAAGTGTAAAGATGGGGGTTCTACGATAACTGGGGGGCTGGCAAATCGATAGATTCGATAACTCAAAACCGATAAATCCACATATTTCGCACATCCTTACAGCTAGAAGTACCAAATTTGGTAAGAAGATAGCTACTAGCAACCCCCAAAAAACTGCATCAAAAATTTTGGAGCCACGCCTACCCATTCCGCCCCCAGCCCCCCCCCCCGAATTTTAAAGTCAAAAAAGCATATCTCTCCCTCAGTTTTTGAGCTATAGCCACCAAATTTGGTGCCAAGATAGGTGATGATGACCCCCCAAAAACTGCATCAAAAGTTTGGATGCCACGCCTACCAATACCGCCCTAGCCACCCCCATCTGCCCCAACGCTTCGTCAAAAACGGGAATGCGTGTATCTTCCAGAGTTGTGGAGCTAGAGCCACCAAATTTGGTAGGAAGATAGCTGGCAGTGACCCTCAAAAATCTGCATCAAAGTTTTGGAGCCAAGCCCACCCATTCCACCCCCCTTTCCCCACTATTTACAAACTTTCAGCTAGAGTCACCAAATTTGGTATGAAGATAGCAATTGACATTCCACAAAGATCTGCATCAAAAATTTGGATGCCATGCCTACCCATAACGCCCCCAGCCCCCCCCCCCCCCCACTTTTCTCACTTTTTACAAACTTCGAGCTAGAGTCACCAAATTTGGTATGAAGATAGCAATTGACATTCCTCATAGATCTGCAGCAAAAACTTGGATGCCACACCCACCCATATCGTCCCAAGCCCCCCATTCCCCACTTTTGTAAAATTCCAGCTAGAGTCACCAAATTACGTATGAAGATAGCGATTGACATTCCACAAAGATCTGCAGTAAAAATTTGGATGCCACGCCCACCCATACCGCCCCCAGCCCCATTCTCCCCTCTTTTACAAACTTCGAGCTAGAGTCATTAAATTTGGTATGAAGATAGTTTGTGGCATCCCCATCTGCATCAGAAAATCTTTAAGGCAGCGTACACCCCTGCACCATCCGTACCCCTTTGCAATCAGGCCTGTTTTTACCGGTTTTAATAGTGGTATCGAGTATACAGCAGTCTTTTCTTAAATTAACCAAGTTTCTGATCAACGATTTGTATTATAAATGACTGTATCTCGCTCGTATTAAGTGGCAAATAAATAAGATTATTTGGTTTCTCACTCAATCTATAGCCTGGCGGAACGTAGAGTGCAAACTCATGCAGAGCATGACTTGATACCTCATTTACATATGAACCGCTTACAATGTTTCATACCAGACGAATCGTATTTACTTTTAAAATGTCAACAGGTTGATCTGATATATGCGTTGCATTTGGTTTTAGTTCTCTTTTATTAAATCCAAATAATTGACCGATAGAACGCTCTTTGTTAAAATATATTGAATCGTTTTTAGATGAAATCACT
The DNA here is from genome assembly GCA_030179655.1 of Scaptomyza flava. Classification (NCBI taxonomy): domain Eukaryota; kingdom Metazoa; phylum Arthropoda; class Insecta; order Diptera; family Drosophilidae; genus Scaptomyza; species Scaptomyza flava. The sequence continues at coordinate 43,948 of JARNME010000274.1, forward strand.
ACTTGAAGGGTATTATTATTGCTCTCGATTAGCGGGTGCTTTAATTCATTGGGCTCTATTTTCTTCATTTTCTCTTTAATAAATTCACTTATATCACTAAGCTCATACGATCCCACAGGTATCTCGAAAATATGCTCCCCAATATGGAATAAATTATTATCGTAGTCCACATTTGGGACCGAGTTGTACATATAAAAAACAAATAGTGCACATTCATAGCTCCGACTTAATTCTATGGGAGGATGATAATTAGCTATTAAAATCGAGTTGTTACCCGTCAACGTTAGTGTTGTTGCCATTTCGAAAGATTATTGATAAGTGAATTAATAGTACTAGTTTCTTGCATTTTATTTTATTTTAAATATGAATAAAGTCAGCAAACCCCCTTCTATAACGTCCATTTTCTAGCGGGTCATCTTTACTTATTAATAAAAATCCATATTTTTCTCTGCAACAAAATTGACAAATATTCTTAAATGCATCAAACGACATGTCTACGCCTACATGATCCTGATACACATGTCTCATATTGACTTCATCCTGTCTAAACATAATAATTAAGTTTGCATTATCACGCACAAGATGCTTTGGGATGCGTGTATACGTTTGACACAAATAGAACGCATCTATACTTTTATGTCTGCCCATGCAGAAGTATGCTCGAATATTATCCTGTTTTTCACATGCTACGTCATCAATTATCATTATAGAGTTCTTTTTGGCATCGCTGGGTGCAACAACATATTCATTTTCAGAAAATGTAAAGTAACCCATTCCTTTTATTGGTTTTATAAGTGTTTTTAAGTATTTATATTTAGGCTGATATAATGACTTTGAATATAAGTAAATATTCTCAAACTTTAATCCGTTAGGGCTTTCAATTAAACTAATCATAACATTGGTTTTCCCGCAATTTGAAGGTCCGACAATTAGAGCTCGTATTGAATGGGATACAAGCTACTATGTCTAAGTTGTTTGACATCACCATTTTTGCAATCGATATTTTTTACTTCTATGTCATTTTTTATTTGATTAAACGCTTATTAATGGAACTCTTTTGAGTAGATCGTTACTTGCTAAAATCTCATTGAAGAATAAACAACAATAAAATGGTTCTGCGCTTTTATAAAACTAGTAGTAATAAACCACCACTCTACCTAGGAAGAGGTATTGTTAATTAAATAATAAACTCCCTACCAGTTGATCTGCACATACCGGGATATCAATTTTGTGGTCCAGGAACAAAGCTTAAAGCTTGTCTAGCACGTGGTGACAAAGGAATAAATCCCTTGGATGCCGCTTGTAGAGAGCACGATATAGCCTATTCTACACATAAAGATCTGGAAAATCTTCATAAAGCTGACACAATACTAGCTGAAAGAGCGTGGGAGCGTGTAAAAGCCTCTGATAGTACTCTCGGTGAAAAATCCTCTGCATATTTCGTAACAAACGCAATGAAAGCAAAGACAAAATTTGGTATGGGACTTCCACAAAAGCAAAAGAAACGAAAACCATGTAAAAATAAAAAAGAAATTTATGACTCTTGTTCGAGACGCAACCAGAGTGCTAAAGAAAGAAAAACCACTGACATTCAAGCTGCGATTAAAGTAGCCCGAAAAGCTATGTCTAAGACCTTTGGAAATAAGAAAAATACTGTTGCTATTCCTAGAGTAATCAACGTTCCTAAAATTGGAGGTTTTTTAACCACTTGTGTCAATCTTGACAGCGCTCAGTGCATTAGGAGGAATGGCATCTGGTGGAGCAGCTATTGCTAGAAGCATTAATAGTGCTAAGAATGCAAAAAAAGAGCTTGAAGAGAATAAACGTCATAATAGAAAAATGGAGGCCATTGCTTTAGGTAGTGGACTCTATTTAAAACCGTATCAAAAAGGTTTTGGTATAACCACAAATAAAAAAATTAATTTTTTTTAATGAGCTGCCCAATAAACCGCTTTCGAACATTGATATTATAAACTTCGCACGCGAACATATCCAACATTTTAGAGGGGTTTACATGAGAAACGCCTTACCGAAAAATGTAAGAAAAAGAGAATGCGGCATCGTTAATTTGGACTCGTCAACTGGAGCTGGAACTCATTGGGTAGCTTACTATAAGGTGGATGAAGAATGCAGATATTTTCATAGTTTTGGAAATTTGCCACCCCCTATAGAACTTATAAGATATTTGGGCGAGAACATTCAATACAATAATCAAGTACAACAATTTGGTACTTTTAACTGCGGTCACTTATGTCTTAAGCTTTTAATGCTCACTTCAAAATCTTTTTTAAAATAATTTTTATATCAATCAAAATAAATACTTTACATTTAAATGTTTTAATATAGAAGAAAAAAAATTTATCATTTTTGAGTATATATTTATAAATATTGTCTTTAAACTATCTCAGTGTGTTTGGAGTATCTGATTAGTTCACATATAGCAAGCCCACTGTTTCTTGAAAACCAAAAACATAAAAAATAACAACAAATAACAGAAAAAAACACTGTTTCTGAAAAACATAAAAATAACAGCAAACAACAACAAACTGTTTATGAAAAATAACATCAAATAACAGAAAAATACACTGTTTCTGAAAAACATAAAACAAGTGCAAAAAAAAAATAAACACTGTTTCTGAAAAACATAAAAAATAACAGCAAAACAAGGACAGAACAACCTGTTATTAAAACCACCCTCTTTTACGCTCGCTGATCAAGTTTATTGGCTTACTATCATAAATATACTAAAATGAATGAGCATATACTAAAGGAGCTAACAAAACAAGAAACGCGTTAAAAAGAAAATTTCAAAGTATTAAATTAGGTAAAGCCGCAAATAAATACCATTTGGAAGAAACATTTAAGCCTATAACAGAACCACTCAAAAAGATTATTAAAGCAAATAGGGAAATTAAGCCATACCCCCGAATCAAAAAGAAGAAAAAGATAAAAGTGAAAATGAGGTGACAGAGAATGGAAATAATACTAGTGAATTTTATGACGCAATTGATGAAAAACAGTCAATCCATGATTCGCTTATATCGAGTGAACAAAGCTATACTAACCTCGCTACAGCAGGCAATAAAGATTATAATCAGTCAAATGTAGTACATGATGATAGTTTTAATCTCAGTCTAAATGAGTTAGAGCATGAAGGACATTTGAACCAAGTAAAATAAAGGAGAAACTAAATTAGGCAGATCTAAAATAAACGTAAACAACAAAAGACTTGAACTGGAAACGGGTGAAAAGTGGAATCTTACTCCTGGATTGTATTCTTTAATCTTTTTAAAAAATCCACATGCTTATAACCAATTGGATCTGGATGCATATAAGGAAATCTTGTCAAAAACAAATGCTCACAGAAGAAATCATCAGCCAAATGAAGCACTAAAGGGTAATCGCTCCAAAAAGTATACTGATATAATAAAAAAAACTTTTCCCGAAAGTTGTTGAGCCAAGTGCAGTGTCTACACCTTTGAATAATAAAAAATCTACACATAAAGGCGGAACTCTTATGATACTCAACAAGCATAAACCAAATTATGTATACTGGGATAATCCTAATTAAATTGTAAATAGACTTAAGCTTTTGATCGCTTCACAGGCAGCTGGTAACAGTAGTCATAATAATGAAATTGTATCGATAATTGAAGAGTTGCGAGAGGCAAACATAATTTTTTAATAAATATGATATACACTCATTAAATATGCTTATTATTAATATGTCTCTTGACAAGTTTGGTCATTTCTCGAATGGAAAAGAACGCTCGGAGAAGTTGAAAAGGGGGATTGAAGCTGTAAGTGGGATTCATATTGATGAGGATGGTAACCTTAATGCCCACAACAAACGCATTAAAAATTCAATCAGCCCCATAAATAACGATGATTTGGTAATCAAAGAATATGTTGATGTTAAGGTATTTGAATTAAAAAAAAGTCAAACGGCTTATACTACTCAGTTAGTCGAACAAAGAAATAATAAGTTAAGGGATATGGAAAGCAAAATGAATGAAATAACTAACGAAGTAACTAAGTTATAAGATGATGTTAACAAAGTTAGCAATGAAATCATTTCAAGAATAAACAGTAATAATGAGTTTGTAAGCAAGCAGTTACATCAAGAAAAAACCAATTGTGAAATCAGTTCGCTGTTAAGTCAATATGAGTCTAGATAAGTTTGGACACTACGCAAGCGATAAGAAGCATTTGGAGTATTTACATAGAAATGGAAAATATTAGTGGGTTTTATCGTTGATGAGGATGGAAATTTAAATATACAGAAAAAACGAATCATATGTTGTATACAACCGCAGGAGGCGAATGACTCGGTTATAAAAGAATACGTTGATCGAGTATTAATTCTAGTGAAAAATGATATAGAGCACACCATCTTATTATTATTAATAAGAGAAAGAGAAACCAAAAATTGATTTATTTCAAGAGAACTTAAACAATACTATAAAGAGTATCGAAAATTTGAAAGAAGTACTTGATAAATATTTTACATTTGTAATTGGCTGTTTTGAGAATCCTACCATTTTAATAATAAACATTAACAGCGGATGAGGTGCCTGTACCCCTACGTAACAAAAACGAAAGAAAAATATTAATAAATAAATAAAATGATATATAAGTAAATGCAATTTATCAAAACCCGTTAAATGCTGACTGACCCCCACCACGGTTGGTTATGTCTCATTTGATTATTATTATATCAAGAAACATGGGATTTAAATCGTGGAAGTGTATATGGATAGTATGGATTACGATACTGATGGAGAAGGCACCTATGGTGAAAAAGATGTGTTTCTCAAAATTTTTCTCTTGACACAACAAAAAAAGACGTAGTCAGCAACAACATTGTACTACGTTATAAAGGAAATAAATAAATAAAAAAATAAAAAAAAAATAAAACCAACAAGACGTGCTCTATCCAATATGAGCAAACGGGTATTAGTGAAACAATTACATGCTCCTGCACGTAAAAATTTTAAGCGAAGAAGAGTTGTAATGAAGGGAATCGATGATCATTGGCCGGCAGACTTAGTAGAAATGGGAAAGTACTCCTCATCTAATAATGGATTACGGTTTCTATTGACAATCATTGATACGTTTTCCAAATATGCGTGGAGAGTAGCATTGAAGTCAAAATCTGGAAAAGAAGTTACACAAGCGTTCGCGGGCATTTTTATAGGGAATAGAATTCCTAAGAATTTACAAACGGATGATGGAAAGAATTTTTTAATACTGATTTTGAAAACTTGTGTAAAAACAAAACATTAACCATTACTCAAGCTATAGCTATATGTACTTAAGGCATCGATTGTTGAGCGTTTTAATATAACTTTAAAGGAAATGATGTGGAGAGAGTTTAGTTTCAATGGAACATATAATTGGATCGAATTTTATAAGCGGTTGATTAAAGAGTACAATAATCAATATCATAGAACAATTAAAATGCCACCTATAAAGTGAATTCCTCAAATGAACAGAAGTTATTAAAAACTGTTTACAGTCACTTAAAATATTTGGTGGTAGCAAATTCAAAGTAAATGACTATGTGCGTATAAGTAAACATAAACATTTATTTGAGAAAGGGTATACCCCAAACTGGACAAGTGAAATTTTCCAAGTTATAAACATACAAATACATACCCTACTACATACATATTGAAAGACTATGAGAGTATCGAAGTGAAAGGCGGTTTTTATAAAGAGGAACTATCAAAAACAAAGTTTCCGCACACTTACCTAGTTGAGAAAATAATAGAAAAACGAAAAGGGCAGGTACTCGTTAAATGGTTAGGGTTCTCGAATGCGCACAACTCTTGGATTGATAAAAATGACGTTCTTTGAAGCAGCAGGTATTGGTCGCATCACTCCATTGAAAGCAACAGGTTTTTGGGTGCGTCACTCTATTGGTTGCTTCAGTTATTGGGTGCGTCACTCTTTTTGTGACACTTTCCTCTTTTAAATGTGGGCAGGATAATTGATACCTGTATTGATACCTGTATTGCGCATGTGTATGTGTGTGTGTGATTTTTTTTCCTTTATTGCTTATCCTATATATACAGTCTTATTATTAGGTAATAAAAGCGAAACATAACATTGGCGGTACGGCCGTTAGGTAATACGTCACCAATGCCTATGTTCCACCTAATCCTCTTGCTCTCTTCGCTCGCGCTCAGCCTTACGCAGATTGGTCATGACTGCCGCCGCGAACGCGCTGAATGCTTCCCAATTGGCGTTGCTGGCCAGTATCAATGTCACCAGGTTGTCCAACTCGATACCACAGCCGAAAGCCCTCTCCAGCTCATCATATGTGTGTGTGTGTGTAGGTGTGTGTGTGTGTGTTTTTTTTTTTTTATTCCGTGGTAATAAATAATAACCTACATTAAACTATACGAGACCGCCGCGAAGCATTGCTTCGCAGAAGCAAAAGCAATTTCTATGAAGCCATCGCCCTTAGCGTTCCAGACGCCTCAGCTCCGCCATCGTAGAAGCTGCAAGTGCGCAAACCGCATGCCATACCGCCTCCCTCTCTAGCATAAGCTCCACCAGGTTTGTTGGCGAAAGGGGCTGGCCAAGCAGGGTCTCCACCTGCACACGTTCCTGGGCGAATCGCCCACACGGGAAGAAAACATGGCTTACGTCCTCCTCCGTACCATCTCCACACCAGCTACATTCTGAACTGGAATCGTGCTTGAACCGCTTTAAGTAGCTCCTCAACCAGCTATCACCTTACATCGGGTATCAATAGGTGCGTCCAACGCCCTTTTGTGGAAGTTTTCCAGTGCCGCTGCCAGGCCTCTAGGCTCCGCTCGCGGGCTGCAGCCCTAGCTGCTCTTCTCTCCGTTGGTGCTGCTTCCAAAACCGCTGCGGTCTCTACTGCTAAGCTGTGGATTGGGATCATCCCAGCAACCTCCAGCGCAGCATCCGAGGAGACAGTGCAAAAGGCGCAGCAGACGCGAAGGGCAGAGAGCCGGTGTGATGACAGGATACCCTTCATGTAGGTGGCCACCGAAGTTGCGCCGACCCAAATTGGAGCAGCATACAGCACTATCGACTTCAGGACGCTCGTGAGTAGAAGCCTCGTTTGCTGTTTAGGACCCCGCGTATTAGGCATCATCCACGCAAGGGCTCGCACGGATTCAGCTGCCTTCCGGTGAACGAATGCCAGGTGCTCGCCAAAGTTTAAGCGCCGATCTATGACCACACCAAGATAGGATACAGTCCTTGGACCGCATTGTGACGCCTCCCACCGTGAAATCCACACACTCCACCTTTTTTCGGCTGCTGATGAGCACCGCCTCCGTCTTTTGGGTAGCCAGTTGAAGACCAACAGACGACAGCCACCGCGTCACTGCGTCTAAGCACCAATCGCAGAGCTCTGTAACTCGCCGTAGGTCTTTAGCTACCAGCACCAGAGCGACGTTGTCAGCATATCCAATAGCGCTGGCACCATCCGGTAACTGAAGCTGTAGAATCCCGTCATACATGATGTTCCACAGGAGATGACCCAGGACAGATCCTTGTGGAACACCTGCAGAAACGGCGTACTCCTTCTCCCCCTCGTCTGTTTGGTAACGCAGCCTTCGGTTGTCAAAGTAGCTCCTCACAATTGCTACAAGGTAGTCTGGCACTCTTAAACTCACCAGGGCATCCAAAATGAAGCTCCAATTCGCGGAGTTAAAAGCGTTCTTAACGTCTATGGTCACAACGAGACAGTAATGCTTACTGCCAAAGCGCCAGCGGGTGCCTGAGATTGCTTCTGCGGCTATACTGACTACCGACCTGATGGCATCGGTAGTAGATCTCGCCCTCCTGAAGCCGAATTGCAGCGGTGATAGTCCTCCAGCATTCTGCACGGCGTCATCCAGCCTAGCAGCTATGATTGTCTCGAAGACCTTGCCACTGTTGTCAATGAGACAAATAGGCCGGTATGCTTACGGATCATCAGGAGGCTTACCTGGCTTAGGCAGCAGGACGAGTTTCTGCACCTTCCACCTGTCCGGAAAGATGCCCTCTCGCAGACATTTGGTGTACATCAGGGCAAACTATTCTGGCTGGAGCATGATTGCTAGATGCAGGCACCGATTTGGGACACCATCGGGAACAGGCGCTTTATTGGCTGATAGCTTCCGTGCTGCCAGCTGCACTTCTTCCAAAGAAACTGGAGAGACACCTTCATGCATGGAAGCCGCGCCAGCTGACGAAAGCGGGTTTGCGCACTGAGGAAACAGAGTCGCCACTATTTCCTTCATGCGATCTAGCTCCATAGGCGTAACGTTGGTGCCTTGGCTGACACGCTTGAAGACCGTCTTGTAGGCTCTTCCCCAAGGGTCCTTGTCGGCTGAGTGACACAGCTTAAGGAAACACTCCTTTTTGCTGGCTCTGATGGTGTTCCTTAGCACTTTTCTTGCGACCTTAAACTCAAGCTGCAACGAGCGAGTTTCTCCCGACCCTCGTGTGGCTGCTCGCTGAAAACGCCTCCTCGATCTCAGGCAGGCTCGCCGAGCCTCAGCTATTTGATCATTCCACCAAAACACGCTGGTGTGATGGCGTCCATAGGCCTTCCTCTGGGGCATGCTCGCAGCATACGCAGCTTCTAGCTGCTGAGCCATCTGTTCCACCATATCATGCGCCGGACCACCTGCTACCATATAAGCAATGGCATCTGCAAAACTCCTCGTGTTGAGAGACTCAACCAGGTAATTTACACCAGGGTTGGGCCTTGCCGGCACCCGCAGCCTTTCTCCAACCGAAAACATGATGGCCACGTGGTCGCTTCCAGTGTAGCAGTCACTTATGTACCACAGTGCCGAACGGCCGAGAGCACTGCTCACATAGGTGAGGTCAATAATTGACCCAGCACGTCCGTTGTTAAAGGTGTTCTCTGACCCAGTGTTAAGAAGGACAAGGTCGAGGGACGCAAATGATTCCACAAGGATAGTTACCCTGGCGTTCGTAGACGGGCTGCCCCAGTCGGTTGACCACGCGTTAAAGTCGCCAGCAATTATAGCGTTGCTGCGACCCCTGGAGTCGTCCGCTTTTTCCATCAGCACCGCTTCGAACTCGCCGATCGTGAGACTTGGTGCTAAGTAGTAGCTATAAAACCAGAGATCTCCTAGATTCGCACGCACGAAGCAGTCGAAGGCTAGAATGTGCGTAAAGGAGGACTGTAGGTCACCACAGCTCCACACGGCAGCTTTCCCAGATCTATCCGAAGCCCACAACCTAGCATTAACGGTTGCCTGGTGGTGCGGTTCACTAAGCACTGCGACATCAATTTTTTCCTCCAAGATCGTCTGCTCCAGTATGGCTTGGGCTGCGACACAATGGTTGAGGTTGAGCTGCAAGGCTTTCACCATTTTGAGTGTTTGACAGCCTCCCTGTACGCTGGACACCTGTAACTGCCAGTCGCATGGTCAGTCATTCGCTCTCCTTTTCTCGTGCATAGGGCACATTTTGGTTGCTGGTTGCAGAGTCTCGCAACGTGTCCAGAACCTCCGCACTTATAGCAAGCCTTGCTGTGGTCTGCACCACTCTTGCAATGGACAGCTATATGTCCATACTCCAGACACTTATAGCAGCGCCGTGGCTGAATTAGGGGCCAATGCGAATCTTAGACTTCTCCACGAGGCTAATCGCTTTAGCCGCCGGTAGGCCCAGGGTTGCGACGCAGCGTCTTAACGACGTCAATATCCATCGTCGGGTCTCCTAATGCTGATCTGACCGCATCCAGGACCTCTTCCTTCGTCACCAGATCGTCAAGGTCGCAGATCTCTACCTGGTTGGTGTCGGACAGTGTTTTAACGGTTGCACGCCCACCCAGCACCTTGGCGACTGCGAGCTGAAGCTCATTTGCGCTGTGCGCTGGATGTTTACCAAGCCGTAGCAGCAAATCACCCTTGGCCGTCTTGCGGATTGTTTCCACGTCCCCTCGGAGATGCGCAAGTGATGGCTCACTCCTGACCACTTTAAGGATGTCTGCAAAGCTGCAGTCTCCCAGACCGGATACGGTGACAGCATCCGCCCGCGTGCGTGCTGTCTTGCCTTTGTGGCCAACTACCTTGGACCAGGAATTCTGCTTTGTCAGTGTTGATCCACGGGGGGTTCAGGTCCTTGATTTGGGGCACAGAGAGATACCCTGCATTTTTTGGTGGTGGGGGGGGGGGTATTGTGGTGAGAGCTCGATGGCTCGCGAAGACGTTTCGGCGTTCCCGCCGCTCCCTTGGCTAGACCATGTGAAACATTTTTGCTCCTAGCATCTTTTTTTGATACCTCCAGCAACAGTTGGCGTTGTTTGTATTGCCTTCTCCCGAACATCATTTGTCACCAAGCTCATGGCTCGCCTTTGTAGCTTATGAGCTTTGCAAGCTCTTCACGCTACAAGTTGTTAATATGCCTTTTGCCTGCTCCCGCATAATTAAAAGCTCCTCGGGCATACGGTGGTGCCGCTACAGCTACCACTTCAGCTGGGTAGGTTGCCTCCATAGCTGGGGATACTGCGTTTAGGCAAGGCATAGCTGACGCTAGGTTAAGCTGCAGCGCCGGTGGGGACCGCGGCAGCGCCGGCCTACGGACGAAGGGCAAGAGATCATCCGGCATTTTGGTAACAGTGGGTACCTAGCAGAGCTTCGCAAGCAATCCCACGGTGACCCAAAGTTTCCCTTAGGTTTTTTAACCGGCGGGGGTTATACCGCCCCTGATCGGTCACCAGAGCCCCACGGTGCACCGCGTGTGTGTGTGTGTGTGTGTGTGTGTGTGTGTGTGTGTGTTTTTTTTTTATATTCTTTATTTAAACTAAATAATAACTAGAAAATACATAATAATACATGATAATATACAGGAGCGACAATAATTTGCGGTACGTCCGTTAAGAATTGCTTCGCAAACCACTGTCGCATCCTACACTGGAACAAGCCTAGCTTGAAGTTGACCTCCTAAGCCGCTCCACTCGCCTCTGCTCCTTCATCACCATTGCCGCAAATGTGCAGGCCGCTTCCCACTTCGACGATGATTCCATCATGCCTGGGACTAAGTTATCCACGGTGATGGGGCAGCCCATAGTGCGCTCCAGTGCACTCCTCTGAGTTGCGAACCGCCCGCAGGTAACCAACACGTGGTGTGCGTCCTCTGGCGAACCATCACCGCACCATAGGCACTCCTCGCTTTGCTCGTGGCCGAACCGCTTAAGGTAGCTCCGAAAGCACCCATGTCCAGATAGGAGCTGCGTCAAATAGAAGTTGACTTCGCCGTGTTTGCGGTTTAGCCAAGGTAGCAGCTGCGGGATCAAGGCAAAAGTCCAACGCCCCTTCACCGACGAGTTCCAGCGTGCTTGCCATCGTTCTATTGTTCTGGCTCTCACTGCTGCTCGAGGCATGCGCTCTAAGTCACCAGCTGTGTGCATTTGCAGCTCGCCCGACTCGATAGCCAGTTCCTCGATCGGTAACATGCCAGCAATAACCAGGGCAGCCTCGTCTGAGATTGTCCTGAATGCGCAGCAAACCCGGATGGCGCACAGACGGTAGGTAGCGCATAATCCGCGGCAGTAGCTGGGCATCTGCGCGGCTCTCCACCAGATCGGCGCACCATACAAGACGGTGGCACGGACTACACTCATTAGTAGCTTTCGCCGCTCCTGTTTAGGCCCTCGTGTATTAAGCATTATCCGCGACAGTGCTCGGCTTGCTCCAGCTGCTTTAGATGCAGTATACTCCAGATGCTCCTTAAATGTCAATCTCGTGTCCAGCATGACCCCGAGATATTTTATTGCCCTTTTCGACAGAATCGTGGCGTTGCCCACAACTATTCTAGCCGTCTCCACCGACTTGCGACTGCTGACTAGAACCGCTTCTGACTTGTGCGCAGCCAGCTCCAGACCCGCATGTTGAAGCCAGTCCTGCACGCGGGCAATGCACGTATTGCATGCAGCTTCCACGCATCTCAGCTCCTTCCGTACGACCACGATGGCTACGTCATCGGCGAAGCCAACGATATATGCATCGTCAGGGAGTTGAAGCCTAAGGACTCCGTCATACATAACATTCCACAGGAGTGGCCCGAGAACGGATCCCTGAGGGACTCCTGCAGAAACTGCGTGAGATTTGGTGCCTTCTGTGGTCCGGTAGTGCAGCACTCGACCGTCAAAATAGCTCCTTATTGTGTCCCGCAGATATGAGGGGACCTGCAGAACCTCCAGAGCGTCTAGGATAACATCCCAACTGGCTGTGTTAAACGCATTTTTATATCAAGCGTGGCAATGAGACAGTATTTTTTGGTACCTCCTGCCCATCTGGAGCCTTGGATGGCACTGGATGCAATGTCGACCACCATGCTCAGGGCGTCGAAGGTTGACCTCGCTGTCCGGAATCCAAACTGGTTTGGGGAAAGCCCGCCTGCTCTGTCTATCGCTTGGCTGAGCCTCACAGATAGCAGCTTCTCGAAGACTTTGCCAATGTTGTTCAGCAGGCAGATTGGTCTGTACGAGGAAGGTTCCCCCGGCGGCTTATCAGGCTTCGGCAGTAACAACAGATTCTGCACTTTCCAGCTAAGCGGAAAAGTCCTCTCGCGTAGGCACGTATTGAAAAGGTCAGTGAATTGTTGGGCTTTCAACGTCATTGCCAGCTTCAGCGCTCGATTAGGGATGCCGTCCGGGCCTGGGGATTTGGACGCCACGATGCTCCTGGCAACAGCGAGTACCTCCTCCGGCGTGATAACTACTGGTTCGATGTAGTCCTGATGCTGTGTTGTTGCTGCGGGCAGGGGCTGCAGCCTACCGTTCGGGAACAGGCATTCCACGACGGCCCGCATCCTGCCTGGCTCCATAGAGGGGTTGTGTTGGTGTCCAGCATAGATGCGTTTAACCACGGTTTTGTAGGCTCTGCCCCACGGGTCGTGCTCTGCAGAGTCGCACAGTTGCAGATAGCATTCCCTCTTGCTCGCCTTGATGGCCTTCTTGAGTTTACCTCTCGCCCGTCTATATTCTTCGTGCCTTAATGCGAAGTGTGGCCTATTAGCTGCTCGTTGGCAGAGCCTTCTCGCTCTTATGCAGGCTCGGCGCGCCATATCTATATCGGCGTTCCACCAATACGTGGGTTCATGGTGTCGCGCGTAGGGGCGGCGTAGTGCCATGCTGCTGTCGCATGCCGAGGAGACTTGCGCTGCCATTTGAGCTGCCCGGGAGTCGGCAGATCCTGATGTGGTGAGCTGCTCAATTGATCTAGAAAACGCCCAAGCGTCAAAGGTGTCTTGTCTGTAGTGTTTAGCGTTTGGTGCGCTATGCTCACTACACTCTCGCAGGCCACCCACTGAACATACGATGGCGTTGTGATCGCTTGCTGTGTACATGTCACTAATCGTCCACTGTGCTGCGTTAAATAGGGAAGGGCTGACGAACGTAAGGTCAATTACCGAGCCGCCCCCTGCTCTGGAAAATGTGTACCTGTTGCCGCTATTCAGTAGCGCCAGATCCAGTGGAGCCAGTGACTCCAAGAGCACCCTGCCTCTAGTGTTCGTTAAAACACTGCCCCACTCCAGAGCCCATGCATTGAAGTCGCCTGCGAGTATGACTCTACTGCGTCCCCTGGCGTCATCTACAAGCTGTTCCAAGACAGAGGAGAAGGCGGCGATAGGCAAGCTGGGCGCGAGATAGCAGCTATATATGCACAAACTGCCCAATTTTGCCCTCACAAATCCATGGAACTCTTGCACCTCAGTAAGCTGCTGAGTTGCACCGCACACCCACAACGCAGCCTTCTTGCTGTTGTCCGACGCCCAGATGCCCGATGGCGCAATCGGCACACGATGAGGTTCGCTCAATATGCATACATCGATCCTATGCTCCTTGGTTGACTGCTCCAGAAGCGACTGAGCAGCCATGCAATGATTAAGGTTAAGCTGGAGTACCCTTATCATCTCGTCCGGCCGACAGCTGCTTTGTAGGCGGGCAGTTAAAGCTGCCCGTGGTGTGATCCACGTTTCCTGGCCCCTGTTTGGAGCACAGCCAGCACTTTGGTGGCATGCTACAGGATTTAGCCTCGTGGCCAGCCTCGCCGCATCTGTAACACGCACCCCTGCGATCATCCGTGCTGGTGCATTTTGCAGCAATGTGCCCAAACGCCAGGCATTTGTAGCAACGCAGTGGCTGTACAATGGGCCGTATGTGGCAAACAGCCCAGCCCACTCGAACTTTGGCCAGCTCAAGTAACCGGCTGGCTAACGGGGTTGGAAGCACCAACGTCGCCGACGATGTGCCGCTACGTAGGGCTCGAAGTGAGCGGACTGCTTCGACAGACAGACTGGGGGCGTCTAAGGCTTCCTGGATCGACTCGATCAGCTCCTCCTTAGTAGTCAGTTCGTCCATGCCGCGGATTTCGACCCGCTGGACGTCAACTAGCGTCTTTACCGTTGCCCTGTTGCCTAAGACTTTCACCATAGCTGATTGCAGCTCTTCCGAGCTGTGCGATGGTTTCTTGTTCAGGCGCAAAAGCAGATCTCCGTTTGCTGCACGCCTGACATTCTGCACATCCTCACAATATTGGCGTAGGGACGGGTCAGTTTTTACCACACGGAGCACGTCAGCGTAGCTGCAGCCGTCAGCCCCAGTGATTGCAATAGCATCCGCTCTGTTTCGCTTGCGCGACGGATTCCTTGGCTTCACCTTTGACCAGGTCGACTGTGGTGCCGCCTGTGGAGCCGCTTCTGGTGCCGTCTTAGGTGCCGTCTCTGGTGCTACCTGCTTCGCCGCCTGAAGGGGCTTAGCGGAGCCTTGTTTTGATTTTTTGGGCGGTGAGCTACGCAACTCTGGCAGCTCCCTTGGGCGCTTCGGCAGTGCCCTGTTGCCTGCACGACTGGCGACGCCAGTATGATGAGCTGGTTGCTCCATGACCCTGTCAATAGGACGCTCCAAGATCACTGGTGACGTCTCGGTAACACCCACTGCCGTTTGGGGCTTGCTAAGCCTCAGAGCTGACGCATGCAGCTTTACGATTTTGGCCAATTCGTCGCGCATTAAAGCGTTAATATGGCGTTGACCACTAAAAAGCACTGTCAGACCTGAAAGAGCCTCGCCCAATTTCTCCAGCGAACTCTGCAACGTTGCTGGTGGCCTCGGCGTGATCGGCAAGGGCCAGACGACCGGTTGCGGCAAGTGCGCCGCCAGAGGGGTTCGTTGCGACGTGGGAGAAGCCTCGCTAATCACCGGGATGGCACAACCACCCGTGGAGGGGATCTCGGCAGTGCCGAACGACGCACAATTTCATCCATGGCGTATATAAGGACAGGAGCTTAAGTAGAGCTCCAAGCAGTCCCACGTTGACCACAGGTTTCCCTATGGTGTGTAACCGCTGGAGGTTATACCGCCCCGAGTCGGTCACCAGAGCCCCACGGAGCACCGCCGCGACGGAGGGGGTTGGTAGTAGCCGGTTCCGTGGCTTTTTGCTATTAGCTGCTTGGAAACTCCTACTTGTTCGACAAAAAAGTGGCGCGCCTGAGTGCTATACTACACTTAGCGCAGCCCTTTTGCGTATGCTAAGAAAATTCGGTTTCCCAATGCACGAACCCTGCACAGCGGAGACAAAAAGCGCCACCTGTTGCTTCACAGGGGAACCCGGTGAGCGCTGTTTGCTCGGTTGGCACTGCTATGCATGCAGCCAGCCCTGGAATGCGACGCGATCAGCTGGCAGTGCGGTCAGTCTAAAAAACACAAACAGCACACCACAGAGAAATGGTGTGGCACTGTGTGTATTTTAGTAACGCACACTACCGAAGGTGACCAGAAATGAGCGCGGGCGGTCCGCCGCTTGGGAAGGCTTCAGTAGACAACACGAGAACTGCCCAGGAACGCGAGTGACGGCAGCAAACGGACGCACAGGTAAGACACCCGGCACTTTCACCAACACGATTCAAGCTGTTTTGTATTTTTCCACACAGATGTGACGCCGAAAAACAACAGCTGAACGGAGCAATTCGAAACGCGACCGACTTGAGAAAAAACCGTCCGTCGTGATCGTGTGTGTGTGTGTGTGTGTGTGTGTGTGTGTGTGTGTGTGTGTGTGTGTGTGTGTGTGTGTGTGTGCTGGTGATGGGTATAAAAAGCCAGTGCCAGTTCAATCATACAAAGTCAACAAAGAAAAGAACCATGCCGAATTCATCGAAAAAACAGAGCAACACCATGCAGAAGAACACCATGCTAAGCTGACTGAAGCCGGCAGTGGAGCTGATGGGAGGACACGAGGAAAAAAAGATGCCGGCGCCTGTCGAGGTATATGATCCGGTTAACCAGGGAATAACCAGGATACGCCGTCGTCGGTTTCCTGGAATGGCCCGGTGGGTAATAAGACTCACTGAACCGGCTCCGTTTGACGCACCCTGGAGGAGACCACGAAGGACGCCAGCACCCGAGCAGAGGATCTGGGCTCCACGAGAGCCAACCCCATCGCCCTATTGGGAGTCAAGTGCGGGCGAACTGGAGAAACTGATCCCAGATCTGAGCTCAAGGTTTGGGAGCTCGCTGGATTGTATCCTCAACGGGATGGATTATACCGCTGATTTTTACAATAATTTATAATTTATATATACACCATATATTTAGCTATTGTTTTTAAATAAAGAAGATTTTTAAACTGAATTTTTATGTTTATTTATTTATTTTTGTTTCAAAAATAATTATTATTATTTACAGGCATTTTTTTACAGGTTTTACAAATTTTATATTATGTACAGGTTTTTACAGGCTTTTTTTTAAAGGTTTTGATAATATATTATTACTTTAAGATAATCATTTATTTCGTTATTTTTAAATAAAGAAAAACTTTTTTTTTAAATATAACGCCCATATGTTTTTTTTATATATGTTTTTTATTTTGTTTTTTATGTACAGGTTTTTTACAGGCTTTTTTTTAACAGGTTGTGTACAAGTTTTTTACAGGCTTTTTACAGGTTTTACAAATTTTATATTATGTACAGGTTTTTACAGGCTTTTTTTTTATAGGTTTTTCATATTATTATAACTTACAGATTATTTTTAGTAATGTATTTTTTTTTTATACATAATTAAGGTATATGTGCTTTTTTTTTGTTCTTATATTTATTTAATTTTTTTTTTTTTTAACAATATAAAGTTATTCATATATGTGGGAATGAATTTTATAATGACCCCAGGCATAGGTATTTATACCATCAGACCTTATTTTTCTTTTATCGTCATTAGAGCTTAAAGTAGTTTTTTTTTATCTTATGTGTATACAAGTTGTGGATCTTAGATCTAAACAACATCATTTCATCATTAAATATTTTATTATTATAAAGGCATTCTTTATAACTATTTATAGTAAGCTTATCTAATGCAGACTTCTTTACACCTTTTTATTTTTTAACACAACCAACCCTCTCTGAGACCAACTCTAGCATTCGTTTGCCACAGTTCTCATCCTTCATCATACCCAAGACTTTTTTATTGCACCTCTTAATCCCATATAACTTTGCTAGCTCCTCAGGGTACTCGGACGTATCAAACTTCATTTCTACATCTTCAGCAATATCTGCGTAATAGTCTTTAGTCTGTATTGAATATATGAACAAGTCTGTATCCATATAATTCAATGTGACTTTTTCTTGGAATTTAGGTTTGATATAATCATAATGGAAGTCATACATCTGCCATTTGGATAGCTCTTAAACTGTAAACCCTAAGTACATTGGCTTATCATAAACATTATGGAGCCGCTTCATCTGAATAGCATACATGTCTTCAGCAAATTGCGCAGAGCTGTGAAAACTAGCCTTTGCTATAAGTGAACGTGCACCAGATCGATTGCGTGTGGTTGATTCCCATGAAGTGACAATCTTAACATCTTTACGTTTTTCAACGTTCTCCATTGTCTTCCCATAGACTGCGTTATTTAATAGTTTAAAAAAGTCTTTTTCAAAATTATTTTTCGATAAAGCTCTATGGAAAGTGTTTAGATCAATATACTTTTTAAGCCAAGGTGCCTGTTTAAATTTTAAAACTCGATATACTTTTAATAATATTAAACCATTACGCAAACATTGTTGAAGGTTTATGTAATGTATAGGGTATTTAGTTTTTGACCGAAGGTCAGCAACAAGTTTACACACCTTTGCTTCTGGTGTAAGTTTTTGGTTTAACGGACAAAAAGGTAGATCATTATGATAATCATGAAGTGAATCTGGATATATAAGGTCTACTTCTAAAATGTAGCCATACTCAGAATTTGCGTCTATTTGAGCAACATCTAGTGACGCAATCTCATCATCATTCATCCACTGAAAACCAGTGTATGGAAGACTCTGAGACATACATTAAGTATTCAGATGGTTTGCTTGCGTCATACGCATCCATATACATATGGTTGGCTTTGGAGTACCGTTTACAGCACTGAACCAAACCACCCCTAATTCCACTTTGAATAAACCTATACATATCAATATCAGTTAGCAGATCTAATTCTATTTCGGTCGTTTTAACCCTGCTGTTTGCTCAAAAAAAACTTACGAATCACAGCTTAGCGGACCATTTGGTCCATACTGCATTTTTCATACAAAATAACAATTTAATCGAATATTTAAAATCTATTTTGATTCAATACTTCGTGTGAATATAATACAGGCAAACCCCGATAGTGTGAACCAAACGAAAATCAAAATTTTGAAATTTGTTCACACTATCGGGGTGTTCACACTATCGGGGGTTCACACTATCGGGGTTTGCCTGTATTCATAAATCATTGTGGAATATTACAACACAGCTGATGTAAAATTAGTTGTGGGATTCCCCTTATTGAGTTTTGTTATGAAGACGCACTGCGTTGTTCAGTTTGTGTTTTGCTATGAAATAGATAAGGCGCTAGTTTATGTTACATACTGCGTGAAGAAATGGCGAGCCAACGTCGCTTGAACGAAAATGATATTCGTGATGTGCTCAATGCAGGAAGTGACTCCGAGTGTGCTTCGTATATTTCAGATTTAGACATTGACTTTAGTACGGAACATAGTGACACAAGTGATTCTGAAACAGGGAGTGAAACAGACGTGGATGCAGCTTGCTCCAATGATCTCTGTTTATTGCTAAAAACAAAATGGTATGGAATGCCACTTCATTACCTCAACCCATTGGAGCTACCGCTGAGAATATAATTTCAATGAAACCAGGACCAACTCGATTTGCAATATCCCGATGCAATGACATGGTGTCAGATTTCTTGTTGTTTTTTCCGCCATTAATAGAAACAAGTAAGAAGGCTCTAGTCGGGAGAGCCCGACTAGAAGATACCCTTAACCCAGTTGCAATAAATATATTTAATTTATATAAGACTTTGGTATACTGGCTTAGCTTCCATCGATTAAGTTCAATATCTCTGGTGTTTCTCAACGGCTTTGGACGAAATGTTCAGAAAAGTTCTATCATTATCCATTACAACCCTCATTTTTAGATTTTCCAAATTCGATATTTTATTGTTATCGATATTATGTGTATATCGGAAACCAGAATAGTTATCGATAATTTGAAGCAAACTTGTTCTGCTCATGGTATAGGAGAACTTAAATCCAAAATCTGAAGTCTCTAGCTCTTGTAGTCTCTGAGATCCACGCGTTCATACAGACGGACAGACGGACAGACAGACGGACAGACGGACATGGCTATATCGTCTCGGCTGTTGATGCTGATCAAGAATATATATACTTTATAGGGTCGGAGATGCTTCCTTCTGCCTGTTACATACTTTTGCACAAAACCATTATACCCTTATTTACCCATTTTATGGGTTAAGGGTATAAAAATTGTCATCGAAAATACTAACAAGTATGGCAGAGTCAAATTTGTCGACAAATGGATCAATATTGATCAAGACACATTGTGAGCCTATATTGCTGTTCTCATTCTTGCAGGTGCATGTCGGTGAGTGCCTTTTTTGTTTTACGTATTTCGAAAAATTAGTTGACTTATATAAAATTTCTCTATGGCAGCGCAAGAAATAAAGACGTTCATGGTTTATTTGATGAAACTTTGGCCGCCCCATTTTCCGATCAATTATGTCTGAAAAAAACTTCCACAAAATTACAAGTGCGCTCCGTTTTGATGATGTTTCGAGTCGAAGACAAAACCGTAGCAGCGATAAATTTGCTCCAATTCGTGACCTGTGGGATCGTTGGCAAGTTATTCTTCCAATTTTGTACAACTGCCACGAAAATGTCACAATTGATGAGCAACTTGTTGCATTCAGGGGACGTTGCTCTTTTCGTCAGTTTATGCCATCAAAACCTGCTAAATATGGTTTGAAATTTTGGGTATTGGTTGACTCAAAGTCTGGTTACGTATGGAAGATACAACCATATCTTGGAAAACCTAAAAATGCAAAGCCTGAAAAAAACCAAGGAGAATGCATTGTGTTAGAATTGACGGAAGGCTTGAAAGGACAGAATGTAACAGCCGACAATTTCTTTTCTACTTTTGAGGTGGTAAAAAAGCTGCTTGAAAGAAAACTTACATATGTGGGAACAGTACGCAAAAATAAAACATTTATACCTCCCAAATTATTGATTGTCAAAAAACTTCCACTGTATACATCTACATTTGCTTTCAATGAAATTGCGACATTAGTGTCATATATCAAACACAAAAACAAAGCAGCGATATTGATTAGTTCAATGCACAGGATAGCTAAAGTGGATGAGAGTGGGGCGAAGAAAAAACCGGAGATTATATCTTATTATAATTCGACAAAAGGTTTGTAATTTTGTTATCCGTCTATAATTTCTCATGCTTTGCCTCTCTTAGGAGGCGTAGATACTGCTGACCAAATGATTGGATCCTACACAACAAAACGGGAAACAAATCGATGGCCGAACATTGCATTTGCAAATATAATTGATATATCGGCTTTGAATGCGTACATACTTTTTTCTGAAATCGATGCTTCATGGGCACCAGCTGATTCGAATCGCAAGAGACCACACTTTTTGCGGCAGCTGGCACTCTCCTTGGCTAAGCCGTATATGATGAAGCGGACTTAACTACCTCATCAACAGTTTTCAGTAGACTTATTGACTGAAATAAGAAAATCATCCTCCGCTTCAGAGCCCTCTTCAAGCAATGCTACTACCAGTTCAGGATCTAGAAAGCGTGGAATTTGTAGTTGCTGCAAATCAAAGTCTGACGTAAAATGTTCCATTTGCGGAAAGTTTATTTGTAAAGTAAACCGAAAAACAATGTGCTTAGCATGTTATGACAATAATGTTTTGTAAATAACAGCAAAATAAATGGTTTTTTGGTTGTAATCAAAGAAAAATATATATTGGACCAAATGGTCCCTTGAGCAACGATTAGTAAGTTTTTATTTTTCTCAGTCCCACTTTAAGTCAGACCATTAAATTTTGTATATAACAGTGATTTATAAAAAGACCACCTGAAAAAAAAATTTTAAGTCATATGTATAACCGTTCAAGAGTTACAAAGGAATAAAAAAAAATTGGACCAAATGGGCTCAAGGCTAACAGCAGGGTTAAGCATAGCATCCCATGACAAACCGGGTGTGGTGTTATAATGTGCAGGATCTAGAGAATAAATTTTCTTACATATTGCGCGAAAATTTTGAAAAACGTCAGTCAATAAACGAACATCTGTTTTGAGATAAAGCTCCATATATTCTTTTAATGTCTGACAGTTGAAAACTTTCCATGCATGTTGTGCATGTAAATAGTCCTCAGGCGAACATTCTTTATTAGTTAAACTATTAAAGAACTTCTCCCTTGGAGGCAGACAGGTTTAAGCTAGTCGGCTTTCTGAGTCCAAAAACTCATATGGAAGGACTCCCTTTCTACGCAATAAATTCAACTCCTCCTCACAGGGATAAAAACGTTTAACGCTCTCAAAACATTCAGTACTCAGATTGCTACTTAAAGCATCTAAGCTGGTTGCCATAAAGCGAAACGTATCCAAAAATCTAATTTCTAAATTTTTTTCATGGAGCGCTATGTATTTAAATTTGGAGTGTGATATGTAAAGCTCCTTATTTAGTGGGAGTACTTTAATATCACCCTCCACTTTGTTATGTTCCCTAACGAAAAGATGGGAGTCATACCGCGAAAAATTGTGAAAGAATACGAGAACAAAAGGTGCAATTTGAAAATTAATATTGCAAACATTATGGGCTGTACCCCTGTACTGACCCGTTAAATGGCAATGATCACGTACTCGGTCGGTCCCCAGATTTTTCTTGCAGATATGGCAATTAACTGCTTTTCGAAAACTGGTTTCCTCCTCTGCACTCATTGTTATAGGTTTAATATTAGAGAGGTAGGTCGTGTAATTTTCACTTACATCTATTTTGAGAGATGTAAAAAATTTAACACCTGTATCCTTACCAGTCTCTGAAACAAACTTGTCTAAGGATGGGTCAAAGGAGCACTTAATGTAGTACAAGAATGCTATAGGTACATGCAATGATGTAGCTGTAACATTTTCGCTCACTTTCGAATTGAGGGGGGCTAGTATGCATTCGAAGTCTGCATACACTACAAACGGAACTTCTAAACTACGATTAAAATTCTTAAATTTAAGACTTGCTTTTTCTGATGAGGGTAACGTCGAAACCATCTTGCCACAATTCATCCGATGCTCCAAAGATAACTTCTCGCTGTGGGAGAAGTTGAGGCAGGTGTTGCAAAAGAAATGGTTGTGATCGTGTCCGGTTGCCTGTGAGCGAACCAATCTAAAAATTTAAAAACAATATAATATTACTTATACTGTAAATTATCAAAAAATTATATATGTTTATTTTCATTTTTACATGCCTCGACCAACTTTTTATCCATACAAAATGCGCCCGTCCATCGCTCTCCAAAAGCAATAAATGACGTTCCTTTTCGACCTTCGTTAAATACAGCGGACCCACCACTTTTCCCTTTTCCTCATCGAATCCAAAAACGTTGATACTGATAGTAGAGTTCCGTCTTTCGAACACTTTAATTTGTGTGAGCGGAAGCTGAAACTCCAACTCCTTAAAATCTAATGTGAGTGTTTCACTTACATAGATTTTGGAGTTGTTAATATTAATATTGTAACTCGAACATCTATCAGCATGGTTGGTGTTGCGTGGAGCTTTAAGGGCTGATATTAAAACCCATTTAAAACAATGTTCGTCCTCGTTTCTCACATTTAAAATCGCCTTTTTATCTCTCAGCACCTTTGGAGTTTCAATATAATTTGAAACTTTTAAAGGAGTGTATTTATTAACATTACACTCCAATCTAATAATCTGGGACATAGTCCATCCGCTGTCCCTTTCCTGGAACTCATCCATTTTTTGCCGGATGAGTTCAGCATGCTGACTATAGACTACTTCTATATTTTTTCCAGCTGTTAGAACACACATAGGTGTTTGATGCTACTTGACTTGCATCACCATCTCATCTTGATGGAATTTTATGTATTCCGCAAATAACTCAAAGTTTATCTTACACGATGTGTGTAAAGACAAAACATTGGTTATTATTGGAATGAGCTCCGATGAGGCATCAGTGATGAATTCCTGGGATCAAGAATTTCCTCACGCCTATTCTCAAACGATAACGTAAGAATGCGGTTTTTAAATCCACCTGAAATCTGCTTCACAGCACTATGTAGGGGTATGAAAACGCGCATTTTATGTGTACTGGACCTTAAATGTCCATTCCACTTAAAAAAAAAAAGTACATTAACCTTACATGTGTTGCACCACTTTGTCGTCGTATTGGGGGTGGCGGCCAAGATGCTGGTGACGGTGTTGGGTATATTATTGCAGGTGGTGGTGTAGGTTGTGTTGTTGTAGGTGGTGCCGTATGCTGTGTTGTTGTATATGGCTGTGGAGTGTGTGTTGGTGGAGGTGGTGGTGATGGGTGTGTTGGTGTATGTGGCGTTGGTGGGCGTGTTGACGTATGTGGTGTTGAAGGGTGTGATGGGGAAGGTAGCGTTGAACATCTTCATGAGGGTGTTTTTATTTTTTTTTTTTAAATTTAAAACACAAACGTTTTAAAACACAGAAGAAAAATTTTTAAAATTACACTTGTAAATTTTGAGAGCTATTGATGGTTTTTCAGTCAAAGTAGCTCTTTTATTCGTTTTGAAGTTAATGCAGGATATAAGATTTTCCTAGCACTTGACCAAAATAAAAACAGGTATATATAATATATATATATATAATATCAAAGGTCAGAAAAAGATGGCACTAAATATTTAAATATCAAGCCCAAAGGATTGTAAAATAGTTTTCATATTAAGGATGGTGGGGACCAATAAAAATCGTATAAGGGCGTGGCTTATTAAATTAATACAAGCAGGATCACTTTCCCCCTCTAACTCACATTCTCCTTCTAACACTTTTCCCCTATAGCTCTTTCCCCCTCTAATAATTATCATTTTTATTTTTTCATTTAGTTGCTTTCATTTATTATATTATACTTTTTAGTTTAAAGTCGCAAGGAGCGTATTATTGGGTTAATTATCATTTATTTTTATTGAGTTGTTTTTCATTTATTTTTATTATACTTTTTAGTTTAGAGTCGCGAGGAGCGCGTTATTGAGTTAATTGAAGTTTGTCATTTTTAATAGTCTTAGGCGCAAGGAGTGCGCAGCATTTATATTGAATAAACGTAAGAGAATTGGAGTTGTACATCTTTTGGTTGACGCTTAACGGCCTAAGTCTAATAAGTCTAAGTTAAAGATAAGAGTCGCAAGACGCAGCACACCAGCTGCGATCAGCGAATCCACCACGGTCACGAGCAAGCGTGGGGAGTAGCAAAATCGGCAACTTGGGCCGAAGTAAAAGCGTGGGCGAGGAGTTGCGATTGATACACTAAAGTGAGCGGACGCGTACGCGCTTAAAAGAATAAAAAAACGGAAAAAAGGGAGAGAAGCGAAATAGTGTGCTCATAAGTAGCAAAGATATAGAGTAAAAGTTTAGTAAAGATAAGGTAAGGGGATAGTTCGTCGCGGTTTCATACATATAGGTTAGATATATCTACAGCTAGGTTAAGGTTTATTGTAGAAGTTATAGAAGTTGAATAAATTGGTCACCGGTAAGTCCGCGACCCAGTGGGGTGCAATTGCTGTGTGTTTTTTTTCTTTCTTTCTATTCCTCTTCTTTGGTTTTCATACACGCGCATACGCGAGTCAAGCTGAGTCGCCTTATACTCTGGCTGCTGAGTGTGTCGGCCGTCGCGTTGGCGCAGACGCAAGCATTTCCCTTTCCAACTTGTAAAACCGCGCACAGTAAAGTCTCACCAAAAATATATAAATATTCTTGTGAGGTGTACCTGGCCAGACTGAGTTTATACCCAGACTAAATTACTCCTTTACAAATTAAAGGGACATAACGTTTTTACAACACTCGATCTCGAAAACGGTTTCTTTCATGTCCCAGTGGAACCTGGTTCGAGAAAGTATACGTCTTTCGTGACGCACGCAGGACAGTATGAGTTTTTATACGTACCTTTTGGAATATCCAACTCCCCAGCCGTGTTTTCACGATACATTCATGCAGTTTTGGTAGATTTGGTGCGAGATGGTACTGTTGTGACTTATCTGGATGACCTTATAATTCCCGCCAAGGATATTAAGGAAGGCATTCAAAAGTTCAAACAAGTTTTAAAAAGAGGTTCTGAATATAACTTGCAATTTAAGTGGAGCAAATGCCAGTTTCTTAAGGCGAAAGTTGATTTTTTGGGATATGTTGTAGAAAACGGTACAATAAAACCGTCTGAAGAGAAAACCAAATCTGTCCGAAATTACCCAATACCGCATGACCAAAGAGTTTACAGCGTTTTTTGGGATTAACATCCTACTTTAGAAGATTCGTGAAAGATTATGCAGTGGTAGCTAAACCGCTTTCTGATCTTCTTCGAAAAGACACGGAGTTTAAGTTTGGTGAAAACCAGCTCATCGCATTTGAGCAGTTGAAGATGGCCTTAATGAACGCCCCAGTGTTACGTTTATACAATCCAAAAGCTCAAACTGAAGTTCATACAGACGCTTCAAAGTATTGATATGGCGGTATGCTCTTGCAGAAAGATTCTGAGGACCAAACATTCTACCCAGTCCAGTATTTGAGCCGAAAAACTAAGCCGGCAGAAGAAAAATATCATTCTTATGAGCTTGAGGTTCTGGCAATAGTGGAAGCCTTGAAAAAATGGCGGGTTTATTTACTTGGTGTTAAATTCAAAATAGTTACCGATTGCAACGCCTTTGCAATGACTTTGCAGAAGCGTGGTGATATTCCGTTAAGAGTTTCACGTTGGGTACTATTTTTACAAGATTTTGATTATACTATTGAGCATAGGAACGGCAGCAAAATGAGACATGTCGATGCGTTGAGTCGTATATGCTGTCTAATGCTGGAAGACTCACTTCACCATAGATTGCAGCAAGCGCAAGCTAAAGACCTTTGGATTAAGGCGGTGTTAGCAGTTTTGGACCATAGCACATATGACGATTTTTATGTGAAGCATGGTATTTTGTACAAGGATCCCATTCAGGAACTTGTTGTAGTACCTACAATGATGGAAGAGGAAATCATTCGAATGGCACATAAGCAGGGACATTTTTCCGCAAAGCGTACACAGGAGGCGATTGAGAAAACATTTTATATTCCGCAGCTATCAGTATAAGTGCCCAAAATTGTTCAGACTTGTATTGAATGCATTGTTTCGGAAGGTAAAACAGGGAAAAAAGAAGGATTTTTGGCTCCAATTAGCAAAGAAGGGCAACCGCTAGGAACTTATCATGTCGATCATGTTGGCCCAATGACCCAGACATCTAAGAGCTACAATTATATTTTTGTTGTAGTAGATGCCTTTTCAAAATTTGTTTGGCTCTATCCAACTAAAAATACAACTGCAGAGGGAGTAGTTGATCGGCTTAAAAGGCAATCAGCTGTATTTGGAAATCCAAAGCGAATAATTTCAGATAGAGGAGCAGCTTTTATTTCTTATATGTTTAAAGAATATTGTGAGGTTGAGGGTATACAACATTTAATGATAGCGACAGGTGTTCCACGAAGAAATGGGCAGGTAGAACGCATGCATAAAATTGTTATACCTTTGCTGTCGAAATTATGTCATGAAAGCCCAAATCAATGGTATAAGCATGTTGATGTAGTGCAACAGGCAATCAACAGTACACCTCCTAGAAGCACTAAAGTTTCTCCATTTACATTGCTAACCGGAGTTGAGATGAGGATCAACCAGATATCTGTTTTGCGTGAACTATTAGATGAATCGCATATAAACGAACTAGACAGTGAAAGAGAAGCTACGCGTAAGGAAGCGCAAGAAAATATAAACAAGTTACAGCAGGAGAATTGTAAAACGTTTAATAAGAATCGGAAAGTTGAAGTTAAATACAAGGTCGATGATTTAGTAGCAATTAAGCGAACGCAGTATGGCACCGGGATGAAGCTCAGGAGCAAATTCTTTGGTCCCTATAAGGTAATTAATGTTCAACCTCATGGGAGATATGATGTAGAGAAAGTTGGTGACCATGAAGGTCCTGGAAAGACTAAAACAGTGGCAGAGTATATGAAAAAATGGGAGCTTTAGATATAGCATTAAGGATGACGATCATTCGAGACAAATGAAGGTTAGGATGGCCGATTGTGGGAGTTAGATTAAGACAAGTTGAATTGTAAGGTCTATTTTAATCGATTATCATTTATCATATTTTATTATTATTATCATTTGAATGCCAAAACTGAATAATGCAACTCTTGAGTTATTTCGATTAAAGTGGCGGTGCAGCCGATAAGAAAACCGATGAAGAGGGTTCTTCTTCTTTTTTTTTGTTTTTTGGTCGAGAAAAACAAGCAGTTCACCGACGTTGCTCGCGACTTAAGAAAACATGTAAAACTAGTATCTAAAATTAAGCAAGAATTTATAAGAAATGCGACAAACTATCACAAATTAAATAACATTAAACATACTTTATCCATTGAACACTGGGAAATCCTACATACATACACAACGTGTATGGAAATTTTCAATTGTTAATAATTAAAAAAATGTGTGGAGCTTTATCTCAAAACAAATGTTCTTTTTTCGCGCAATATGCAAGACAATTTATTCTCTAGATCCTGCACATTATTACACCACACCCGGTATGTCATGGGATGCTATGCTGAAAACGACCGAAACAGAGTTAGATCTGATAACTGATATTGATATGTATAAATTTATTCAGATGGTATTAGGGGTGGTTTGGTTCAGTGCTGTAAACGGTACTCCAAAGCCAACCATATGTATATGGATGCGTATGACGCAAGCAAACCATCTGAATACTTAATGTATCTAGATGCAAATAATTTGTATGGTTGGGCAATGTCTCAGAGTCTTCCATACACTGGTTTTCAGTGGATGAATGATGATGAGATTGCGTCACTAGATGTTGCTCTAATAGACGCAAATTCTGAGTATGGCTACATTTTAGAAGTAGGCCTTATATATCCAGATTCACTTCATGATTATCATAATGATCTTCCTTTTTGTCCGTTATACCAAAAACCCACACCAAAAGCAAAGGTGTGTAAACTTGTTGCTGACCTTAGGTCAAAAACTAAATACCCTATACATTACAAAACCTTCAACAATGTTTGCGTAATGGTTTAATATTATTAAAAGTATATCGAGTTTTAAAATTTAAACAGGCACCTTGGCTTAAAAAGTATATTGATCTAAACACTTTCCATAGAACTTTAGCGAAAAATAATTTTGAAAAAGACTTTTTTAAACTATTCAATAACGCAGTCTATGGGAAGACAATGGAGAACGTTGAAAAACGTAAAGATGTTAAGATTGTCACTTCATGGGAATCAACCACACGTAATCGATTTGGTGCACGTTCACTTATTGCAAAGGCTAGTTTTCACAGCTCTGCGCAATTTGCTTAAGACATGTATGCTATTCAGGTGAAGCGGCTCCATAATGTTTATGATAAGCCAATGTACTTAGGGTTTACAGTTTAAGAGCTATCCAAATGGCAGATGTATGACTTCCATTATGATTATATCAAACCTAAATTCCAAGAAAAAGTCACATTGAATTATATGGATACAGACTTGTTCATATATTCAATACAGACTAAAGACTATTACGCAGATATTGCTGAAGATGTAGAAATGAAGTTTGATACGTCCGAGTACCCTGAGGAGCTAGCAAAGTTATATGGGATTAAGAGGTGCAATAAAAAAGTCTTGGTATGATGAAGGATGAGAACTGTGGCAACGAATGCTAGAGTTTGTTGGTCTCAGAGGGGGGTGGTTGTGTTAAAAATCAAAAGGTGTAAAGAAGTCTGCATTAGATAAGCTTACTATAAATAGTTATAAGGAATGCCTTTTAATAATAAAATATTTAATGATGAAATGATGTTGTTTAGATCTAAGATCCACAACTTGTATACACATAAAATTAAAAAAAAACTAATTTAAGCTCTAATGACGATAAAAGAAAAATAAGGTCTGACGGTATAAATACCTATGCCTGGGGTCATTATAAAATTGATTTCCAGATATATGAATAACATTATATTGTTAAATAAAGTAATAAAAAAAATAAAAAAAATTAATAAAGAAAAACATAAGAAACAAGTGGAAACGTTGCAGTCGGACGCAACCGACTGCGATATACTCGATACCAGTATTAAAAATTTGATGCCCATCCATGTGGGATGTCAATTGCTATCTTCATAACAAATTTGGTGACTCTAGCTCGAAGTTTGTATAAAGTGGGGCAAGGGGGGCTGGGGGCGGTATGGGTGGAATTGCATCCAAATTTTTGATGCAGATCTTTGTGGAATGTCAATGCTACCTTCATACCAAATTTGGTGACTCTAGCTCAAAGTTTGTATAAGGTGGGATAGGGGGGCTATGGAGCTGGGGGCGGTATGGTTGGGCGTGGCATCCAAATTTTTGCTGCAGATCCTTGTGGAATGTCAAATGCTACCTTCATACCAAATTTGGTGACTCTAGCTTAAAGTTTGTATACGGTGGGGGTAGGGGGCTATGGAGCTGGGGGCGGTATGGTTGGGCGTGGCATCCAAATTTTTGCTGCAGATCCTTGTGGAATGTCAAATGCTACCTTCATACCAATTTGGTGGTTCTAGCTCGAAGCATGTAAAAGGTGGTGAAAGGGGGGCTATGGGGCTTGGGGCGGTATGGGTGGGCGTGGCATTCAAATTTTTGCTGCCGATCCATGTGGGATGTCAATTGCTCTCTTCATACCAAATTTGGTGACTCTAGCTGGAAATTTGTAAATAATGTGGCCCCCTTGGCTGGGGCGGTATAGGTGTACGTGGCATCCAAATTTGTGATGCAGATCTTTGTGAAATGTCAATTGCTTTCTTCATACCAAATTTGGTGACTCTATCTAAAAGTTTGTAAAAGGTGGGGAAAGGGAGCGAAATGGGTGGGCGTGGCTCCAAAACTTTGATGCAGATTTTTGGCGGTTGTTGCCAGTTATCTTCCTACCAAATTTGGTGGCTCTAGCTCCACAACTCTGGAAGATACACGCATTCCCGTTCTTGACGAAGCGTTGGGATGGATGGGGGCGGCTAGGGCAGTATTGGTGGGCGTGGCATTCAAACTTTTGATGCAGTTTTTTGGGGGTCATCATCACTTATCTTTGCACCAAATTTGGTGGCTATAGCTCAAAAACTGAGGGAGATATAGGCTTTTTTGACTTTAAAATACGGGGGGTTTGGGGGCGGAATGGGTGGCGTGGCTCCAAAATGCTTTATGCAGTTTTTTGGGGTTGCTAGTAGCTATCTTCTTACGAAAATTGGTAGTTCTAGCTGTAAGGATGTGCGAAATATGTGGATTTATCGGTTTTGAGTTATCGAATTTATCGATTTGCCAGCCCCCCAGTTATCGTAGAACCTCCATCTTGACACTTTGATTTACTATCCCATAGATAAAGAGAATTGGAAAGATTCAAGTCTCTAGCTTGAAGGGTGTGGAAAAAACTTGCAACCATACGGACGGACAGACGGACAGACACCATGACGGACATTGCACAAAACCAATATACTCTTTACCTTCGGTATCGAGTATAAAAAAGCACACGTACCTTAATTATGACTAAAAAATTTAAAAAAAAAAACAAATACGATAGTAAAAATCATCTGTAAGTAATAATGATATAAAAAAAAAACTATAAAAGCCTGTACAACCTGTAAATAATATAAAATTGGTAAAATCTGTAAAAGCCTGTCAAAAACTTGTACTACAAAACCTGTAAATAAAAAATATCGAAAAAAATGAATAAAATAAAATCATTTGATAAGGTTTAAAAATCTTCTTTATTTAAACACAATAGATAAATATACATGAACCAAAAAATTAAAAATAATTACATTAGTAGAAATAATCTGTAAGTAATAATAATATGAAAAAACTATTAAAAGCCTGTAAATAAAAATAATTTCTTGAAACAGAATATATAAAAAAGCGTTTAAAATTCAGTTTAAAAGGTATATTTATTTTTATTTTTATTTTATATTTGTATTTGTATATATATAGTAAGATATCTAACATGCACATATATTCATATCTCAAATATGTTAAACATAGAACGCTAAAAAGGAGGGTCCATTTGAAAAAAGTGTGGTTGAAAACCCAAAGATATTAAGTTCATAATTCAAATAATAACAATTCTGGTAAACGGTATCAGGAAAATTTTAACCAAAATTCATTGTATAACCCCACTAACCAAGCACAACATAATCATAACTACCAAACAAATTATAACAAGAATCAACAAGAATAAAGACAGACATATACCAATTTCAGCAAAAGCTGCAATAAGGCAGACAACCAGCTTCAAAAGCGGTAAAGAGAAGTAACAGCGGTATGTCAAAAATGGACACATCCGAAAAATTTTCAAGCAATTGCCTCGGAACATGAAGATACAATAACCCATTCATAATTATTATGAATGCTAACCCGCTTAAGTGTGTAATAGACACTGGGTCAACAATAATTTAATGAATAAAAGTTACCTAGATTTTCCAATTAAAAACACTGAACTTAACGTTCATACCATTAACGGTACGTACGTACGACCCTAATATAAATGTAGAAGAAGATCAGGTACCAGAGTGTCTGGACCCACCTTCGTCGGAAGACTTAGAATTCAATTTCGTGATAAACGAAGAATTAAAAGAGTCCAACGAATTTCGCCTAGATCATCTTAACGATGAAGAGAAAAGGTGTGTGTCAAAAATTCTTCACAAATATCGAGATATGCAGTACCATGAAGGTGACAATTGACTTTCACTAGTACTGTTAAACATTCGATAATTACAAAACATGAGGACTCAATTTACAAGAGACCCTACAAGTATTCCCAAATTCAACACGACGAAATAGACAGACAAATAAAAGAAATGTTAGAACAAGGGATAATAAGAAAATCTCAGTCTCCGTATAATTCGCCTGTATTAGTTATCCCAAATAAGTTGGATGCATTAGGAAAACAAAAATATAGAGTAGTAATAGACTACAGATTTCTAAACGAAATCACTATTGATGACAAATTCCCTATTCCGATAATGGATAAAATTTTAGATAAACTTGGCCGATGACAATATTTCACTTGATTTAGCACAAGGCTATCACCAGGTCCAGATGGATCCGAATCAATACCTAAGTCAGCATTTACCACTTAACATGGCCACTACAAATATACACGTATGCCGTTTGGTCTAAAAAATGCACCAGCAACGTTTCAACTCTGCATGAACAATTTATTAGAAGAGTTAATCTACAAAGATTGTTTAGTCTTCTTAGATGACATAATAGTGTACTCCACTTCATTGGAAGAACACATTGTGTCACTAATTAAGGTATTTGCCAAACTAAGAGAAGCCAGCTTAAAATTGCAACTAGACAAGTGTGAATTTCTAAAAAAGGAAACAGAATTTCTAGGACACATAGTGACAACAGAAGGGTTAAAACCTAATCCTAATAAAATTGAAGCAGTAATGAAATATCCTATTCCAAAGACTCCAAAGAGATAAAGAAATTTTTAGGTTTGTGTGGATTTTATAGAAAATTCATTCCAAATATCGCAAACATCGTCAAACCATTGACACTTAAGTTAACGAAAGGAGCAAAAGTAGACATAAAGGATACATCATATATCTCAGCATTCGAGAAATTAAAACTACTGATAACTTCTGATCCAATTCTTACTCATCCAGATTATGACAAACCATTTTATCTAACAACAGATGCAAGTAATGTAGCTCTAGGAGCAGTATTGACACAAAAACACAAGCCTATTTGAATTGCCAGCAGAACTCTAAGCAAACATGAAATTTATTATTCAGCTATGAGAAAGAACTTTTAGCAGTAGTTTAGGCAAAAAAAACTTATAGAACCTAAGTATATGGTAGAAAATTCGATCACAAACCATTAGTATGGTTAAACAACATAAAAGAACGATCATTCGAGACGAATGAAGGTTAGGATGGCCGATTGTGGGAGTTAGATTAAGACAAGTTGAATTGTAAGGTCTTATTTTAATCGATTATCATTTATCATTTTTTATTATTATTATCATTTGAATGCCAAAACTGAATAATGCAACTCTTGAGTTATTTCGATTAAAGTGGCGGTGCAGCCGATAAGAAAACCGATGAAGAGGGTTCTTCTTCTTTTTTTTGTTTTTTGGTCGAGAAAAACAAGCAGTTCACCGACGTTGCTCGCGACTTAAGAAAACATGTAAAACTAGTATCTAAAATTAAGCAAGAATTTATAAGAAATGCGACAAACTATCACAAATTAAATAAACATTAAACATACTTTATCCATTGAACACTGGGAAATCCTACATACAAACACAACGTGTATGGAAAATTTTCAATTGTTAATAATTAAAAAAATGTGTGGAGCTTTATCTCAAAACAAATGTTCTTTTATTGACTGAAGTTTTTCAAAATTTTCGCGCAATATGCAAGACAATTTATTCTCTAGATCCTGCACATTATTACACCACACCCGGTATGTCATGGGATGCTATGCTGAAAACGACCGAAACAGAGTTAGATCTGATAACTGATATTGATATGTATAAATTTATTCAGAATGGTATTAGGGGTGGTTTGGTTCAGTGCTGTAAACGGTACTCCAAAGCCAACCATATGTATATGGATGCGTATGACGCAAGCAAACCATCTGAATACTTAATGTATCTAGATGCAAATAATTTGTATGGTTGGGCAATGTCTCAGAGTCTTCCATACACTGGTTTTCAGTGGATGAATGATGATGAGATTGCGTCACTAGATGTTGCTCAAATAGACGCAAATTCTGAGTATGGCTACATTTTAGAAGTAGACCTTATATATCCAGATTCACTTCATGATTATCATAATGATCTTCCTTTTTGTCCGTTATACCAAAAACCCACACCAAAAGCAAAGGTGTGTAAACTTGTTGCTGACCTTAGGTCAAAAACTTAATACCCTATACATTACAAAACCTTCAACAATGTTTGCGTAATGGTTTAATATTATTAAAAGTATATCGAGTTTTAAAATTTAAACAGGCACCTTGGCTTAAAAGTATATTGATCTAAACACTTTCCATAGAACTTTAGCGAAAAATAATTTTGAAAAAGACTTTTTTAAACTATTCAATAACGCAGTCTATGGGAAGACAATGGAGAACGTTGAAAAACGTAAAGATGTTAAGATTGTCACTTCATGGGAATCAACCACACGTAATCGATTTGGTGCACGTTCACTTATTGCAAAGGCTAGTTTTCACAGCTCTGCGCAATTTTCTGAAGACATGTATGCTATTCAGGTGAAGCGGCTCCATAATGTTTATGATAAGCCAATGTACTTAGGGTTTACAGTTTAAGAGCTATCCAAATGGCAGATGTATGACTTCCATTATGATTATATCAAACCTAAATTCCAAGAAAAAGTCACATTGAATTATATGGATACAGACTTGTTCATATATTCAATACAGACTAAAGACTATTACGCAGATATTGCTGAAGATGTAGAAATAAAGTTTGATACGTCCGAGTACCCTGAAGAGCTAGCAAAGTTATATGGGATTAAGAGGTGCAATAAAAAAGTCTTGGGTATGATGAAGGATGAGAACTGTGGCAAACGAATGCTAGAGTTTGTTGGTCTCAGAGGGGGGTGGTTGTGTTATAAAATCAAAAGGTGTAAAGAAGTCTGCATTAGATAAGCTTACTATAAATAGTTATAAAGAATGCCTTTTTAATAATAAAATATTTAATGATGAAATGATGTTGTTTAGATCTAAGATCCACAACTTGTATACACATAAGATAAAAAAAAACTAATTTAAGCTCTAATGACGATAAAAGAAAAATAAGGTCTGACGGTATAAATACCTATGCCTGGGGTCATTATAAAATTGATTTCCAGATATATGAATAACATTATATTGTTAAATAAAAGTAATAAAAAAAAAAAAAAAAATTAAATAAAGAAAAACATAAGAAACAAGTGGAAACGTTGCAGTCGGACGCAACCGACTGCGGTATACTCGATACCAGTATTAAAATTTTTGATGCCCATCCATGTGGGATGTCAATTGCTATCTTCATACCAAATTTGGTGACTCTAGCTCGAAGTTTGTATAAAGTGGGGAAAGGGGGGCTGGGGGCGGTATGGGTGGAATTGCATCC